>OY757915.1:11603921-12076421 GCA_963585895.1 Sepioteuthis lessoniana | reverse complement strand
TAAAAGAGAGAAGGTATGAATTTTATTTTCAAACATAATTTTGATTTTCCTATAATTATTGTTTATAGCTTGGTTTAATCCAGTGAGTACTTTTAGTATGAGTTTTTTTTTATCATTGGTGTTTTATTGTCATTGCCATATACTTATTCTTACATGTTCAATTTGTTATAGAATTTTCATTAAGTGAAGATTTTATAAATTCCCAAGAATATCATTCTAACAATAACTATTAGATTTTAAAAAAATATTCTAATTATATCTGCTCAAGAATTGGTTACAAATATCAATTACTTGATTTTTACTGTTGAACTGCTAATTATCTTTTTAAAAAAATATAAAAGGGGGTGGGTAGGAAAGTAATTGCTATGATACTTTAAAACCTTTGTTAATTAGGAACCTGTTTCTTTTGCCTGATGTATTTCAAATTGGCAACTATCTGTAAATATTCACTGGCATGCTTTCTATCTTATATACATACGACAGATGGAACAATGAGAAGGTTATATAGAGAATGTGAGAGAGAAGCAGTTATTCATACTCTTCTAAATATAACCTTAGATTTTTATTTAAAACAAATAAGAATATAAGAGTGGGGGAAAAAGAAAAACTTTTGGTTTTGAGTTCGAATCTTGCTGAATCTTAGAGGACTGTAAGGAGACAATGAATAATTATCTCCCTTAGAAAATGGATGTGTCTGTTGGGTGCTCCTTCTCATGACACATTTAGAAATCCATTCTAACCTCTATTTACTTCTGTTTTTTGAACAATAGAAATGTCTTTTACTCTACCAGGGTGCAGTGTAGCCACATATTAACCACACTTATCCAATAACCCTTTTTCATTTTTGTACCCTTCTACATACTGCTTGTTCATCGAACAATATGTAATTTTTTTCTATCTGTTGAGTCATATTGTGTATTTTTTCTCCTTAATACCATTAGTGTGTGTGAGTATTTTAAATGTTCTGGTATTTGTAAATTAGTTTATTTTTGTCTTTTCTTCTATTGTGTTCAGTGTTAGTATATAGCAAGTATATTAATACTAATATTGGTCCTTGGAGTGTGGAAGACTATTCCTTTATATCTTGTTTATCTTTGTAAAAAAAAAGGTTATTGATTTGTAGAAATATATTCTTTATTCAACTGAAGAGCAAATTACAATATATCAATCTTTGTTAACCTGAGAAAGAGGTTTTTAACTACTTCTTGATTATTCTTTGTAGAAAATCTTTCACTCTTCCAATTGTCTTTTTTCTTTCTTTCTTTTTTTAAATAACTTTGGTTATGGTCATTCATGAGTGACAACAAAGAAAAATCATTTTTCTTAGCATGTTTCAAAATATGTATTGTCTTAGCTTTTTCAGTTAAGATCTTTTTTTTTTTAACTTTTTAGGAAGAAATGTGTTAATTTTTATTTGTTTTATATAGAAATGTACAAATCCTACCCTGTTGGCTGGGACTGTAGAATATGGCCACTGCACCTCTGCAGGGGGGGGGGTGTAAGACCTCCCCACCCCTGTGTTGCAAGACCGCCTGTTGGTCATGGGTGGCAACCTATGAGGCTTGAAGATAGAAACAATCCAGGACATAGCAACCACAATAGTTATGTGACCTGCAGCAGTCCACTTTAGACTTTACTGGTCTAGACGTGTTTGAAGAGGCCTGATCCAATCACTCAGCAGGTTATGTCAAGCCCTAGCACCTATATAATTGTCCTGACTGTATTTCTAAAATTGCTCTTGTGGCAAAAAAGTACCCAACCCTTTTTATCTTAAAAGTGCTAGAAGGTGATGACTCAGGGTCAATTTCACTGAGATAGTTTAAATGGTTTCAAGTATTGCTGTGTGTAAACAAATGATTAATATTAAATAGAATTATTAGTATTGAATAGTAATACTTGAAACCATTTAATTAATAGAATTATTCATAGTAATACTTTAAACCATTTAACTGTGTGCAAACAAATGAGCTTTAACTTGTTTAAAAATAATCTTACCTTCAAAGTATTTGCTTACAAATCATATATAATGGACAGCTATCAATAGGCTATCGATTATATGGAAATCAGACCTAACCGATAAAATGAAACGCAGTTTCTTCCAGGCAGCGGTCACATCGATACTGCTATATGGCTGCACTACATGGACGCTAACAAAACGGCTGGAGAAGAAGCTAGACGGCAATTACACAAGAATGCTGTGTGCAATCCTGAACAAGTCCTGGCGGCAACACCCCACAAGACACCAACTGTACGGCCACCTGCCTCTTATCACGAAAACTATTCAAGTTAGACGAACCAGACATGCAGGACACTGCTGGAGAAGCAGGGACGAACTCATAAGAGATGTACTCTTATGGACCCCCACACATGGCCGTGCAAAAGCAGGATGACCAGCATGAACATACATTCAGCAGCTATATGAGGATACGGGATGTTGTCCTGAAGACCTACCTAGGGCGATGAACGATAGGGAGGAGTGGCGATAGAGGGTCAGGGATATTCATGCTACCAGCGCGACATGATGATGATGATGATATATATATAAACAGCATTTGGCATTAAATAAACGACAAGGGTTGATATACCATTAAACCAAATTAGTAAAGCAAAGCAAATGTACAAATCCATCACACATGAGAATTGTCCAAAAAGTAAATATGAATTAACCTAAATAAAAATATTGTGACAGCTGTAAACACAACGTAACAGGGAAATATTCATTTCTACTTTTAACATGAGATGTTCTTAGCATAACAGTTATTGTTAAAGAAAATAGAATTTATCACCAAAGTTTAAATCCAGGATGAGGTTGTTTGCATTTCCCTTTGTGCTAATGTCCTTAGGAAAGGTATGAATTCATCTGTTCTCTTCCCAGTTATGGGTAAATTGTATGGAACAAAGAGTCCTTTATCCTTGGTTAAACAACCAGCTTTACTCTGCTTAAAAAGTTGACCTTTTGTCACATCCTGTCCATGGCAGATGGGTTGGGTAAATAGATACTTCTTGTAACAGCCATAATATTGAGTCCATGCAAATGCAACATTCTAACAAGGATGACTACCACCATAAAACAGTGGATAAACATAGACATATAAGGCATAATTAGATTATTGAATACAGAGGGCAAAAATACAACAGAAATTCACTGTGAACTTGTGTATGGCAGACATATTAATGAACCGGAATCTGGTATTAATCAGGTGCAGTGTGTTCACAGAGGTGGCGTATGAATCTTCAAGATGAGCTTTGTATAGAGTGTCTACATTAATAAACAACAGAGGACAATATTGCACACATTTAATCTTTTAATTTAAGATAATTGGCTGTGCAAACTTTGGTCTATAGCTGTCAAACTTGATCTTCTGAAGTTGGTGGTTCATGCAATCATCCCTGAGAAGTTGAGTCTTAAAGCAGTTGATGGTTACTTGATGCCATATTCTTCCAAGGAGGGCGTTTATGCATTGATGCTCTGATGATACAAGTGCATCAATCTCAATGTTTTATTTATATAGTAATAAAAATGTTTAATGAGTAAATGTTTGTACTTAGCTTTTCAAACATTTCTTGTATGGATTTACTCAGCCTCTCCTCAAGCAGGATGTGACACAGTTGTTTTTTAAACAGAGTAAAACTGGTTTAAATTCAGTTTTCCTTCTCCTAGACTGGTTGCCTAACCAAGACAAGAAGCCACTCTGCTCTATTTATCCATAGCTGAGATTGAGAATAGATAGATTCATACCTTTCCCAATGGCATTAGAGTAAAGTGATGCAAACAGCCTTGTCCAGGAGTTTGAACTTGGATTGCTGATTTCATTCTCAGAGATGATAACCATTATGCTAAGCATGCCTCCAGGCATACCTTATATCTTTATATGATACAACCTCATACAATTATGAATCTCATTTTAAAGTTTTTGAAATTAAGACCAACTGGAAGGCTATGTGATCTTAACCTTTAATGTCAATAAACATTTCAAATTGAAATTCATAGTAAAGGTTGTATCTTATTGAAAGTTCTGTATACCAAATTTTAGGTAAATTGTTTAAGAAATGAATTATGTTTTGTAGATAATCTAGATTTACAGCTTGTTTGGTTTGTGAAATTATATATTTATATTATGTATTATTCTTAACAGAAAATCTTTCATTGTTTCAACTTGGGTTACCAATTCCATTTTTTTATAATAATAACCGTCATTCTAAATGCACTTCTCGTCTGATGAAACTTAGTGTAAATACCTATGTCAAAATCCTATAAAATTTACATATCTAATTTCCCTCAAACTATTTTTCTTCAATAAACAACTATACTGAATTTATTTCTGATAATGTTATCAAAAGTTTTAGGCTCTTTTCCTGAGCAACTTAGTATAAGGTGTTTTTTCTTTTTCTACCATATCTAACATCAAGTGAATTTGAGACTTCAGGAAATGAATATTTATGCATTTGTATATATTTTTCCTTACATAAATTTCCCTGATTTGCACATAATACAGTTTTTTTGTTTTTTTTAATCAGATTACAAAGGTGGGCTGAGAAGTTCATAGGCTAACATATTTGTTGTTGATAACTTTTTTTGACTAATGGGATCTAAACACTGCAACACCAGTGGAAAAAATGTGTGGACTGCAAGGTGGACTGTTGAAAAAAAACCCTCATTGATCACATTTTGGTCAGCTTTTGAATTTTTCAGCTGACCCTTGTAGAAGAAGCAGTTTTAGATCTCTTCCAAATTTACCTTATGAAGCATATCAACCATCAATTTTTAAAATATTATTATTTTTATTTATTCATTTATTTTTTAAAATTAAATGCCACTTTAACACAGACATATTACTGTCTTATTTTCATAACTACCCCTTTTATTCATCGTATTAAATGTTTATAATAAATGAATACTAATTCAAGTAATGAATAGCTGAATATTATTTCATTTCAGTTATCTAATAAAAACAATGCTTCCAGTCTGAATTAGATATAAGTTATGATAAAAAAAAGCATTAAATATGAAAACATCACATGGCATTTTAAGGGAATATGAAATTAAATAACAAATAGCAGTGCAGTGCAAAAATGCTATGCATCAAAAATACTTGCTGTATTTCTGTTAATGCTAGAATGTTAATCTATTTTCCATTCATTGAATAACTGAAGTACTACCCTCTTAACATTCCATTGATGTTCTTCTCTGATTTGTTTACTAATTGTATAACAATGTAAATCAAAACTATGAATGTAAGTTGGTGTCGTGTTATGCCACATGTTATAGTATAGTATAGAACTTAAAAAAGGTTTACTTTTAAAAGTTATACTAAATGTTGTGGACAAACTGTTCATTGTAAGATTCTTCTCATGTCTACATAAGCCAACCTGTTGGCAGAGCTTAGAATATGGTAACTGTATTCCCTTAGACTGCATCTGATAGTGAGACTCCAGTTTTTGAGTTCTGGGGAGTGTGGAGTACTCTTTCATTGCAATTACTCCCAGATTCACTCTATCTTGGAGTGGTAGTGCCTGTTATGGTCCTGTCTAAATAGATCTGTTAGAA
This sequence comes from Sepioteuthis lessoniana, assembly GCA_963585895.1. Taxonomy (NCBI): domain Eukaryota; kingdom Metazoa; phylum Mollusca; class Cephalopoda; order Myopsida; family Loliginidae; genus Sepioteuthis; species Sepioteuthis lessoniana. Next base: position 12,070,873 of record OY757915.1, on the reverse strand, counting down.
AATTATTTGTATTAGAAAGCAATACTTGATACCATATAACTGTGTGTAAATTATTTTTATTTTGAATAGTTACTTGAATTGTTTACTAAGGATTATTATAGCCTAGTCAGCTGGGGCTGTAGAATACACCAATTTCATCTCTGTAGAGGGTTAAGACCCCCCCAATCGTTTCCTGGATATGATACTAAACAAACTGATGGTGATGCTCCAGTAATGCTGGAGCTTTGGGGAAAACGGAGTACCCCTTTATTGCCATTGCTCCAAAGTCCACTCTGGCTAGGAGTGGTAGCACCTGATAGGGTCCTACCTATGGGTCAAATAGAACTGTTTGACATTTAAACTGAGTGCAAACAAATGACTAATGCTAAATTGAATCATTTGAAATAAAACTGATCATTTAACTGTATATAAGCAAATGACTGATGTTTAATTGAATTGTTAGTGATACATAGCAATACTTGGAACCATTTGACTGTGTGCAAAAGAATGTGCTTAAGCTCATTTAAAAATGTTATCAACAAAATGTATTCACAAATATTGAATATATATGTATAAAGAGGATCTGGCATTAAATAACCTACAATGATTGATATGCCATAAAACCAAACCAGACCAAATCATATATATTTAATATATATGTATAAAGAGGATCTGGCATTAAATAACCTACAATAGTTGATATGCCATAAAACCAAGCCAAATCTAATGATTATTATTAGTTACTTGAAACCATGTGTGCAAACAAATTATTATTAAATTGAAACTTGATATAATATAATTGTGTATAAAATATTAGTATTAGTGTAATATAATGGCTGAGGGATTTCGTTTTATGCCTTTGGGTTTAGTTAGGCTGGGAACTTTTCGGCTCAGTGCATGGGTTACTTAGGTGCAACATTAACGCAGGTGTTTACGTGCGCACGTGTCACTCAGAGATGTCACAATAGCCCAGATGGGAAACGGGGCTACAGAGTGTGGATGACGTGACCCACTGGAAGCGCGCTGAGGATTTTGGGGATTTTGAAAAAGTCAGTTGAGTTGAGTCAACCGAGAAGATGGTTGACTTTCGCTTGCTCACGGAGGCCTTGCGATGTGTGCGCACAGATGGGGGGCAGATGAAAAAGCCAGAATAAAAAGAATGTGTATCTCTCTCCTTATGTCGAAAAACCTTTAAACTCAAAGGTAATAAAAAGTTTCGTACCTGAACTAAGAAGTCGTAAGTGTTTTTCGTGTTTCGAGATTCCTATGTTCTATGTATATATGTTATGAACATTATATGTACGTTTCGCACATATCCGTATATGGCTATGGTACATTAGATAGTTGTATGATTTTTACTATTTCTATGTGTAAATTATTCATATTTGATAGGAATACTTGAAACCATGTACCTGTAAATTATTTGTACTAAGTTATTTGTACTGATTATTATTAGTTACTTGAAACCATATGTAAGAAAACGAATGATTATCAAAGAGAAATAATTACTTGAAATCATATAATTGTATATAAAATGTTAGTATTAGATGAGTACTTGAAATCATACAACTCTGTGCAAATTATTTGTATTAGATAAGAAGTCTTTTCTTTGTTTAATGGCATATCAACCTTCATGGGTTATTTAATGCCAAGAACAACAGCAGTGGTACTATTAACCCATAGTTAGGGGGATAAGAGGGTTCATACTTTTCCAATATGAATGTAATAGTACAACTAGAGTTCAAACTTCCTTACTACAATGTCATAGTCCAGCATGTTAACCATTACACCATGGGGACATTTCCTATTAGATAGGAATACTTGATATCATATAACTGTGCAAAAAAAAACTACACAAAAAATGTAAATATAGACATACAATGTAAGAAATTCCTTAACTGCTAGGCATAAAATTACCCTACATGGGTTGACATTCTGTTAAAATCAATCAATCATTGTCCATACAAATTAACCTGGCAATTACAACCATAATACTTTTGTGGAAGATTTGTTCTGGTTAATTTGATAAAAATTTTAGTTCTTTAAATCACTCTTATTTGTACTATTATTATTCTTAACTTGTATACGAGAACTTATAAAAGTTTTCCAGATCTATTATTTACATGACTATAGGGTTTTAGATATCAAATGACATTAATATCATTAGTTTTTCTATAAGGAAAGTAATAAGAATGTTCTTTTTAAATTGATGCAAAGTAAGTTTTGTTTCTTTATAAAATTGATCACATCTGACTTTACTGACATGAGTCTTTGGAGTAGTCTTATTGTTTGAACCAGATAGTATCAAATGTAATACTGTTATTTATTGTATATTTAAATTTAAAAAAAGGCCATGTAGAGATACAAACAAATCATAATTTGTAGATATTTTAGATTTACATCTTGGAAAAAAAAATTTGTAGATATTCTTAATTTACATCTTGTAATATGATAATGGAAACAATATCAAAATGTGAATCAAAATAGTGGTTTACTAATGATTAAAAAAGAATTAAATCATTTGAGGTATTGGTAGGTTTAATAATTTAAATGTAAAAGTAAAGAAATCTACTATATAATAGAATAAGTCTGAATATCAGGATGAATATCAGGTTTAGTTTTATTTCTTTATTTTAATATCAACCTTCATGGATTATTTAATGCCAAAACCATCCTTGTAAAAGAATAGTAGTGGTACTATTTAACTCATAGCTGTGTGGGAATGGGGATTCATGCCTTTCTCTGGGGTATTAGGTTTGTTTGTTTGTTTTGTTGTTTAATGGCATATCAACCTTCTTGGGTTATTTAATGCCAAATTCATCCTTGAAGAACAATCGTGGTACTATTTAACTTATAGCTGTGGGGGAATGGGGGTTCATACCTTTCTCCGGGGTATTAGGTTTGTTTGTCTTGTTGTTTAATGGTATATCAACCTTCTTGGGTTATTTAATGCCAAATCCATCCTTGAAGAACAGTCGTGGTCCTATTTAATCCACAGCTGGGAAGATAAAGAGGTTCATACCTTTCTCCAAGAGTATTTGTTTGAAAGTGAATGTAATAGCACAACTGGAGTTCAAACTCACTTACTATGATTCCACAGTCCAGTGCTCTAGCCATTACACAACAAGGATACCCTTGTATTATGTTTGATTTCTTTGTATAATGGCATATCAACCTTTTTTTAATTTAATACCAATTTAATCCCAAACCCTTCCTTATAGAAGAATAATAGCAGTAGTGTTTAACTTATAACTGGAATCCCTAAGAATATTAATCTGAAAGGGAATAGAATGACATGACTATAGTTCAAACTCAATTATGACAATGTTACAGTCCAGCATGTTAACCACTATGCTACAGGGACTTCCCGGTGAATGTTAATATAAAAAATTCTTGTTGAAGTTTTGTGTTTCCTGCAATAGATAAGTAAACAATTAACTTTTTCTCTCATTAATTATAAGTATTTAATGTCAGCAATATTGAGAGCCAACTTTCCTGGTCTTCAAATTGAGATTAAAGTGTGATATCTGTTTGTCTCCTTTAGCTAAGTTCTTACCTTTAGACAGGATACAACCACAACAAAAAAAATGAGGTGAGCGCCTGGACCTCATGACACTGGTCACAAGAATTGGGTCTGTTTTTTTGTCCTTACTCATGGTGTACACATATGGACCTTTTTGTTAAAATGAAAATATATTAAAATTGCCCTTGGAGGAGGTAGGTAAATAGAAAATTTTATGATAATTCCAAATACATGATGAATACAAATAACTCTCTCAGTTAACCTTTTTTCTTTTCTTTTAATTCATACTACAAACTTCTGAAGAGTGTATTTACCCAACTCCTTTGCCATGAACAGGATGTGATAGGAGGTCAATTTTTAAGTAGAGTACAGCTGATTTGAATTCAGAGTTTTTCTTTTTTTAAACAGGTTGTCTTACCAATGCTAAAAAAAACTCAGTCTGTCCTACTGTTTATCCATATCTGGGGGAGAAAAGAAGGATTCATGCTTTTTCCAAGGGTATTAGCACACAGTGAAACACATCCTTGTCCAGAGATCTGAACTTAGGTTCTATTTTCTACAATAATAATTGTTACACAAAGTGCACCTCCTTTCTGATGAAGCTTAGTGTAAATACCTAAATAAAGATTCTACAGGATAAATTTGCATTTTATTTAATTCTTTTTAAACTATTTTTCTTTTTCCATGAACTATATTACTGAATTTATTTCTGATAATTTATGAAAAGTATTAGGTTCTTGTCCTGAACAACTTATTTAATATCAAATGAATTCAAGAGGCTTCAAGAAGTAAATATTTATGCATTTGTAAACAAATTATGAATTATTTTGTTCAGAAGGAATTTCTTTAGTCTCACCATAAAAGTATCCTTATTCACAAAATGAACTACTGTTGTAAATCCTTTTTTTTTTTTTTTTTTTTTTTTTTTTATGCGTCTATTAGTTGAGTGAGACTGCATGAACATGAATACAAAAAAAAAAAAAAAAATACAAGTAAAGTAAAAGAATTCATTGTAGCTTTTTCCTCTGGTTTTCTATATTCCCCCTCAAATACCAAATTGTGCAGTGCATCACATGGCATTATATGCACATGGATCTTGGAGTTTTTGTAAATAATGCTGGCATTAGTTTTGTTTTGTTTTTGAGCCTGCAAAGAGTTGTCCACACAAACTAACTTAGCTGCTCTTCAGCACATCAACAATTCCTGCCAATAACCAGGACACTGATGATAGAGTTGCCAATTAAAAAATCCTTTTCAGTTGCTGTGTTACCACTGATAACTGCTGTTGTTGTTATCATGTCTCTATTATTGTTGTTTGCTTAAAGCCAAACATATTTCAGGAAAAACTCTGTCAACTATTGGGTCAATGCTTGTGTGTGTGTGTGTGTGTGTATATATATATATATATATAGTACAATTAAATGGAGACTCAAACTCAGTTCGAGTTTGAGTCTCCATTTAATTGTACTATATACGCTCTGAATGTAAATTTTGTTATACCCTAGAGAATAAATAGGGAACTAACAATAGCCATACATTGAGCACTCTCATAGATTTATATGATTACCCTCATATATTCTACATAAAGAATAATCCACACCTACTGTCCTTGGACACTGACTGGATAATTTAGATATATATATATATATATTTTTTTTTTTTTTCATTTCTACACTATTACTCATAACAATTTTTTTAGTTGAAACAAATTGACATGTTATAACAGCAAAATAGATCTTTCCTTCTCTGTTGACAATAAACCTGAAAGTTTATAATTTATTAGATTAGGTAAATAAGAAAATGTACTTAGATGTTTTCTCATTAATTTATGAAATCTAAAGTATTTTCAGTGTCATATCTGCTGTTGGCTGTTTTTACCTATGTAACTCAAGCATGGCAACACTGGAAGAAGTGTATGAACCACGAGGGGGATTATCTTGAAAAATAAACTTCATTTGGTTAGGGTTTTTTTTTTTTTTTTTTTTTTTTTACTTAAACCTGCTTTCACTACTAAGTTAGATTGAAATTGTTTAGCAATAATTTATTTAAAAAACGATCTTTGTACTGCTAACCTTTTACAAATAAGCTCCATCTTTAACCCTTTCACTACCAAATTTTTTTTTGGGGGGTGGGGGTGGATAACTCCCATATAGCTATATAAATATATATAAAAACTATTGTTTTTGAAAATGAAGATACACCTGACAACTACAAATGGACTATTTTCTTTTGTTTGTTATAATTTATTGCAAAACTAATATTATTCATGTGTATATCAAAGAGTTAGAATATTTTAATTGAATACTTTCTTTCATTAATTTAATTACTCTTAAATTAACTTGATACAAAAAAAAATAGACAATATTGTAAAACCATGTGAAAATAAATATTGAATAATGAATTACAACTTAATAGATGGTTATATTTAAAATCAGTACATCAGGATATAAGATTGAAATAAAAAATCAAATTACCTTTTATTTTGTTTATTTTTCTGTCAGCATTTCACATCAGTTTTCATCTCTGAGAATTGGCATGGCCACCTGCAAAAAGCAAAAAATGTCAATTATTAGATTAATACAGTTTAATTACTTTAGCATTTACTTTACAAGAACAGAAAGAAGTTTTTTTTCTATAATTCTTCCTTACCCACTTTTTTGGATGCTGCAGAGTGGTTTTTGTTTATTGGAATTTTTGAAAGCAAAAATAAAAAATGATTGACACAATAAAAAAGTAGTGATGAGAGCCTGAAAGAGGAGTTAATGAGTAAACTTTTTATTTTTTTATTGTTACCATCATTCCATCATGCCATCAGCACAGATATCCCTGACCCTCTCACGCCACCCCACCCTATTGTTCATCGCTTCCAGTAGGTCCCCAGGGCTACACCCTGTATCCTCATAGAGCTGTTGTATGTTGGTTTGAGCTGGCCGCCCTGCTTTTGCATGGCCATGTGAAGGGGTCCATAGGAGTGCATCACTTATGAGCTCGTCCCTAACTAATATAAAAAAAATTCCTAAACTGAGAGACCTTTTTAAAATTCATATTAAAAAAACAATTGCATTATTTGTTTATTTTCATTATCAGTAGTTTAATCATGGAATAATTTTATACATACACACAAATGTGTATATCTTGGAATTGTAAAGGATGAAGATAATTTTTTTTAAATGCAAGTAGGTAACACTATTTAATAAAATTTTTACTTTTTTTTGTTTTTGGACAGAAAGTATTATTTTCCAACTGCTTATCTCTAAAGTAAATGGAAAATACCCATTTTACTCTTCAAACATTGCTTTTGTGACCTGGGCAATGAAATTTTCAACCTTATCCATTTTCCAGACAGCCTAGTTGGCTCGGGCTGTAGAATACACCAAGTGCATCTCTGTAGAGGAGTTGGACGCCCCACACACACACACAAGTGTCTTGAATGTGACACAAAACCATCTGATGGTGAAGCTTCAGTCTTGGAGCTTTGTGGAAAGTGGAGTACTCTTTCATTGTCATGAGACAGAAAGATGGTGAGTCAGTGACACATTTTCTAGCTCTATTACATGCCCAGGGCAGATTTTGTGAATTCAGGGTTGCTTGCCCAAATGAAATGAATTGTGATTGTCAAGGAGATTATTCCAATGACATGGGGGCCAGGCAAATGATAGCAGGACTTGCTACCACCAAACATCAGGAGAATATTGGTAGAGGTTGTTACCCTCACCACTCTAGTGTAGAAGTTCAACAGGTTAGTCAGCCTGGAGACAATAGAAAAGTTAACCCCTCACCTCCACAACACTATGCACCCCTTTGCATGTCCAATGTGCAAAGGTAAGACCACAAATGATGGTCCTCAGAAACCATGACCCAGCAATATGCCAAGCTGTCGACTGTCTTAGATGCATGGAATGGCTACCACAGCCTCATCCTCTCCCGTCAGTATGGGATGCAACTACCTTCATCACTGAATGGGGCAGATACCACTATTGGTGGGACCCACGTGGATTTCACGCATCAGGAGACACATATACATGCAGATTTGATGACATCACTATCAATATGCCTTGAAAAAACAGATGTATTGATGACACTATACTCTGGAATGATTCCATAGAAATATCCTTCTAGCATACAATAAATTACATCACCCACTGTGGGAACAATGGTGGCATCTTCAACCCAGAGAAATTTCACTTTTCAGAAAAGAGGTGGAACTCGCCGGATTTCGGATAACAGAGGACAGAATAAGACCTACTAAGAGAATGTCAGAGGCAATATTGAGCTTCCCTACACCCCAAAACATAACAAATATCAGATCCTGGTTCGGGTTGGCGAATCAAGTGCCATATGCATTTTCTCTAGTCGAAATAATGGTCTCCTTCCAGGAACTGCTAAAAACAAAGGACCAGAAATTCTACTGGGACAGGATGCTCAATCAGATATCCAAAAGTCAAAATGGAGAATTGTGCAAGAAATTGAAAACGGTGTCAAAATACTTGAAGTCAACAGGCCAATATGCCTGTCAACAGACTTCAGTAGAACAGAGGTAGGATACTTCCTATTCCAGAAGCACTGCAACTGTGTCACGGAAACAGGACCAGTCTGTGGTGAGGACCACTGGAAGTTATTTCTAGCAGGCTTTCAGTTCACCAGCGACGCAGAATCACAATACATGCCCGTAGAAGGGGAGGCTTTGGTACTAGTGTACGGACTAGAGGCTTGCTGAATGTTCATGCTAGGATGTCCAAAACTATTAATGATAGACCTTAATAAAAATCTCGGACAGAGCCCTGAAAGACATAACCCAAGACTGTTTAGCCTCAAGGAGCGCTCCTTAATGTACAAGTTCCTGATAAAACACCTTCCTGCCAAACTCAATGCTACACTGGACTGTTCATTGAGGCACCCTGCAGCATCAGGGCAAAGTTAGGTGATTGACAAAAATGCTGCACAGATCATCAACAGTGCCATAAGAGTGTCATTCAGCTCAACATACAAGCATGACTCTAAATTAGAGGCAGGCACTTGGGACCAAATTGTGGCTACAGCCACCATGGATAAAGAATGCTGATCCCTTGCTGGATACATACAAAAACGGTTCCTCAAGTATTGGCATGAACTACCAGAAACAATTTGTTGCTTCTGGCCCATGAAGGAAGAACTATGTTGCCTGGAAGGAGTAACAATCATGGACAATAAAATATTTATACAAAAAAAACTGAAGGGAGAGGTACTAGAATCACTACATGCCACACTGGCTATTTTGGCCCGGGCTAGATGCAAGCATTTGCCAGACCAGAGCCCATTGCAAAATCTGAAACGCCATGGTCCTATCACAACCTAGGGAACCCTTGATGCCACCATCAAATCCCAAATTCCCGTTTCAGAAGACTGTAACAGACTTCTTTGACCTGAAAAGGAAGAACTACATGGTATCTGCAGATCGCTACATAAGGTGGGTAGAAGTAGCCCTCATGCATTCTGGGAATGCCAAGACTGGATGTGACACACTACAGAAGTGGTTTTACACATGTGGTGTCCTAAAAGAGAGATCATCTAACGGAGGACCCCTGTTTAATTCCCAGGAGTACTGCACATTTTTAGACAACTGGGTAATAAAAAAAATAGGCCTTGTCAGTCTACTACCCCCAGAGTAATGGACGGACAGAGCTGGCCATCAAAACAGCTAAATGAAGTGGAGTGAAATCAGTCAGTATCAGGAGAAGGAGATGGCTAAAAAGTACCTGAGAAACAAGAGGTGCTACAACAAACATAGTCACCCACTTCAGATAGAAATTAAATAATCAGTCCAAATACAGAACTAGACTGGACCATACCCACATTAATTGGAAAAAACCAGAAGAGTGGTGGAAGCACTGGGTAACAGGCAATACCACTTACTCATTGATGGGAGCAACCGACTGACCCGGTGCAATCGCCACTTCCTCTGAAAAATAGACCCAGTGATCGGCAGCCTGTTCTACCAACGACCATAAGAATACTTCTGAGATGTTGGATAGGGCAGACATCCCAACAGGACCGAGGTTCCAATACATGGAGCCACAAACTATGCACTACCAGCCTGGGGCCCCAGACATGGTACTAGTGGAAATGGAAGATGCTGATAGCCCTGAAAGCACGGACACCCCACAGTGATAGAGATTGATGAGAACCAGAGTCAACCACCACCAAATCAGGGGGCATGCTGCAGCACAAGAATATCACAAGCAGCCTAAGACTTATCCCCACAGATGCTGGGTATATTGCACACTCTGTCAAAAAGCCCCTATACACAACCACAACTTGAATGTCTTGTGGTCCCATGAGGAGAGGGGGCATGTGTAGTGATGGAAGACCATTATTTGGAGACACTTCGATGAAATAACACCGCCAACTCATAGATATATTTGGAAGATACATAAGCGACAACAAAACAGTAGCAGGCTGTATTTTCAATGGATGTCACACCATTACACACCGCCAGTGCTCCAGTCAGATTACAACTACTACTGCTGACCTCAGCCAACCCAACAATGTTGAATCGAATTATTAGAGTTAAATAGCAATACTTGTAACCACTTTACTGTGTGCAAAGAAAAATTGATATTGAATAAAATTATAAGTGTTAGATAGCAACCATTTAACTGTGTAGAAACAATAACAATACTAGTGTGGAAACAAATTAGTTGTAACTCATTAAAAAATGAAGTTATCGACTAACTAAGTGTGCAAACATATGACTGATGTTAAATTCTGACTTATATCACAATACTTGAAACCATTTTAATTGGGTGCAAAAATAATGAGCTCAGACTTGTTTAAAAATCTTATCAATAAAATGTGTTTACAAATCATATATATTTGATTTTTATATATATATATATATATATATATATATATATATATATATATATATATATATGCAAATTTCATTGAACATAATAGACATTTTATGCCTACATATTCTCTTTTGGATCCGTTCGAATTCCCGTATTACTTTTATCGTATTCGGGGGGAATTGATTTAGGTATTGTCCATAATTGTATGTATCCCTAGTACTTTCTGCCTGACTTTGGGCCATCATCAGGGGAGAATCTGTTACAAAAGTGATGTAACTTTTGTTTTAGCAAATTACTACTGTGTAAGGACGTCTTTGCTGTTGGAGATTATGGCGCTTGCTTTTAAATGTAATTCTGTAAATAGTGCCAGTAGCTAAAGACATTTAAGTACGTTAGCACTGGTTTGAAAATTAATTCTATTAAGTGCTGGTTGCAGGTTTCTAATATATAGTGCTTCGAGAATCTGAAGTTTTTGTTTATTATTTTGATGTTCGAGTATTGTTGTGTTGTCGGTGAGAATTTTTCGTAGTTGTGTTGTTGGGCATGAATGTTTTTTTAAATGCTGAGCTATTGAACTTGTGTCAGAAAGATGCATTGTTTTATTACATTCAGATTCTCGAAGCACTATATATTAGAAACCTGCAACCAGCACTTAATAGAATTAATTTTCAAACCAGTGCTAACGTACTTAAATGTCTTTAGCTACTGGCACTATTTACAGAATTACATTTAAAAGCAATACCTAATACCTAAATCAATTCCCCCCGAATACGATAAAAGTAATACGGGAATTCGAACGGATCCAAAAGAGAATATGTAGGCATAAAATGTCTATTATGTTCAATGAAATTTGCATTAACGAAGAAATGCTGCCTAAATATACATATATACAAACATATATATATATATATATATATATATATATATATATATATAAAGAGGATTTAGCATGAAATAACCTACAATAGTTGATATGCCATAAAACCCAAGTAAATCAAACCATTTTCCAGAATATTCCAGGTAGATTTAATTCTAAGTAGCTGATAGAGAATTTTCTAGAACTTACTCAACATTTTTACTCATTTTTTTATAACTTTAGTACTAAGATATGTAAATTTTGATTCATATGATGTTTTCAGACCTCATGTGTGAAAATGTACAAATTTGCCTGTTTTCACACATAAAATAAATTAAAATAGAATAAATAAAATCATTATCCAGAGCACAAAAGCAAAGTTTGTAGGGAATGATAGCTATTTTCTATACTTTTACAATATAAACTATTAAGACGTAACACAGTATCCCAGAACAAAATTTGTTCAATATTTTCAAATCTATATCAATATTTTCAATTCTATTTGTGCATTCAATTTAATTATAATCTATTTTAATGACTCAATTTAAATGTCTTCAACTGTTAAAAAACTACTAACTTTGTATTTTTTAAACAACTTGTTATTTAATAGTTTAACAATAAAGGTTGTCTGAATAACAGTTTATTCAAGTGCAAGTTGATGTTTTTGTTAACCTGTAATAAAACCATTGTTTGTTTAACATGATATAGTTTATATAATTTGTTTAGCATGATATAGTTTATATAATTTTTTAAATGCTTGTTGTGAATAAAAATAATTTCCTTTTTTATCACATTATTTAATTAACTCTGAGCAACTTAACCAAGTTATTTTAACTGAACATTTACTCTTTTCATATTAGATTTTCCAATACCTTACAGAACTTTTGAGGAAACATCAACATTTGTCATCATTATCATCTAGGCTTGCCAACAGCAGGGATTCCCTTGACCCTCTAACTCTCCCCTGTCTCTTTCGGGTATCAGTCTTGGTAGGTCTTCTAGATACCATTCAGTGTCCACACAGAGCTGATGAATGTAAGTTTTTGCTGTTTAGTCAACGCTGGTGTGTCCATGTATTGGAGTTCATAGGAGAATGTCATTTATGTGTTTGTCTTTACTTCCCCAACAGTGCCAAGCATATTTTACGAGTCTTACTTGAACCGTTTGTGAGATAGGAAGTAAGTGGCCGTACAGCTGCTATTTTATAGAATGCTGCTCCCAGGATTTGTTCAGAACAACATGCAGCATCCTTGTGTAGTTCCCATTCAGCTTTTTCTCCAAGTATTTCATTAAAGTTCAGGTGGTGCAACTATACAACAACTATAGCTACAAATTTTTTAAAAATCAGACTAGTGCCATTAGAAGGTTCAGAGTGTTTTAGATTATCTTTTTAGTCACCTCTTTAATGTTTAATATCAAAGATATCTTCTTTATTAATGGATGTGTTGGTTTATGGCATTTTGGTTTGAGTTGCTGACAGATTTTCTATTTTCTTTTAGTCTATAAGCTTTTTTAGGTGCTAATTAGATAATTTAGCTGATTGTTTGTTGTAAATTGTTTGGCTATGGAAGAGTTAAGGTTTGCTTTCTTCTATTATCTAGATCATCCTCTTACCAAGTTTTTGCTTTTCACATTATTATTATTTTACTCTTTGTGAGTTTTTTTACACAAGTTTTCACTGAAGTCTGAGTGACAGCAAGTCTCCTTAGATCTCCAGGACTCTTCTAAGTATCCGATTTGATCTTAACAGTGCTGTGGTCTGGATAGTCCTGATTCTTCCTTTGACTTCTAGTACTTCCAGTCTCTTTTCCAGGCCTTTAGAGACTGTTCAAAGGGCATCAACTATAAGTGGCATCACTGTCACATCTGTGTTTCATAGCTTCAGTTGTCTGACAAAATCCAAGGGTTAGTTGATTTCACTGCTTGTCAACCCTTATTGGGTTATTTTATGCTGATGTCATTCTCAGGTTGCTTTCAGTAACTGTTGTTCTTAAGTGGTCACTCATTTAAGTACTAAACATGCTCATTGCTGCTTAACTTCAGTGATCTCATAGAAACCAGTGTTTTCAGTCAGACCCAAGTATTTGTCTACCTTTTCACTTTATGGTCAAGTATTTTTACTTTTTTACTCTATGGTCAACTGAAATTACAAAATCCAGATGACAAGTCCTTTTTTTTTCTTGTTAATACAAGGTCTGGTCTTCTGGTAGAAATTTTTATACATTTCATTTTTTAGGACAGATATTGGTTTGTGCATATGACATTTCTCAGCATAGTCAAATTTTAATCTCTTTCACAATTCTCACTCAGTCATGCCTACTTTTGTGCCAGTTTGCTGCATTCATTATCTAATTAACCATTTCATTTCTTTCATCACATAACCTACACTTGCCATTCTTCTATGTATTATCAATTTTTGCTTTGATACAATTGCTTTTTATGGTATTATTTTGTGCTGCTTTTAAGAGGTTTGGTTTCTCTGTTGAGGTGGTCTGCGTAATCATCTGATGGAAATGTGAAAATCGTGGATAATCAACTGTGTTTAAAGTTCGTTGTATAGTCATTTGGTAAGATGTAAGTACATATGACACTCACATGATAAAGCAAATATATAACTAGGTCTGTCCAAATAAATATGGGATGTCAGGTGGTGAATGAGACAGGAAATATAATTTAGCATGTCTACATTTAGATACCAATTCACTTGATCAGCAATTAGTTTTCAGCATGTTATAGGGTGCATAATTTTTCTTCCAGACACAATCTGCAGCTATTGTTACCTCCTTTAAAAGCTTGTGTTCTTTTCACAATATATTTTTCATGGAAGATTTACCCATTTTCTCTTTTATTTGCCATGTATGTTCAGATAGTGTTGTTCTGTGTGCATATTTTCTGTTAGCAAAGCTGAGGTTATGGTCATACCATTTATTTTTTCCAATTCAGCTGATTGGCACTGACGTATATCCTTTTATCATTATTGTTAACTTTTTCCTTTTTGACAGTGGCCTTATTTATCTCATTAGTAATCAAACAATTAACTTTCAAAGGGTATCTACTTTTATCCCTGGTGTTGCATCTGTCATTTTAGTTATATTTTCTCCTTTAATATTTTTAAATTACATCTAATATTTTTTTATATTGTTCATGCAACAATAACTCATTTTTAATCTTGTTTTTGTTAAACAGTTTTAGTTTAGTAAATTTGTTAAAGTTTTATTAATTAGAAAAATATTCTTCCTATATTTGTTTTAATAGTTTTATTTCATTTATATAAAAGATTATAGACAAAGACTGCTGCAAAAATAGCAATTTTGCTTCCAATAAATTCTTCATCAGATGATGACCCTGGGTTCAGGTATGGTTTCAGGGCCAAAGTATCATTACCACTAATGCAGGGCACCCCAGCAATATCTCACAATACTACCAGACTTTATTGGATGGTGTTTGCTCAGTACAAATGCCATATCTGCTCAGATGCTGTTACAATCTTGTTTTGGATCTTTTTCATATATTCCCTCTTCTTTGCTGGTGAAAGTCCGAGTTTGGTTAAAATGTAGAGGTTGAGTTCGAAATAAAACCTTGACATCAAATCTTAAGAGGAAATATGACTGTTAACCAGCCATTCTCAACACACTGCCCCTGTAGGTTTTCGTATTTTTCCAATTTACATCAATGCTCTCAGTTGATGTTGACTTTGAAAGAGATCATTAATTCAGCAACGATAACTTTTTTGAATTAACTGACCAAATGACAAGATCTGGATACTGGTTGAGTTGATGTTATTTCCATTGGAAAAGCAATAACGTGCCAATCCATGCAACCATCAAACAATGTTGGTTTGTACCTATTTCTATGTAGAGTTTTGGAAACGTTTCCTTCTTCAATAAAGTGTATACTTGTTTTTGTACATGAAATTTTATTGGCAGTTTCACAACACAGTTTTGCAATCTCACCAATAATCCCTAAGATTTCATTGTGTCTCCACATGTAACTTCTTTGGGAATACTGACATCCAGTAAGAACATGTTTGAGATTGGCAATTTTCCCACTTGCTTTGCAAAGGTTGGATGTACTTAACCCCCAGAGTTTTAAATTTACTGGTGTAGTTAATATATTATAAACTGCCTTAATGAGGAAACTTAATTGTTTAGGCTCCATTTGTTTGATGTTGCTCCATATGATGCTTCTGTCCTTGGTGTTTTCCCATCTAGTCCATGCACTTTGTTTGGGTTGTGCCACAGCTATGGCAAGACACTTGCTTTCCTCAAAGTGATGAATCTCCTCTAAAACCATTCTTTGTTTATTCTTTGTGATCTCTTTTGATCACCACCATTGTGAGTGAAGACCCAGTCCGGCGCTCCCAGTTGCCACAGAGCCGATTACTTCTTTCATTTTAAGGGAAGATTCTGCTGTCTCCACTGCATATTTAACGTCCCATTTCTGACCTGTTATGGCAGGTTGTGCACTTTTCACAAGTGGGTCCATAGAGTTGTGCAGCATTTGGAAAAGTTGTACTTTACCTAATTCAAATTCCTCAACAAGATTTCATGGGTAGCTTCAGTTTCATTGATGAACTGTATAATGCCATGTTTGTTAAAGATTTAAGAACTCCCAACCATTTCTTTAGGAACTTACTGATTAAGTGCTCCATTTTTTCAATTCAAAGTGATACCTCATATATTTGCATTGGCCATGCTAATCTGGGGATTAAAACAAAATAAACACACCACAGTTTATTGTTTGCTATGAGGTCATATTTATCAATGGAGAGTAATCCATCTTTTAATTGTTTTAAAAGATTTTGCCAACGATGATGATCAGTAAGTGGAAGGGAATAGCAGCAACCAAGGCTTTTTACACTTTTTTTTATACATGGTTGAGTCACAATTAATTTCTGTTTTAGTGAAATATTATTTATTCATGAATAATTTAATAATGAATTAATTTCAAAATATCAAAGCATATTTGCCATTATTTTGAATCCCCCCTTGCCATTTATCAGGTAACTTGTTGATTCCTCTTAAATAAAATTGAGCCCAGTCAGCTGGAACTATAGAATACACCGACTGTATCTCTGCAAAGGAGTAAGACTTCCCAATGAGTGTCTTAGATATGACACTAAACAACCTGATGATAAGGTTTCAGTAATGCTGGAGCTTTGGGGGATGCAGAGGTCCACTTTGACCCAGAGTAGTAGCACCTGATAGGATCCTATCTACGGGTCAAAAAGAACTAAACTGTGTAATTACACTAGACTGAGTTGTTTGAAATTAACTGTTTTTACATTTAACTGTGTGTCAACAAAAAACTGTACTTATGCTAAACTGAATTGTTTGAAATAGAACTGTTTGACATTTAACTGTGAGTAAACAAAAAACTATACTTATACTAAACTGAATTGCTTGAAACTTTTATCAAAATTACTTAATTCAGTGTTAAATGACCCAGAAAGAGTTGATAAGCCGTAAAACAAAACAACCAACCAACCAATCAATCAAATAAAATTCAGCTAGTTTTGAGCTCAAGAAGTTTTCTAATAACCTTTTTCCCTGATCTTCTTGAGAAATGTTTTTGTCATTCAGAGCATTTTGTAGAGAAGAAAAAGATAGAAATCATTTTGTGTTAAAATAGTGAATATGGTTGAAAAGACTAATTGATCTAAATCCAATATTTTTTCTGGCATAATTCTTGCTGCATGTTGCCTTGTTATCATGGAGAAGCACAAAATTTCTCCTGTTGACTAGTACTATGCATTTTCTTAGATTTTCATGCACATGTTGCAGCTGCTTAGAGTATAAGTCCACACTAAGTGTCCGATTGCAGTTTAAAAACTCAAAATGAATAATATAATAATCCTACCATACACACAGCATAACTTTTCTTCCATAAAGGTCCACCTTTAGGTAGGGTACAGATATTCATCCTTGTTAATCCACTGTTTTTTCCATTGAATATTTTTATAAAGACCTGTTTTTTTGTCATCTATAATGATATTCTTTAGATATGGGTCATTTTTCTGCCTTGAAAGAAGACTTATGGCTATGGATATACAATCTTCCTTATTCTTCTCACTGAGTATGAAGGATCCAAATGCCCAGCTTGCTCACTTTTCTTATCTTTTTCAAGCGGCAGCGGATTGTAAATTGGGAAGTGTTGAGGTTAAGTGCTAATTCTCAAGTACTTTTGTGCAAATAGTATTTCATCAATTTTCTTAAAGCATCTTGATCGAGGTCTGATGAGTATCCTAGCCTGGATTCATCTCACAATGACATATTGATAGAATAAAACTTTGAAAACCTGTTTCAGACTTGGCAGTCAGTAATGCCACCTTGGCCATAAACATTAGAAATTTTTCTTAACTTTTTCTGTAGTGTTTTTGTTATTCTAAAATTCCCTCAACATTACATGTTGAATATGCACTTTCAGTTCTTCCATTTTAGGAGCATGAGATCATAGATTAGATTATGATGAGCATTTTTACTACTGAAATAAGAATGACTGATGAAGGCATTCTTTAATCAGGTAATTTCTGGTTGTATTTAAAATTTTGGAAGTTTTAAATGTATAGTTACAACTTGCTTTTAAAAAATGGAAATTATTCATGACTCAACCCAGTATATATATATATATATATATATATATATATAGAGAGAGAGAGAGAGAGAGAGAGATGACAAAAAAATCAAATCAGTAACAACACCAAAGTCTTATAATAATCTTTTTAAAGTGTAACTAGTTGTAATTATTAGTTCAGATTCATTTAAAGGGTAGGCTGCTTTAAGTGACTGTTAGATGAACCTGCAATTACATGATAAAATGTCTGTCCTTATTTTGAATGGGTCAGTGAAATTAGCTTGGAAACAGGATAAGTTTATCTTGTAACAACTCATATATGCCTGCTTCTCTATTTCAGCAGTTGACCTCTCAACATTAGAAGGTCTAACAATACTTTAATGGTTTAGAAGGTTAAAATGTGTTAAATGCTTGCTATTTATTAAGTAGTTATTTACATAAAGTCTTTTAATGGTCAGAATGTTTTTTCCCTTCTATTATGACAAACATTTTATTTTCTTCTATTAGTGTTTTATATCGGGAAGAAAAACAGTCATGTAAAGTGAACTAAAAAGTTTTTTTTTAAATTCTATAACATAACTAATTGATAAACATCCCTAACAGCAATTACCATATAAAAAATTCCCCATTGCTGCCATTTTGAACAGTTATTTTTAAGTCACTCACTGGTCATGGGGGTGCTTCTCATGTAGTATGTCTTAGGCATAAATAATCTGCTGGAGCCCATCCTTTTCCAGGTCTACACTACAACTGGTTTGAATTCAGAGTTTTCTTTGTCCTAGACTAGTTGCCATAACTGGAGGGAGAATAGTTAGATTTATTCCTTTCCCAAGTGTAATCAGCACTATGTGAAATGCAAACAGCTTCAGTCAGGATTAACTCAGTTGGCTGAGGCTGTAGAATATGCCAACTGTATCTCTGCTGAAGAAGAGTAAACCCCCACCCCACTGCCAACAAGTGTACTGTATCTGACACTAAACTATCTGATGAAGAGGCTTCAGTCCTAGAGCTTTGGGGAATGTGGAGTACTCTTCATTGTCATTACTTCCAGGTCCACCCTGATCTGAAGTATTAGGGTCCCACCAATGGGTGAAATTGAACTATTTAACTATGAGCAAACAAATGACTGATATTGAATAGAATTATTAGCATTAAATAGCAATACTTGAAACCATTAATTGTGTGCAAACCAATAAGCTTTGGCTGGTTTAAAATGTTGCCTAAAAACTATTCATTTACAAATTATATATATGTAATATATATATGTATAAACAGGATTTGCAATTAAATAACTTGAAAAGATTGATATGCCATAAAACCTAACCAACCATTTAAGATTTGAACTCAGATAGCCAAGTCCACTGCTTACAGGGATATTAGTGTCTCCTGTATTCTGCCATGTACAATATGCATGCATGTATAATTTTAGATGTAAATATAAAGAAAAATTCCAATTCTTTTATACACTGCTCTGTACTTTTCATCTGAGATTAAAAGTCACCAGATATAATTAAAAAAAAAAAAAAAAAAAAAAAAAGAGAGAGAGAAAAAATAAAGGTGTCATATACACAGCAGTCTATGGTATTCAATATGTTGTTACTTCCGCTCATTTTTCAAAGGTTCTTTAGTCGATGATAGGCAAGTATGCCTGTTTTGAAGAGTATTCTTTAAAATGAGTTTTAATTTCAAAATACAAAATAGCCATGTACTTAAGAGGACTGAAAAGTTTTTGAAAATCTATCAGTAATTGAGAAAATCACAAACAACAATTACCATAGACTGCCATATATATTTGCTCATGAGGGTATAACACACATTTTCAATTTTAGACAATAATTTAAAGAAAAAATTCAGTTCTTTCCTTCACTGCACAGTACTTTCTGTTCGAGATAAAGTTACCAGATATGATGAAAAGTAAGAAAAATAATTTCTTTTAGATAAAAAGTGTGCAATATACGGAACAGTCTACTGTAGTATTGTACTTATAAATATTCACTTTTGTAGAGTTTTTATTGAAATTGTCTAAGTGATATTTTTAAAATCTTATCATTAGTTTGTGTTATTTTGTTTATAGTAACATTTGAAAGTGTTATAAAAAAATTTTTATTACTATATCCTTAATTTGAAGTGTAAGCTCTCAAATATATTTGTTATTCCACTTGATCTCTATGGTTAACCTTAAAAAACAAAAAACAAACCTGACTGCATTTCACTGCACTTATTCAATCGCTATTCTCTCATCCTGTCGTTGAAGAGAATATTAGAACTTCTTTTTGACAGTTATGAATAGTTCATATCCTTCGAGTAAGCTGCAACTGCTTCCTACTCTTTTTTAAGTGTGCAGTTCTATATTGTCACCTTTCATTAAAAAGCTAGATAAAAAAAGACAAAAGCAGCAACAACAGCTTTGGGTGGGTCACCTTCATCTCATCAAATGACTCTCTCTCTCTCTCTATTATTCATAGCTCCATTGTTACTGGTGCTCAACTTTTTATAACAAACTTAAATCATACATGAACATTCTAGAGATTGATTTTCACTGTTTTTGTACACATTTCTGAGAATGTTTTCTCATAAAATGTAGAAATTTTGCCTACTTTAATAGATAACCACCTTATCGGTAGGGTTTAGAATATACTGATTGTATCCACTGCAGAAAGGTAAGACCCCCCCCACACACACACACACGCACACACACAAAGGAGGTGCTCTGCATAAGACACTAAACTGTATCTGGTTGAAAGGCTCCAGTTCTTAGTTTTGAGGACCCCCTTCGTTCCTATTACACTGAGTGGAAGTACCTGTAAGTGTGTCATCTATATACCAAATAGATCCGTTTAAAACTTATTTGTATTAAATAGGAATACTTCATATACATGAGTATTAAAAAAATTACCACTGTGATTTACCAAAAAAATCTATATTGTTAAACTACAAAGATTTCTTTATAAAATAAAACAATTTAGAAGACATTTGTATCTATATTATTGTGTCTTTGAACATTACTATATCTGGTCCTAATACAAAAAAATTAACTTTTTAAGTTCTATTAGAAAAAAATTGCACTGTAGGCAAGGCTTAAAATACACTGTTGACTGTATCCTCTGCAGAAGAGTATGACCCTAAATCTGATGAGGAGACTCCAGCTCTGGAGAGTGTCAAGTACCCTTTTATTGCCATTACTCCCAGGTCCACTCTGAGAGTGGTAGTATCTGTTAGGGTTCCATGTATGGGTCGAATAAATATGTTTAAAAATTATTTGTATTTGATAGGACTGTGTGCAAAAAAACCCTCTTCAACAACTACACAAAAAATGTAAATATGAACATACAATGAATGTAATTCCCAAACCTCTAGGCATAAAATAACTCTAGACAAACTGACCTGCCATTAAAATCAACCAATTAGAAAAGAGTTTAGATTTTGTATGCTGTTGTCATTATATTCATATATATTTTTATCCTTGTCAGTAGTTTTTATTATCTAAGTTTTCTTAAAAATTGTTCTTTACATTAATGTTTATCTTAACTTAGTCTGTAAAATTTAATTTCATGTTACATTTTACTGTTAACTATCTTAGATTTATAAAATATGACTTTTTTAAGTTACTTTTTCAGATGTATTTAATTTCACTGGGATATAATATTTCTCCTAATGGTTGACTAACAAATCTCTTTTACAGCAATTGATTTGGAATAATGAAGTGATTAGTCTTCCTGATAAGGAGTTCTTAATTTCATTTATTCTCAGCACCATTAGTAATATCTTCCTGTTTCTGCTTAACAAGATGTACCTTGATATTACACAAAAATGACTGTGAAATTCACATTCAAGGACAAAGCACTTGTGTATCTATGATGCTTATACAAATCAGCAGCCTTGCTTCCTTGAAACACAAAAACCAATAATAGGAGAAGAAAAAGAAACAATCAATATTCTTACAGTGTAGTTTGATGAAATAAGGTTAGAATGCATGGAGAAGATGACATTTTTCTTTTTAAACACTGCCTTTTTTTTTTCTCTTACAATATTCAACATGTGGCAGAGAACATAACACACTGGAAACAGCCGTGCCAGGTGGGTAAGAAATAATAACAGTTTGGTTCCAGGAGGCTTCCTCCCCAAGCAGCACCTGCACCCTCATCTAAAAGGGGTATGAGCTGAGTTAATTGCTCTGTACCTATCCTGAAGGGTAATGCTGATAGAAACAAGCAATTTTTAAAACCATTGTGCATTAGTCTTGATTCATGCGTGGCACTCTACAGTAAAAATGACCTTGTGTCTATTTTCTCTTAGAGGCTAAAAATATATCATCACAAACTGAAAACGTAAGTCCTTGCTTAAGAAATTACAAAATGTTGTAAATAATTAAACAAAAATTTTTTCTTTGAAGTTTGTATTATTATCTTCATCATTGACCATTCAAAATATGTAATATAATCAAAAGATACTAAGAATTTTTAGCAGTTTTTATAAACAAAACTCATGGTAGTAGCCATTAGTAAAATAGATATGAGTCGGTGAACGAATTACCTTTATTTATATTACAACAAAATTTTCATCAGCACCTTACTGTTCAGAAACTTCTATTTTTAGAACTTCAGAAACTCTATTTTAGCACAAACTGGTTTTGAAAATATTTAATTCTTTGAACCTTGAATCTCTCATGATCATAAGCCCTGAGCTCCTGGCTTGAAAAATAGCTGAAAATGGGAAATGTTGTAATTTGTTATTTAACTGGCTGTTAAATAACTGGTTACAACATTCTATTGGCAATTCAAAAGATATTAGAGCATGATAAAATTATATATAAAATATGAAATTGCAATATTTTATTGGCAACATTGATGAAATAGTAGGGAATTGTTGGGCCAAAATTTTGACTTATGTACAGTGATTATTAGTTTATGACACACACTTATGGAAAACACATATCTCTAACTTTTGGACTATGAAATTCTGGAAAAAAATCTTGTTTATGATACTCAAAGACTTTATGGAATTAGTAACAGCTAAATTTAACCTCAACTTATTAGTTCATACTGACTAAGAATAAGAATCTATATGGTTTACATTGTCTTTAAATACAAAACTTACACAGTATTTAGAGCCAATAAATACCCAGACATGTTCACACAATCTTTCAGCAAAAATAAACTCACATTAGGAGAGAGAAAATTATAAAACCCATATTCTAATGGATATATCTAATGGATATATTCATATAAAATACATTAGTTTGGATTATAGATATATCTTACTTTCAGTCATCCCATCCTGAATATGGTGAGGTATGTAGCCAGGAAAAAGGTTAATTATATATATTTACCAACCCCTCCACTCAGGCAGGATATGACTCAAGGTCAGTTTTTTTAAGCAGAGTTTAACAGGTTTGAGTTCAGAGTTTTCCTTCTCCTAAACTATTTGCCTCACCAGGGCTGAAGAACCCAGTCTGCCCTACTATTTACCCATAGCTGGAGGAAGAATAAGTGGATTCATACCTTTCCCTAGGGTATTAGTGCTATGTTAAATGCAATCAGTCTCATTCAGGATTTGAACTCATGTCGCCGTGTCCATTTCCTACGACGATAATCATTACACCACAGGCACCTCAAAAAAAGGTTAATTATATGGTTCTCATGTATAATACATACCCTAACCTTTGGGCTGAAAAATCTGGAAAAATGATGCGTCTTATATACAAATAATTACAGTACTTCTAGTTTATCATAAAAATACTGTTCACTCAGGTTCAATGAACACAAATGTATAAAGTAATTTACTTTTTCTTTTGACTTCTTAATAATTAAATATATTTCATTTTTCAAGAGTAAATTACTGGCATTTCAAACCAACTTCCATTTTATGAAAATAAAAATTGGTTAAAGTTTTAAAAGAATAATAATCATCATCAAGCTGCACTGACAGCATGGGTTTCCCTGACTCTCTCTCTCTCTCCATGTATGTATCTCTATCATCAATTGCTCCCAGCAGGTCTTCCAAACTACATCCAGTGTCCACACAAATCTAATGTGTAGAAGTTTTTGCTGGTTGGCTAACACTGGCACATCTATATGTAGGGGTACATAAAAGAACATCACTTATGAGTTCATCCTTGTTTCCTCAGCCGTGTTCTGCATATCTTGTTTGTCTTACTTGGATATTTTGTGAGATGGGAGATAAGTGGCCGTTCTACTGCTGTTTTGTTGGGTGTTGCTTCTAGGATTTGTTCAAAATAGTATGCAGCATTCTTATGTAGTTCCTATCTAGCTTTTTCTCTATGCATTTTGTTAATATTCCTGTTGTTGTATTGACGCAGCTTGGAAAAAATCCCGTTTTATTTTATCAGATCAGACTTCTATATGATCAATAACCTAGTAATAGCAATTCACGCCTTTACTGTCAACTTCAATAGATGAGATATTGCTGCTGAGGTATGGGAACTTGTCTACTAATTTTAGAGGCTTGCCACTTAGATTGGAAACAGCTCCTTTTCATTTAAAACACATACTCTGTTTTATTTATGTTCACATGGAGACCAATGCCACCTACTGTTTGCTCTAGGCTCTGCAGTAGGGATTCAGCTTAGGCAGGTGTATTTGCAAGAAATGCTTGATCACCTGCATAATCTGTGTCTGTTATAGTTTGTTCAGGATATCATTTGCTTCTTGCTTTTTAGCTTAAAGCTATTTTCCTTTATTAGATTTTTCGATGTTTGAAGTACATCGTCTAGGCAGATTGTAAAATTATAATAATTATAAATTCAAAATTTGTTGATATTACTGATCTTATATCTTTAGATCCCCCCCCTCCAGCATTATAATTTAATTCATGCAATAAAGAAATGTCTGTTTTATTTAAGAATGTTATCAAACCTATAACATTTTTGAGAACTTTTTAACTTTAAAATCAAACAATGATTTTTATTGTTCTGCTGCATTTTTACTCTTTCACTCTTTCTCATTTTTTTTATTAATGTTTTCTATTCTTAGTTTCTGATCACAAAATGACAAAACCCTCTTTACTTAGGCATTTCCTCTATATTTCCATTTAAAAAAAAAATCATTACTTTTTGCAGTCACAAGTTCAAATAACAGTAACACTTTATTTCCTACTGTGGTTAAAGTTTTCATCTATTGTTACTTTAAAATTCAAGTGACCTCAAAAGTCGTATTACATACCAGTCTGTCAACCAAGCCTATATGTATTACATGTAGAATACATAGAAAACATAGGTGTTACATGTACATACATATATATGTGCTTAATATGATTCTTTCAATTATTACAATAAAAATGTGCGTACATGAAAAACTACACTTACATAGAGTTATCTGTCAACATTATTTTTTTAACCTAGTCTCTTCATATATTGATATTTTTAAAAGTCTGTTTAATTGTGATAAAAATGACAATTTCTACTTCAGCTTATTAGTTTTTTTTTTCAATTTAACTCTATACTTTTTACTGTCCTGTTGGTAGAGCTTAGAATACATCCACTGCAAGGAGTTAAGACTCTCCCCTAAAGAGCGGTATCCTTGGTATCATACTGAGTTGCATCTAATTTCTAGGGAGTGTTGAGTTCTCTCTCATTGCCAATACTCCCAAGTCCAATCTGATACCAGTAAGGATTCCATCTATGGGTCAAATAGATATGTTTAAAAATTATTTGTATTCAATTGGAATACTTGATGCCATATAATTGTCAAAGATTGATATGCCATTAAATAAAGAAACCAAACTAATCAAATCTAGATTATTTTTATTAAGAATATTTACCTGAAACCGCATAATTATTAATATTAGATAAGAATACTTGAAACCATATAAATTTGTGCAAATTATTTGTATTAAATAGGAATACTTGATATTATAACTGTGTGTAAAAAAAAAAGAAAGAAAACCTCTTCAGAAACAACTACACAAAAAATGTAAATATAAATGTACAATTAATGCAATTCCCTAAACTCTAGCCATAAAATAAAATCAGACAGGTTGACATGCTGTTAAAATCAATCTTAACTGTTATATATATGGCAATAAAACAAACTAGATGTGACATTTTCAATAATGACCTGATAGGAAGACCATTTTACATTTAGGCCACTACTGATGAAATGTCTGATTTTCAAGTGGATATAGACCTGTGTTGGTCAGCATGTCAGCCTGGGACATATGAAAATACTTGAAGAGAATTTTTATGACATGGCTATTATCCTTTTTGTGGAGAAATTGAAATTACCCATAAACACAGATCTAAACAGGCATATCTGATAATAATTATTCTAAAGGAAGTGATTCTCCCCTGCCCCCTTACCTAGGAGTTCACACAGAAAAGTAAAGATAAAAGTCAATAAAAACCTTTTTAAGGCCTTTGACTCTTGAGTTGAAAGTTTCTTGTGTAGTCTTGAGGGAAGGAGATTGTTAAGCAAAATCAGATAGTGCCCAAAAGGGAGTAGTAACAGCTCGATTCTAGGGAGGTAGGAGTGAGAATAGGAGGTGGCAGTTATGAGTAGAAGTCAGAGATGCTGAAAAAG
This sequence comes from Sepioteuthis lessoniana, assembly GCA_963585895.1. Lineage (NCBI taxonomy): Eukaryota > Metazoa > Mollusca > Cephalopoda > Myopsida > Loliginidae > Sepioteuthis > Sepioteuthis lessoniana. The sequence goes on along the minus strand of OY757915.1, from coordinate 12,044,575 downwards.
GAAAGTTGGAGTTAACCCTCTAACTGGCACTAAGGGACTAGACCATTGCCTAAAATCAGAAAATCCCAGTTGAAACAAAGGAATAGTTAATGTTTTTATGCCCACCAGACCCTACTCACGGGATTTTGGGGCTTTAGCAGATGGGAGTAGAGGAGATCAGTCAGAACAGGAGAAAGACTGAGCAGACAAGGGCTGACTTCAGCCAAGTCCACAGAAGAACTCAGAGAAAAGAGTCATCACTGAGATGGAATCAGAATTGAAAACTTGTCCAAGAAATGTGCCAAGAATTGTCCAAGATATATATTTTTTAACTCCTAATTGTGCTGCAACTAAAAACTACTAATGTCCATCACTCCTGCAGTTTTAAGTAAGATTAACATCTGTATTTTTATTTGTTTTCTTTCCTGTTTTATAAATAATTTTGGTTGGAAAGAGTTTTTGTTTCATTATATAACTGTCAAAACCACCATTAGCCATGGTGTATTGACTTCTACTGCAGATTTCTGGTCGTTTGATATCAGACACAATGTGGACATTTGACCGGACTTTTGACAACTGTAGAGGTTACCAAAACCCATGGTTGATGGAAGAAATCCAAAATTGACAGCCATTATCAGATATTCAGTGAGGGCTTTAGCTCATTGGTGAGGCAGTGTTATAAGATACCTATAAAGTAGTAGGGTGGGTCAAACGTTTGGTAATATTTTGGTATATACTAGTTTGTAATGTGTATGTCACATGACTAAAGCAGTTTAAGTCATTGGAGGTATCAGCTGTGGTTGGTAGTATTTTGATATTTGGTGCACTGACTCGTTGTGCATTGCTTCACTCTGTGTATCATTTGAACGCTGTGTTGACAAATATGCGACATACTCTAAGGCTGTGGAATTGCCTCATGCTACCAAAATATTGCAAAACTTATGACTCACTCTAATGCTTCAAATATTATGAATAATTTTCATGTGATCAGAAATATAGTAAACTTTGTAAAAATTCTGAGCTAGTTTCATTATCACTTAAGGAAGCAAATCTGTATTAAAATCTAAGAAAATTAATAAATCCAAAGTAAAATTCTCAAATTCAAAATACTTTTATTGACTCAAATCACATTATTTGTCAGTATCTATTGTTAACAAATTGATATTCAATAGAAATATTGAATTATTGCTAAGAGATTTTGAATATAAGTTATTCTTAATGTTAATGTTTCATATCATGAAAGAGGTATAAATACTATGCCAAGTATTATCAACCTATTACTTTTATTAAGCACGTTTAGCATTACAGTTACCATCATAGGAAATGGAATTGGTTACCTGAGTTCAAATCCCAGATGAGGTTGATTGTGTTTTACTTTGTGCTTATGTGCTCGGGAAAGGCATGAATCCATCTGTTCTACCCAGTGAAGGGTGAATAGTAGGACAGATATGGTTCTTTAGCTTTGGTAAAACAAGCAGTGTACAGGAAGGAAAACTCTGAATTCAAACTACCTGTACCTTGCTTTAAAAAATTGACCTTGTGTTACATCCTACTTATGGTGAAGGGGTTGGGTAAATACATTTTTTTTTTTTTATCTGGATTCAAAATGAAAATTCCTACTGTGAATCCAATCCAACACTTTTAATACATTCCATGCTTTCTTGTTAACTATATATGTCAATACCTATTGAGCCTCCTAATTCCAGGAATTCCATTTATCTTAATGGGACTCCATCTACATTAAAACATGCCTGTCAGCACAGTTAGAGATGTAGATTTTGTATATCCTTCTTTTCTTTTTGACAGGTTGTCTAATTGTAATGAGGACACTTCAGAGGCCTAAAACATCTATATATTACTAAAATTTTCATTTTGTTTGCATATAACTGTAACCCAGCAAAAGTGGCATGTCATAGTGAGATGTTTATTAGAGCAATACACTTAAAATGCTCTTAGGGAATACAGCAATTTTCATTCCACTTTGTAACCAAATGATAATTTTGCAGAGTAAACATTCATGTTAGACATCATTTTTTAATTATCTAAATTCTCCATATAATGGAGATTGCTATGAAATGCTAATTAGAATCCTTCACTTCTTCCTAAATAGAAACATTGGTACCATCTTTTTGAACAGCTGTTACAATGGGAACCCAACATGTTCATGAGTCATCATTTTTGAATATTCTAAATATAACAGTTAACTATGAAATGCTAATTAGAATCCTTCACTCCTTCTTAAATAGATGGCCCAGTCGGCTGGGGCTGTAGAATACACCAACTGCATTTCTGCATAGAGGTAAGACTCCTCCGAGTGTCCATGATATGACACTAAACAATCTGATGGTGAGGCTCCGGTAATGCTGGAGCTTTGGAGAATGCAGAGTACCCCTTTCATTGCTATCGCTCTATGGTTCACTCTGGCCCAGAGTGGTAGCACCTGATAGGCCCTATCTATGGTTTAAATAGAACTAAACTGTATGCTTATGCTAAACTGAATTGTTTGAAATAGAACTGTTTATATGTATAAAAATGGATTTGGCATTAAATAACTTATAATGGTTGATATGCCATAAAACAAAACTAAACCTTCTTAAATAGAAGCCTCAATATCATTATGGATCATTGTTATAATAGCAATCTAACAGGTTAATGGGTCATCAAGTTAATTTTAAAAAGTACTTATCAATACTGCACTAGGGTATCAATCTGAAAATTTGCTTTGTCCAACACTTTATAACTAAATTTTAATGTCATTTAAAAATGTTCAGATTTAGCAATGTTTATATTTTAATCTGATTTAAGTGGTAATATACTCCATTTTTGTAAATCTCTTTAAGCAAATTTCTTAATTACTAAAAAAAAAAAAAGAAAATCTATAATATTAGCTTATTTTTCTGCAAAGAAACAAATGCATTTATCATACAGCTGTAGCTTTTTTCTGATTCAGAACAACAAGATATTATAATCGTGATTCATGTAGAAATCTATATTATCTGGAATTATCTTGATTCTTGTGTTAGAAGTGGATTTCTTTCTAGTATCCACTTGAGACAGTTTCACAAGTGGTATTTTGCTATGTATCTTATCAATTGATTCAACATTACACAATTGTCCATTAGAACTCGCCAATTTTCCCCTAATCCTTTTTGACCAGCTTTTTGACACATACAAGATAATATCATATATTTAGTCAATGTCTTTTGTACAGAAAAATGCTCATAACAATTCTCAGTAAAAATTGCAACTGGGTGTTATATCGTTGAAGTTGTTCATTATCAAATTTCAGGTGAAACTGGAGTTAAGGCTTGTATATAAATATTAACAGTATTAATAATTTACAAATCAATATTATTAATTAAACAACTTGCCATTATGAATATTATGAAGAAGAGGTACTGAAGATATTGAATGAAGAAGATAAAAAGGCAATATTTAATTTTAAGAAAAATCAGCACTCATTTATATTGTAATTGTTTGTATGATAATAGATGCAATTATCTGAAACAATAACTATGCAAATAGAATGAAAAATATGAAAATCTCTTAAAATTAAAACACTTTAAGCTAATCTGTTGCACAATATACAGGGTGGAACGATAAAATTGTTGCCCTAGAAAAGACGACATGATTCCATTTCCATTTAATGAAAACTGGTTTTCTTTTTTTTTTGTTGCAGACCATCTACTAGTTGGCCAGTTGTGTACAAATCCCAAGAGCGATAGGAGCCTTCTATCATGTCCGAAAGTGACACAATGTTCAATGAGCGGGATCGGAGATGTGCTGCTGTACAACTCATGCTCTCTACCAATCCAAGTTATGACAACAGAACCATTGCCAGCACCTTCAAAATTCAAATCTGGATTGCCACGAATAACAGGTACGTACCCAGGGTGACGAAAACAAAGTTTCCGGCTACGGTTATGGTCTTTGGTGTGGTTTCAAGTGAGGGCCACATCATGCCACCTCACATCTTCGAAGTCGGCTTGAAAGTCAACACCAAAGTATACCTGGATGTGCTGAAGAGTGTGGTGATCCCCTGGTGCAATCAGGTGGCCGGTGGCAGACCCTGGGTGTGGCCGCAGGACTCAGCGCCAGCCCACAAGTCCAAAGAGACCCAGGCTTGGCTTCAGAAGGAGTGCCCTTCTCTCACTGGCCTCCCTCCTCCCCCAACCTGAACCCGCTGAACTACTTCGTTTGGTCATATGCCGAGAACATCACCAACATGACCTCCCACAACACCAAAGCCAGCCTGATCGCCGCCATCTGCCGAGTATTCGCTGAGCTCCCACCGGCACTTGTGGAAAAGGCATGCTCTCAGTTCCGGATCCGTACCAAGGTGGTGATTGAGACTGAAAGTGGCTACATTGAATTGATTTTTTCAATAAAAGTTTTAAAATAAAGCTGTAGTGTTGTTTTCTTTAGGATGACAATTTTATCGTTCTACCCTGTAATAAACCTGTTTACTCCAATAATGATTTTAGGCCTAAAAATATTTTCTCCTAAATATTCACTTCACTAACTTAGTATTTTATTTTTGATATTCTACAAAGTTAGTAGTATCAATTTAAAAAAAAAAAACAATCAGAAATTCTATTTATTCTAAAGGACTTTTTTTTTTAATCAAAGGCAGGGTGTGATTTTCACCTCCTTGAGGCCCTTCTAAATAAATTTTATCTTAATGTTAATGATGAAAAAAATTATATATATATGGTCTGAATTTGAGTCATGGTAATATAGTACCATCTCTGCATTAAATGCTAAGCCTCTGATCGGAAATTAGTAGGCCATTTCACATACCTTTGTAGTAATATCTTATCTACTGAAAGTAATGTCGATATGCATATAGGAAAGGCATGGACTACTATCAACAGGTTATCAATTCTATGGAAATCTAATCTCTGATAAATGTTTCTAAGCTATATCCATGTCAGTACAATTGTATAGCTGTACCACCGAGACTTTAATGAAAAGCCCAGAAAAAAAAGCTAAATGGGGAGTACACAATGCATTGCTGTTGTGAACAAATCCTCAAAGCAGCACATTTTTTTCTCCAGAACAACTCGAAATAGTCAAGTATTTTAAAATCTATTTTATATATCATTTTCATTTAATCCCTTACCTACCAGGAGTTTGGGTGTCATATGCACCCCAGCAACTAGGCATGCAAAACCATTAAACAACATTATACTTTCAAATTATGAATAATACAATGATAATTTCATTGAAGACTGGTACAACAGATCTCTTTGTCACCAATGCACAAAAGTAAGTATACTCAGCATTGGTAGATAAAAGGGTAAGTTGAATACCTCAAAATATACACATGGTTTAAAGGTTCTTTTGTTTTATATACTGAAGAACATGCCTTTTATTATGAATTTTTATAAATAATTCTATAATTATCATAAACTTTTTTTCTTGATATTGTAAATTTTATAGACATAAAGTATTGTATGTATAAAATATAAAAGTTAAATTTAGAAGCTCCAAATATCAAATATATTAATTTCAGGCAACATTAAGAAAATTTTCAAATATTCCTATGCAATGCTAACAATCTATATACAACTATATGGTTTAAAGTAACTATTCCTATTTAATAATGATGGATTGTTTGCACACAGTTATATGGTTTCAAGTATTCCTATCTAACCCCAATGATTTGCTAGCAATTATATGGTTTAAAGTAACTAAACATAATCCTTAAAACAATAGTTTTAAAGTATTCCTAACATTGATAATATTATTTAATAATAATAATAATAATAATAATAATTTGTTTGTGCACAATTATGTAGTTTCTAAGTATCAACTAAATCATTTTGAAATAATGCTTTGAAATTTCTTCATACGAAAGTGAGTTTTATCATCACTAAAACTGAAACAAAAATTAAAATATTAAATGATAATTACTTGGTGTTTATTAAAACAATATAAAAATTAAATATAATAGACTTAATGATTAAACAAGTTTTTCTGGCCAAGAATATTATTTTCGCCAAGGTGTTCATTGTGATAGAAAAGTACAATTTCAAAATGTGTTCAGACTTTCTGACTAACAAATGATAAATCATTCTTTTTGGCTAGTTGCCTCATGACAATCTGTGCCAAAAGTAATTTGACAATTCATTGTTGCGAGTCAAGACTTAATCAAAACTAATTTACAATAGGATCTATATGTGCTATGATATTTTATTGTGTGTCACCTGGCAAGGAGCTTCTCTAGCAACACCATTCTTACACTCTACAACAATTCAGCTTCAATTCTAAACCATATCTCATGTATCTATTAAACACTAAACCTTAGAAAATTATATTGCATTTTTCATTATATTTTACATGTAAATTTATTCATTTTCTAATAACCTTTTTGGGTTTTTTTAACAATTAACATTAGATTCAAACAAACATGTCCTCTCACAGAATTATAGAAAAGAAAAATATAATGAAGCAGTCGCCTCCCACCACTATTGAACCTGGTGCCCAACAACATATGATCATATACAAGAACTCTTGCCACATGTGTGAGAAACAGTCACACACAAGGACTGGGAATTTTTTTTAAAGGGTCAGTCAGTTAGCTACTGGCAGAGTGAAAAGTAACAATCTAAATTTTAGAGCTTACAAAACCAATTTGTCATCAACTTGAGAATACCACTTCACATCTTCCCACTTTTGAGACTGGTCTATAAAGAGGTTGCAATACTGATAATAAAGTGAGTGGTGTTTTTCCATGACCACATGTCTGATTTCTTTTCCTATTCCTAATGGAAACTTGTCATCATCTCTGCTAATTTTCTGGACTGCTACAAAAAGATTCTGTTTTCAATTCAACAATTATGGGTAAAAGACTAAACAGTTATCATGACTATTTTCATTGAATCTCTAAATTCATTAACTCTATTGTTAAGAGTAGATCAAACAAAATAAAATAGTAATAACATTTTTTTTAATCAGGGCAATTCCAGGTGATCTTGTATATGTTGAAAAGAATTTCCACTGATGTGTTGAGATCAAAGTCAATCTAGTTTACATTAAACTAATACATACACATTTACTTTATATGGTTAAATTTACCAAAGGTTTTTTTGGTGTGGTGTTTTTTTGTTTTTTGTACTTATTACTAGCAACTTAAATGATTTTTCTTTTATGGAATAATGAATCTATAAGAACTAGTGTTAGCTGAAATTGTATACTATGCACTCTGCACACACATCTTAAAAAAACAAAAATCAAAGTTCATTTTCTTTTGAAATTCAAATGTGCATTACTCTTGTCTTTTAGGCTAATAAGATCCATTGCTCATGCAACTATTTTTGACATGAAATACTTTTGTTTTAGATGTTTAGTTTGATTTCTTGCAGATCTTGATCTACAAGTTCCATTTTCTTTTCTGAACCTGACTTGAATTTTTAATGACCTCACATCTCTACATTGCATTGTTCACTAGTCTTTTCAAAAGGACAAATGGAATGTCAGTATTTAAGACAGGTTTCAAATATGACAATCAGCAGCAAAAGTTATTTGGTGCTATTGTTACACAAGTACACTCATTGGTGTTAAACCAAGAAAAGGCATATCATCACCTTATGAAATGGACACGGTGGCCTGGTTTCAAATCCTGGACAAGGCTGTTTGTATTTCACTCTGTGTTAATACTCTTGGAAAAGACATTAATTCATCTCTTCTGTCTCTCAAGCCCATGGCAGACTGGACTTTAACCTTAGTACTGCAACCAGTCTAGGAAAAACACAAAAAAATTCTGAATTCAAGCCAACATTACTCTGCTTAAAAATTGGCTTTGTGTCACATCCTGTTTGTGGGTTAGGGATTGGTAAATACATCTAAACCAAAAAGGAAATTGTTTTAAGGTAGAGCCAAAAGAAATTCAGTTATTTTTTTCCATTCTCTTTTGTCCCTAACAACCAATAGAATAGTAATGAGTTCTCTTTATAATTACTATCTATGCTAATTGTTTTCAAACTGTGGTCCAGGGATCTCAAGGTGTCTGTAACATCAAGAACAAGGGTCTACAGACACTACAATGGTGTCTTGAAAATTTATATCTGATAAGCAATAGAATCACAAATTCATATTTCCAGTTACTAGTATGCACCTATGAAAATTCAGTTTAAACAGCAAACATTCCCAGAATTTTGACTTAGTGTGTCTTCTGTTTCAGTAGCCAGCCAAAATGCTGCTACCTTTTGCAGCAACATATTTATGCAAAACAGCATTTTTAGTACTAACCAATACAACGAACAAATACAGATCATGACTTGCTTTACTAAGTGAGTTCTATATCAAAAATATCACCAAGAATCAACAATTTGTGGCAAGTACATCCTTCTCACTTAAAGTCATTACTCAGTGTAAATATTGGATGTGATTTTGATTAAATATTTTTGATAAATTTTATGTTTATTTATATTGGGAGTCCACAAGATCTCTTTTATTCATATTAGGGTCCACGAGATAAACCCGGAAATAAAAAGGAGTCCCAGCTCTAAAAACTTTGAAAACCACTGGTCAAGGCAGTAGTGGCTGCTGTAGCCAATATCATTTATGAAGGAATACAGTAAGAAGATATTTGCATCTCTTGTGATGAAAAATTTGACTGACCAAAACACCTTATTGCAAATTGAGTGTTAGATTCTCAAAAATACTTCAAATACTTGAGTTTTACTTTTAAAAAAATAGGTCTTCTGCATATTTAGTCTTTATTTTTCAAAAATAAGACGGTACTGTGAATTTTTGCACACGCATAATGTCTTGCAAGGGTTCCTTAACTCATGGCTGGCATGCCACATGCAGTCTTTGAGGCCCATCTATATAACCTTTCACCGAAAAATTTTCTCTTTGCCTTTTGATGTTGATTGTGAAGAAGTACCATTAGAACGGCTGATAGAGCTCATTGAACTTCATGTTTTTAGATTTAAAGTCTAAATTTATTGCTTGCCATATCCTTGATTTCTATAAGAACTATGTGCCTCCATCTAGACAATTCTCCAACCTTATCACCCACACCCAGCAAATAGTGAACATGTTTAGAAGATTGAAAGTCCAAATTTATTGCTTGCCATATCCTTGATTTCTATAAGAACCATGTGCCTCCATCTAGACGATTCTCCAACCTTATCACCTACACCCAGCAAGTAGTGAGCATGTTTAGAAGATTTAAAGTCCAAATTTATTGCTTGCCATATCCTTGATTTCTATAAGAACTATGTGCCTCCATCTAGACAATTCTCCAACCTTATCACCCATACCCAGCAAATAGTGAACATGTTTAGAAGATTGAAAGTCCAAATTTATTGCTTGCCATATCCTTGATTTCTATAAGAACCATGTGCCACCATCTAGACAATTCTCCAACCTTATCACCCATACCCAGCAAGTAGTGAGCATGTTTAGAAGATTTAAAGTCCAAATTTATTGCTTGCCATATCCTTGATTTCTATAAGAACTATGTGCCTCCATCTAGACAATTCTCCAACCTTATCACCCACACCCAGCAAATAGTGAACATGTTTAGAAGATTGAAAGTCCAAATTTATTGCTTGCCATATCCTTGATTTCTATAAGAACCTTGTGCCTCCATCTAGACAATTCTCCAACCTTATCACCCACACCCAGCAAGTAGTGAGCATGTTTAGAAGATTTAAAGTCCAAATTTATTGCTTGCCATATCCTTGATTTCTATAAGAACCATGTGCCTCCATCTAGACAATTCTCCAACCTTATCACCCACACCCAGCAAGTAGTGAGCATGTTTAGAAGATTTAAAGTCCAAATTTATTGCTTGCCATATCCTTGATTTCTATAAGAACCATGTGCCTCCATCTAGACAATTCTCCAACCTTATCACCCACACCCAGCAAGTAGTGAGCATGTTGAGCACTACATAGCACTGTGAAAAGTTGTTATCCAAAATAAAGCATGCCAAGAGCACACTGCATTTGCAACTGTCAAATCATCACTTGTATGATGTGCTCCTTCTGTCAACCTCTTCATTTAACTCTGATATTACACATTTTTATAAGTGCAAACAACATCAGATGTCTCATTAATAAATTATGATTGTTACCTTGTGAATTTAGCTGTTTTTCCCCTGTCTTTTTAAAATCGGCCTCAGATTAAGTATTGTGGCTCTTGGGTCAAAAAGGTTGGGGAACTGATGTACAGAATGTGATCTTAATATACTTGTGTACATTTATATAAAATATATGGTTCTAAAAATGTATATTCTTTATTCAGTAGACATTCTATAAGTAATAATTCATAGAGAGAAATTGTTTGGAATGATTAATCCTCTTTAAAAATAGATGCATTTTGAGTGTTATATTGACCACTGCGTATACGCAATAAGATTTGATAGCTTTACCATTTGGAAAAGACTGATAATCTCTTTATTTTTCTTAGATAATTTCCCATTTAATCATATAAGTCCTTTTAATTCATATTTCTCATTTCTTTTAGGGATATTTCCAAACATCTTTTTAGAAAAACATAACAGAGTTAGTCTTGCAACAAAACTTTTACTGTTAGTTTTTCTTTTTCCGGGGCAGAAAGTGTTATTTCCCGACTGAAGTAAATGAAAAAGACCCATTTTTCTCTTTTTATTTTTGTGACTGAAGAGAGTCTAAGAAAAACATGATGGGAGATTATAATTAGGAGCTAATATATGAAACTGATTTACAGTTGTAAATATCAAAAAACCATTTCCTTTAAGCATTTTTGTCTAACTTTCATAAATTTTGATTCATATATTGTTCTATTCAGACCTCATGAAAATGTGCAAATTTGGACTTTTTTTTCTTAGAAAATAGGTTAACTTTTTTATTTCATTATCTAAAGCACAAAAGCAATGTTTGAAGAAATAATGTTTATTTTTTATATTTTTACCAAATAAACAATTAAGAAATAACACTAACTATCCAGAAACAAATTTGTGTTATATAGTGTAATAGATTTCTTATTAATCTTTGTATAAAGGCCACCTTTGCTGAACATTTAAGGTCAAGTCATATCCTATTTTTGGAATTTATATAATAATTAACTGCAGATAATTAGATGAATACATGAAAATACTCTGTAATTAACATTGAATAGTTATCTCTTTTAAGAAATTTTAATGATCAGAGTAAGTGCCACACAATTATTATTAAGTGTGAAATTGCATTGGAAAATTCCTTTATTCTCTAAGTTTGATCATTTTCATGTTTTTGTGTTCACAAAAATCTTGCTACTATGATAACATAGAAACATACAAAAATCAGAGTGTTATTTAACAAAGATTCAATGCTTGATACTATATAGATGTTAAGTGGATAAACCAAAATACTGACAATGGATTTAGCAATGATATTTCGTCTTTATTTTAGACAAACTTCCTCAGAATGACGGGTGGGGTGGGGGGTGGGGTCTCATCTTGTAAGATTTACCAAAATCTACCATTTCTCCAGATGCTGATTAATGATAAAATAAATATTAGGATGGCTAAGTATTTTTGGTTCATAAATAAACATCTATTTATAACTTATTTAACTTTTTATAATTCGGTTGATTTCTTTTTTTACAGTAAATATTTGAATATTATATAATATTTCAGAAAATGAAACATGAATGTCTATCAAGCGTCAATGTGATTATACAAATGAGGATTTCAGAATTTTGCTTCATGAATGTCTAATCAAATTATTGATCTTTTTGCTGTGGACGTAAGACATTTTTCTTTATATTTATTTTTTTTTTACTGGTTTGCTATTTGTAAAGATTTAGTGGGGAAAGCATATTAATCATACTTTGTAAGTTGCAGATACACCAGAAGAAAAAATCTAAAAAAGCATATAAAGAAAAAATATTCATAATATTAAGTATAAAGCATAATAATGGCTGTAGCATTGAAAGCCAGGAAAGCCAAGAAAATGATTTTGCTATGCCTAAATCATCGCACAAAAGAAAAGGAAAAGCAAAACAGTAATTTAAAGAAGAAATCTAATGTCTTGATGTTAAAGTATGTCAACAGATTTCAATCTGATATTGATGACAGATTAGTTAATCTGTGCCCTTATCATGACAGATGGTTACAAACAAGATTGGTTTAATCTGTTTGCAATTACTATAGATATTATGGTACTAGGATAAAAAAATCAATCTTAATTAAACTACTTTCCTTTTCCCAGAATTGAAAACTCTTGTGGAAGCACTGTGTACAGTATCAGACAAAAAAAAAAAGTCAGTGAAAAAAATTAACTATTTTTTTTTATTATTGCTTCAATTTTTAATGAAACTTAGACACATAAAGGAAGCAATTATTTTCCTTGATTATAAGTTCCCTTACATTTAACGATAAGTCATGACTGTTTCAGAAAAAATTCTCAGAAATTTCATTTTTTGATATTTCTGAGAATTTTCTGTTCAGAAATTTTACTTCTCACTACAACTAAGGGAACTTCGACAACAACAATCAAGGAAAATAATCACTTCCTATGTGGGTCTAAGCCATTAAAGTTTCATTAAAATTTGTCACAATTATACAAAATAGTTCTCTTTTTTTTTCTTTTTTTTCAATACTGTAAGTGTTGGGTAACCTTTGGTGTCTTCTTTCATTACTCCTTGGTCCATTCTGAACCAGAGGGATAGTACTTGTTAGGGTCCCATCTATGAATCAAATCTGTTTAAAATTATTCACATTCAATAAGACCATATCCCAAAAAATAAAATAAAATAACTACACAAAAAATGTAAATATAAACATACATATGAATATAATTCCTTAACCTTTAGGTATAAAATAATCTTAGATGGGTTGACATGCTATTAAATTCAATCAATCATTTGTTGGTTTCCAAAAAAATATTTTATCAAAATGAAGGAAAAAGAACAAAGAAAAATACCCCTTGTCAACTTGATGATTCTATTTGCAAAATTCATATTCTGGTGATTAACTTTATAATTTAACTTAAACCTTTCAAAACTAATAAAGGAAATCCATATTCTTCTTTAGGATTAGAACTTTCTTAAAGGCCAACTTAAACATCCTGTTTATAGAATTTATTACAAACAAATAGATACTCTGTAATTAGCATTCAATAATTAACTTTGAGAAATCACAATCCTATTGCAAATAAGATCAGGAATTTCTACATTCTCTAAGTTAAACCAATTTAAACTATTGTCATGATAAAAATCTTACGATGATGTAACCATTTTAAAAATCTATTACAGTAGCATATATCAGATTATTTGGATATAGATATAAAACTGTAAATGTTAAAGATTCACTGTCAAGATTTTAAAAGTTTGTTTTGTGTATTATGACAAATAAACCATAAAGACATCAAATTACTGCTTTACTATTAAACAATCAGTATAAGAATAAAATCTTTAAATCAAGTATTTTCCATTAAAATAGAATGTTTAAATCAGGCATTCTTAACGCACGTGTTTATTCAATTTAAAATTATTTTATTAAAAAATAGAGGGAGTTTCTTTCAATTACTTTCAGCTTATAAAGTTTGCTAACATGTGTTTTGGTTCTTAATGTTTAAACTGTGATACAAAATCCATCATATTTGTTGATACTAAAATAAATAGTAAAATGTGTTTGTATATTTATTTAATGACAACTGCAGAGGAATTTGAATGAAGAATTTTTTTTTTTTTTTCAATTCTCAAAAAATCTTTTGCAAGTAAAAGGATGTAGAAGTGTCTCCCTTTTCTCAATTGGATCAAAATTTTTGCTCCTAATGACTCTCTATTGACTGTGTAATGATGAAAATCTTGATTAATGATCAACTAGTTTACATAGCCTTCAAGCATGTGAATATGTTACTATTTTGCTTCGTGCTAGTATATTTTATTTCTATTTCACTGTCAACATGGACCAGAAATCCGGCTAAAAAAAGAGAAAAGATCTGACTAAAAATAAGAACCAGAAATGATAATGAAACTTAGAATTAAGTACATGTATTTAGATTTTTTTCCGTTTATTAATTTAAACTTAACTTTTAGAAAAAAAACATGTACCAAAATTTCATGCATATCATTTAGAAACATTTAATTCTTATCTTAAGAGCGGGTTTCTGTGTTCTAGAATCAATTGAGCTATTTCAGTCTATTTAAATTAATTATTTCAATTAGTAATACATTTGTTTGCACTCAATTACCTATGTTAATTAAGAGACTATTATAAATAGGGTAAAGGATTAATAAAGATAATTCAACAAAAAGATTAGAATTTATTTGTCTTTACATCAAGTTAATGTTAACCCTTTTGGTACAGAGAGCCACTTAATACATTTGGGTGAGATGCAACTTGAGTCAACAGTACTTCAAAATTTTGGATCTTGTGTAATATACCCCTGAAAGTGCCTCATGTACCCTGGCCCTAAAATTGAAAAAAGCAAAACAAACAAAAAATATATATCATATTACTCCTAAAATTTTAGTAAAAACAGTCATTCTTAGAAGTATCAGTGAATAATAAATTCTCTTATAAACATGCTTGTGCCATATTCCTGTGGTGCTAATAGTGTATTGTGGTATTACAATTGTGAAACTCCAATAATTTTTTTATTTGCAAGTTTTTTTTATTTTATGGTCAAAAGTGCATCCAGCCATTAAATTAGTTACCTAAAGTGCTACACCAAAAGAGTTAATATATATAAATAATAATTAAAAAATACAACTAGAGGGCAAATTCTAAACTGATATAGAAATCTTTTAAAAACTGAAGGTCTTATTTGCTATTAATTTGTGAAAGTTTTTGTCAGAAAGGAAACCTGATCATAAAACAAATTCTTTGCTCAGTTGACTGGTGCTGTAGAATACACCAACTGCACTTCTGCAGAGGGGTAAGACCCTCCTAATGAGTATCCAAGATATGTCACTAAACAATCTGATGATAAAGTTCCAGTAATGCTGGAGCTTTGGGGAATGCGAAGCACCCCTTCATTGACATCACTCCCAGGTCCACTCTGGTATGGAGTGGTAGCACCTCATAGGGGTCCTATCTATGGGTCAAATAGAACTAAACTGCATACTTACACAAAACTGAATTGTTTGAAATAGAAATGTTTTGACATTTAACTGTGTGTAAATAAAAACTATACCTATACAAAACTAAATTGTTTGAATTAGAACTGTTTGACTAGCTTGAAATAGAAATGTTTTTGACGATTAAACTTTGTACTTATGCTAAACTGAATTATTTGAAATAGAGCTGTTCATTTGTATAAAAATGGATGTGGCATTAAATAACTAGCAAAGATTGATAAGCCATAAAACCCAAACAAAGAAATAAAATAAAACAAATCCTGAAAAAATTTTACAAATTGCCAAGTGAAAACCTTGAAAATAAATAATTTGATTCGATAAAAAAAAATCTTGGATAATCATATATAATTTGAAGGTTTCTATTAGATAAGTATGTACAGAACTTAAGTTTCTTAAACTTTTTCTATAGTAACAAAAGTTTGCTTTTGAGCAGTACTAGATGATAATAATATATAAATGAATATACAAATATTAAAACAAAAATAAGTAATAAGTAATTTGCTTTTAGTAATAATTTATTTTGGGGAGAATCTATATATATATATATATATATATATATATATATATATATATATATATATATATATATATATATATATATATGCACATATGTATTATGTACAAGTATAAGAATTTTCACAGAGCACAGACATACAGTACTGATCCTTGACAAAAGTGTCATGAAGCAACACTTTGACCCTAAATAGTACACAGATACTACATTCTGACCCTAGATAAAGAGCTAGAGAGTGATATTTTGAACATGGTCCAAACACACAGGTCCTCTGATCTGAGGTAGAAATGTCACTACATATAATCCTGTCTTTTTTATAGGTACTATTTTACTTTATATATATTTTTTCTTCTAATACAATTGGAGTTGTCAGCTTGCTCAAAAGAATGCTCCAGTATCATGTAACCCATTGTTACCTGTCATGTGGTTATTAACTAATGATATTGAAGATGATGGCTAGAAATCTGGCTGGGTGAAAAATAAGACATTAAAGAGTGGATGGACTTTCTTGTAGGGTTAACAGCTATCTACCATATATGTGCAATGAAGCACCAAAAAAGGGCATCCTTTGCATTAACGCTTGGTTCGGTCATTCACTGCAACTGGTCCTCTTACCAGCTCTCTTGAAACACACCTTACTGCAGAATCCAGTTGTTGAGAATGTGAGTGTAGACATGTGCAATCTCCTACCCAACTAAATCCACTCATACACATGCTATTCCAGTTGAGCATTCCAGTTGTGATGGATGGCAAATTATATATATATATATATATATATATATATATATATATATTATGCAGTTTCTATCTGAAATAGTTTTATTTTAAAAATACAATTACTTTGAGCTTATTTTAACAATATACAAAAGAAATAATTTTGAAAACTTTGTTCCAAGTAAAAATTGTCAATAAGAAAGATAAGATTTAATGTCGTATTTTCAATGAATCATATTCATTAAATGTTTAACTTAAAAGTTAAGCACACCTTATCAACAGGGCTTAGAATATGCAGACTGCATCCATGGCAGAGGGGAAAAAACCTCCTTCACTGCATCTGATGATGAGGCTCCAGTTCTGGATCTCTGGGGAGTGTGGAGTACTGCTTCATTGTCTTTACTCCAAAATTCACACTGACTTGAAGTGGTAATACCTGCTAAGATCCCATCTATGGGTCAAGTAGATTTGTTTAAAAATTATTCATATTTGATCGGACCCTGTGAAAAAAAATCTCTTATGAAACTACTACACAAAAAAATGTAAATATGAACATAATTCTATAACCTCTAGGCATAAAACAACCCTAGACATGTTGACATGTGTTACAATGAATAAATCAATCATCATAGACTCCATACTATGCTACATTGCCCTGGATAATGGAATTTGGAAATTAATCTATTTCTTATAGAAAAATGGATAAATTTATACATTTTCATTTATGTAAATTCTGAATAAAACAATGTACAAACCAGAATTTACTTGTATCTATATTAAAACTATTAGATTACTTTTTCTAATTTTTTTGCTTTTTAGTATATATAACTGACTAATGCAAAATATCAGGAAGATATGACAGATTCTGATATCACAATACTGTGTTCATTACAAAAAAATAAAATCTGCAAGGTCAAACTGATCTAAATAATTATATAGCTTCTTTTTATCTCTTTTTTTTTTTTATCCAAATTAAAAAATTAATATCCCTCCTCCAAATTTCAACATTATCAAGAAATCTTATTACTATAGTGAGTCAAAAGTTTTGGCATATTTTGGGACATGTTAGTTTGCAGCACACATCAAATGTTCAAAGCAGTTCTAACTGTTGGAGGTACTTGCTGTATCATGGTAGTTGGTGCACTGATACAATTGTGCATTGTTTCACTCTGTGTATGAATTGAAAGCTGCACAGATGAATGTGCATCATAGTCTAATTTGGGAACTTATGTGTTACAAGTTCAAACTGGACCTTAACATTTGTTGTGTAAAAGATGAAGGCAAAGTTGATCACAGTACAGTAACCAAATGGTTCAAGGAATTTTGCTTGAGTTGCAAAAACCTTGACAATCACGCAAAGTCAGGTAAACTTAAAACCATTAATTCCCAGGCTATGATCCAAATCATAGATGCAAATCTTGTGAGTAGTATGCAAAGAGTATCATATGAACTTGGCATTTCACAGTCCAGTGTGCTTCATAATCTTGATAAAAGCATCTGGAACTGCCAAATTATGCCTTACATAACCAAAATATTGCAAAACTTTTGAGTTACCCTTGTATATTATCTATCACAGAACACTATTCTTTTTCCTATTTATTTTTTAAAGTTTCCTTGTCTTATAACAATGCAATCAACATGATGGATGGCCTAGAGTGCATTTAAACAGAGGAATTTATATTCAGAATACTTGTGTGTGTGCTCGTGCCTGCCTGAAATCATTATGAATGTGAATAATTCTAAACTTAACAAATTATAATTTGAACATCATCCTGTGACCTGCTATGGATTATAATTTCCAGCATAGTGTTTATTAGTCATAGTAACAATGAATATGAGTAAAGATACTGAGAACTCTTGATATTTGCTTGAAGGAAATTAAGCACACTAGAAAAAAATATAAACTATACATATAATATCCAATGCAGTTGTGGTTAGTAACATAAAAGGAAAATTAATGTCAAAGTACTTGAAAGTCTGAGGTAATATGACAAAGATTGTGGAAATTTAGTAATGAGACTAACATTATTAAAAATATTCATCTAAACAACTCCAGGATTTATGTGTAAACAACTTGAGCTAAAAATAGATCTATATTGACCCTCATGGATAATAAAGTAATAAATGGATATAAGTACCTGATCTGCATGCAGATATCTATTCAGTATATATCTGTTAATATCTTGTGTAAATATATTTGTAAATAGATGTTAAGGAGGAGTATGCATATAATTCAAAGTATAAGTAAATCACTATTTTGCTATGGCAGCACTTAATACTGTCACAACGTTAATATGCCATAAAACTCAACCAACCTTCATTAATACTGTCACCACCATTTGTAAGAAATTTGTAGATAACCAAGATGTATTTTGATTTTTTATCATTTGACAAAATATGAATTGAAAGATACCAGTATCTTCAATTAGGCAGATTAATTGATTTTTAACTGCATGTCAACTCATCGAGGGTGATTTTATGCCTAGAGGTTAGTTAATTGTGTACATTTATATTGACAGTTATATATTTTTGTGTGGTTGTTTCTGAAGAGGTTTGATTTCCTTTTAATGGTATGTCAAAATCCTCTGTATTTGTTATCTAATAATTACTTTCTATGGTATTGATCATGTTTATAATTTTTGATTGATTTTAAGGCATGTTACTTTCGGGCAAATACCCTTGGGAAAGGTATGAACCCCCTTATCCTCCCAGCTATAGGGTTAAATAGTACCACTACTGTTCTTCTAGGAGAATAGCTTTGGCCTTAAATAACCTACAAAGGTTGATATGCCATCAAACAAAGCAACCAAACCAAGGCATATCAACCTGTCTGGTCTTATTTTATGCCTAGAGGTTAACTGTGTTCATTATACATTTATATTTACATTTTTTGTGTATTTTTTTCCCACAGTTATGATATCAAGTATTCCTAATAGGAATAATTTTAAAACAGATCTATTAACCTATGAATGGGACTCTAATAAGTACTACTACTCCAGATCAGAGTGGACCTGGAAGTAATGGCAATGAAGAGGAACTCCACACTTTACAGATCTCTAGAACTGGAGCCTCACCATCAGATGCAGTTTAGTGTCCTACCCAGGACATTTATTTTTTTGATGGAGGTCTTTCCCTTCTGCAATGGATACAGTCAGTGTATACTAAGCATGAATGACAGGACTGACAGTTGGGCAGAGGGAAGATCTTAAACCAAACATATATTAAAAAAATAAGCAGTAAACATTTACATGGAAAGAATCCTTTTTCATTAAATTTTTTTTAAATGTAGAATTTTAACAATGGTTATAACAGTTTTATTGCATTCTTAAGATTTGACATTATAAGCATTTCAATACAATTATCATAAAAGGCTTTTTGTCAACCTTAATATAGAATTACGGCTTTGATAAACTAACAAGACCAGAGAACTAAAACCAATAAAGAGTTTGTGTTCCTGATTTGTATAGTGAACAATTTACAATGTTATTAGTGTTTGTTATGGTTTAAAATCTATGAATTTTACTCAGATCTGTGCATCCTATTAGCAAGGCTTAGAATATGTTGACTATATCCCTTGCAGAAGAGTAAGACCTCCTCCTCTCTTGAAAAAAAAAGGAGGTCTCTTGGATATGACACTAAACTGCATCTATTGATAAAGTTCCAGTTTTGAAGATCTGAGGAGTATGGAATACCTCTTCATTGCCATTACTCCCAGGTCTTCAATTGTTAAATAGAAATGATTATTTGAAACTATATAATTATTAGTATTACTTGATATCATATAATTGTGTGCAAAAAATCTTTTAAACAACTGCATGAAAAATGTAAATATAAATGTACAATATACACAATTACTCAACTTCTAAACATAAAATAATTCTAGACAGACCAACATGCTGTTAAAATAAATCAATTAAATTTGGAAGCAAATTTTTGGCAAAAAATTAGATCTATTTTAACAAGCATCATTAACCAGATAATTGGCACGGAACTGTAAATTTCTCAACTAGCAAATCTTATTCTCTAATCATAAATATATACATGAAGTCCTTATATAAATTTCACATTTTATATTGTTTTTTTTTTTGTTTTCTAAGATAATTTTATGGAGGCATGAATATCCAAATTTTAAATCACATAATTGGTCATAAGACTTTTGCCATTATTGTCATTGGAAAATATAATTATTTTAATTCAAAGCCATCAACTAGATTTATCATAGCTAAAACATTGGAAATATTCTATACATTTTGACGAGCAACCATATAAAACTTTCTTTCATAATTTATCGGATGATCATCAGAAAATTTTCACTAAAATAACAAATGAGAATGTTTAACAGTAGGAAGAAATTTAAATGATTACTACTGGGTTAAGTGAGATTATCTTACCAGCAAAGCATCTTCATTAACCTTTTCATTTCCACTGAGACACTGGTATTCCAGTCAAATTTTATTTTCATTCTCCCCCTTAAAATTTTGCACTCAGAGCATAATTTTGCATATCAAAAACTTTTTTTTAAAATTAGTATTGAAAGGGTTTTAAAAAAATTTTAATTATTTAACAGTAGGAAGAAAACAATTTAAATAATTAAAACTAGATTGTGTGAAATTATCTTATTAGACAAGGGTCAGCTGAAAAAAAAAGGTTAACAAAAATACTCTCAGGTTATGAGACCAGATGAGGTTTATTTTTCAACATAGTTCCTCTTGCAATCCACACACTTCTTCCATCAGTGTTGCTGTGCTTGGATCCCATTGGTCAAAAAATTGTTAACAGCAGATATGTGTCATCATAAAAACTTTTTAGCCCACTCTTATACATTAAAAACATTGTAAGTTTCTTCTTGATTGTAGTTAGATAACTATTTTAATGATCGATAACTTCAAATTTCCCATGGAATCTATTCATGTTATGCATCTCATATTTAAGTATCTGAAAGAACATTAATGATGCTACTAATCATTGTGATAGTTATAATTGAGGTATAAATAAGCCATTCACTTACCTTAGTTTTGTTTAGCCTATCAGATTACTATATTGATGTTGTCTTTCCACTTGGGTTATTTTACATTACACTGTACTAATCTCCAATATTTATGATATTCTGCCTTATAAGTCAAATAAATGTTAGTTTAAAGTGCTATGGTCCATAATGTACTTGCACAAGGCTGTGCCAAGGTCTTTTATAAATTATCTTAAGTTTATTACAGAAGTACATATGCCTGAGTCCTTACTGTGTAACAATTTTTAGAACTAATAGTCACCAAGTGTCAGTGGGTAACATGCCAAAAGGAAAGTCCTTGATAATAATCCACTGTGTGTTATGAAAATTGTTTCTCAGAGACACTAGTACTATTAAGTCAAAAGTCTGCAATTAAAACAAGCTGTTTCTCATGATTGTTTTGTTATTATTGTTGTCTGCTATTGGCTTCCTTGAAATAGTTGAATTTCTTCCAATATTAATTTCTAAGGATGTTAACTTATATGAAAATTCTTATTGCACTAAACAACACTGAAGTTTCATTTAACACTAAGAAAAGTAAACAACTTAATATTCTTATATATTAGTTATGACAGGTGATTGAAAAAACAAAAAAATAACATAATAACAAAAGATGATACTAATTATTATTCAGGACCATACTTATTTCAGTTTAGAATGAGTGGATCATATTCTCTAAATTTGATTTTAAATATATTCATTAGTACTGACATTTGAAATTACCTTAATCAACAGGTTTAATAGACCTAGTTAATTTTTTTTGCAAATGAGTAAAATTAAACAATAACTTGATTATAAAGCTTTTTTTGGTAAAATACATTAATGACTGAAATTGGAATAGGTGAAAAAGAAAATATTTGAGTGATTAATTTATTCAAAATATTCTAGAATTTGTTTTATAAATCATCCTATTGGCAGGACTTACAAGGGTAAGCCCCCCCCCAAAAAATTAGGTGTCCTAGGTATGACCCTAAACTAAATCTGGTGGTGATGCTCCAGTTCTAAGGAGTGCCATTATTCTCAGGTTCACTCTGACTCAGAGTCAAAGTACTTATTAGGATCCTATCTGTGGGTAAAATAGAACTTTTTAAAAATTATTTGTATTTGATAGGACCATTACAAAAAAACTTAAGAAACTACTACACAAAAAAATATAAATTTGAAGATACATTGAATATGGTTCCTTAATCATTCTGCATAAAATAACCCTTGACAAGTTGACATGCCATTAAAATCAATTTTAACTGTATAAATATAAATGTACAATGAATGCAATTCCTTAACCTCTAGGCATGGGTTGATATACCATTAAAATCATACTATTGTTTAAAAAATATCGCTTTTGACTTTATCTCATTTTATAAATACATATTTTAAGATATTTTTCTTGAGGGCAAATATATAACATTCTACAAAAAACATTCTATTAAGATGGCAAATTGCAATTTCAATTTCAAAGTTGTTTATTATTCTTTAAATGACCTTATTCTGTATATCTTTTATGAATTCAAAATGACTATTTAAGGTTGAATATAGATTCAAAACAGAAGGTCCTGTTATAAACTTTTAATAAAACATTCTCCAAAAAGATAACAACTTCTATCAGTAATCTATACAGTAGCTGATATTTTATTGTGTATGATTACATGTAGATAAATGAGAATTTTTTCTGTTACATCATCAATTGTGCTAATCTAATATCCTCTAACTCTTTCATGACTCATTAAAAATATAAGTTAAAATAAAATCAATCTGGTATCTATTATGAAACCTCCTCAATCTTCTCTTTGACATGATCTTTAATAATTGATTATTAATATTAGTATTCACTTTCAAAAACTGATTATTGATAAATGATTTAAGCTCACTGTCTTGATTGGGTATGAAGTTACACATTTTTTTGTATTTTGGGTTTTATAGCAAGAAATTATAAACAATAAAAAGCTGAATTATAAGGAACTTATAAATTATTATTGTTTGTCATTACTTTGTGCTAGATGAATGGTTTTGAAATGGTTGGGCTATCAAAAAGTTTTTAGAATCTATATAAACAAATTATAATCATTAATGATTGATAATACCTGTTCTTGCTTCCATTAAGGCTCTCAAATTTCTCATTTAGAAAAGAAAAATTACAAATTGAAGGCTTAGACTAACAGTAGTTTTTGTTTAGCAATTGAAGTTAATGTGATTTGGAGTCTGAATTAAAGTTTCTGCCATGGACAGGGTCACTTTTTAAGCAGAGTACAGCTGGTTTGAATTTTCATTCTCTAAGACTGGTTGCCATACCAAAGGTAAAAAGTCTAGTCAGTCCTACTATTTACCTATAGCTGGGGTAAAAAGAGATGAATTTATGCCTTTCTCAAGGATATTAGTGCAAAAGGAAACACAACCTCATCTAGGATTTGAACTTAAATTGCCAAGTACATTTCCTATGATGACAACTATTCCACCACAAACAGTTCTAGATTAAGTTTGGATTAACGTAATTATCTTTAAAAAGAACTTGATTCACCAATTATGATAGTCTCTTTTTTTGCTATGAAACAAACATTGTTTTAGAGTGATCACTTGTAAAATGTGCCAAAAAAATAAAGTAAACCAGGCAGTTGCCAACAGCATGTTTATCTTAACAAATAGCTGCATCACTGAATATTATCAACTGTTCCTTCACAACAACTTCAATCTACTTTGGCTGCAAAAAATTAAACTAAGGTCTGATATTTTAAGAAAAGTGAAATGTTTTGAAGAGACTGGTGTGTTGTTCAGTACATGTGTGTGTGTGTGTGTGTGTGTGTGTGTACACAAATATGAAAAAACACAAGGTCTTCAGGGGATGATTTTATTCATAGTTTGAATTATTTGCAAACTAAATGTTTGTTTTTAGATGTGAAAATATTAAACCTTCATCAGGATATATGAATTTTTATTAAACAAAAAAAAAATGAGCAAGTTTAAACATTTTATTTCCAATTTACATGATGTAATTAATGTTCAAAATTTTTTTAAAAAATGCAACATATTTCCTTTAAAAAAATTCATCACATCAGTCTATCTATCTATCTATTTGTATTATTTTGCTCATATCTGCCTATTTTAAACATTCCATAACACATCCATCTGTCTCTATGAATGTCAGTCTACTTCTTTCTATTTCTCTCAGTCTATTTGCTCCTACTATCTGTTTATCTATCTATCTAAGTATATATATAAACAATGAAGCCAAATTATTTTAACTTTCGTAACTTTTTAGTACTAATTTGATTAAATAAGAAGATAAATTGAAAAATCCAGGTGTCTGTTTGATAGTGTTGTGGTTTGGAATAATATTAGATTCAACAATTAAACTTGTGAATAGTTTCTAAATCACATCAAACTGTCATTGATGTTTTCGTTTTTCAAATTCCTTATGTTTTTGTAAATTTGTTTTTTACAAAAGTTTCACCCACATATTTTTTATTACAATCCAGACATGGTATATTGTAAACTCCAACCTTGAATTTGATGTGAGTATTGTTATTTTTATCCTTAAATTTCTAACTGACTTTGAAGAATTAGTGACTGTTTTCATTCCAAGGCTTAAGTTTTCTTTTTCTATGATGTTTGTGGTTGAATTGTTGGGTAAAATAAAATATTTATGTAAGTAAAGTAAAATTGGCGACCATAGTCAAGGGTGACCAGAAGGCTCCCTTTTCAATAGCTACTACACTGAGGTGTAGGGGAGGGCACCACTCCTTTCCCTGGATTGCTCCACTTTACCCTTGATACATACCTTATATTGCTGAGTGTTAAGCAAGGAGGTATCAAGTACCATTTTTAAAGTCTTTGGTATGACGTGACCTGGGATTGAACACAGGTCTCCCAGACCATTGGTGAATACTCTACCCACTAGGCCAATGATGTAATGAATTATTATTCGAAAGATTATTGTTTAGAATTTTTAGGGAACATTCATGTACGTGAATTTTGGATTGTTGTGTGAAGGAATTTTCTATATAATCAAATTCATCATTTTAAAATTTGGGGGTGCAAATCCTAAAAGCTCTAAGGTAAAAACCTATGATTATTTCACTTTTTATTTTGATGTTATGATATGAATAAAAAGGTCATTTTTATAAGTCATTATTCTGTAGATAGATAAGTAATGAACATTTATAGAAATAAAATAATAAAAAGTCTTGAGTGGATGATTTTATTTGTATCTATCCATTACTAACAAAAATAGAATATTATAAAACGTTCTCAGCTTTTTTGTTTCATTTAATAACTTACACGCCCTGATAAATGTCTAAAAACCAAAACACTTAACGTTAGAAAATATTTCTACAAATAAAATCATCCTCTGAAAACCTTGTGTTTTTTCATCTCTATACATCTTTATACTGTCGGAATTATTTCCACTTTTTTTCCAGATATATAAGTAATATATTATCTATATAATGGAAATAGAATTTTTGGGTATTATAAATTTAAAGGGACCAGATTCTGGAAATTCAAGGAAAAGGCATGCAAGAACCTGTCCAAGAGGCAAACAAATGTGTTTTTGTTTATAAAAAATAGTTATATTGAAAAAGAACAATATTTTATGCATAATGTGCAAATTTTGATTATTTTGTGAATAGGTAAATGTAATATTTTGCTTTTTTGAGGTAAATTTTTAATAATAATATTGGTGTATAATGATTTAATCCCAAGACTGGCTGGAGATTTGTTTTCCATGTTAAGATTATTTATTTTCTTGGGTAAATCATCTGAGATTTTGATGAGCAAATTGCTAATTGTACCTAAGCTATGGGTTCACATTTTGGCTAAAAATTTTGGGATGTTTACCAATAAACCTATCATGAAAATTATTGATAACTAACTAGACATCAAACTAGGATAGTTTACTCTAGAACTCCACATAGTACTAACAAAAATTAAAAACAGGAAAGCTTCCAGTCTTGATGAAATATCACCAGAAGTATGGAAGACAAGGAACTTTGATGACCTACTGCTCCAATACTGCAACACGATATATAACCAGAACACAATAGAGAGATGGACAAAAGGCTGCATCCTCTCTTTCCCCAAGAAAGGTGACTTTGGAATTGCCAAGAACTACTGAGGCATAACCCTTACTTTCATAGCGGCTAAGATTTATAATGCTCTACTACTCAACCACATCGTACCAGAAATTTAGAAAATTCTTAGGAAGAATCAAAATAGTTTTTAGAGAAACTGATCCACATCATAGATTCCGACAATCTGTTGAATCTTAGGAGTTTGTGCAAAAAACCTTGAGGTGACACTCTTATTTGTAGATTTCTTCAAGGTATTTGACTCCATACACAGAGGGAAGATGGAGAAAATACTTGTAGCCTATGATCTCTCCAAAGAAACTGTTGGAGCCATAATGATGTTCTATAAAATATGTAAGTAAAAGTTCCCTCATTGGATAGAGACACAGACTTCTTTGACATTGTTGCTGGTATTCTGTAAGGAGATGCATTAGCCCAGTATCTGTTCATAATCTGCTGAGACTATCTATTTCAAACGATGTTGGATCTAATGAAAGAAAATGGCTTTACACCAAAAAAGACAAGAAGCAGATGATACCCTGCAGAAATTATTAGACGCAAACTATATAGATAATATAATGCTTCTTGGAAATACACCTACTCAAGCTGAATCCCTACTGTATAGGTATTGGACTCTATGTGAATACAAACAAAATAGAGTGCATGTGTTTCAATCAAAAAGAAAACATCTCCACACTAAATGGGGGTTCTTTAAAATTAGTAGATAAATTCACATACCTCAGAAGCAGCATCTCATTTACTGAAAATGACATCAATATGCGACTAGTGAAGACATGGACTGTAATCAGTAGGTTATCATATTTTACCAACCCCCTCCACTTGGGCAGGATATAACACAAGGTCAATTTTTTTAAGCGGAGTTTAACAGGTTTGAATTCAGAATTTTCCTTCTCCTAGACCAGTTGCCCCCACCAAGGCTGAAGAACCTAGTCTGCCCTACTATTTACCCACAGCTGGAGAGAGAATAATTGGATTTATACCTTTCCCAAGGATATTAGTGCTATGTGAAATGCAATCAGTCTTGTCCAGGATTTGAACTTGTGTCGCTGTGTCCTGTAATCATTAGGTTATCGATCATATGGAAGTCAGACTTATCCAATAAAATAAAACAATTTTTTCCAAGCAGTGGTTGTCAATTCTACTCTATGGATACACCACATAGATGCTGACTAAGCGTATAGTGAAAAAGCTAAACAGAAACTGCTCGGGAATGCTATGAGCTATATTGAACAAATCCTGGAAGCAACATCCCACAAAGCAGCAGCTGTACAGCTACCTACCTCCTATCTCTAAAACCATCCAAATAAAATAAACAAGACATGTGGGACACTGCTGGAGAAGTATGGATGAACTCATAAGCAACGTTTTGCTATGGAATCCTTCATGTGGACGTGTGAGTGTTGGCCAACCAATAAGAACTTATCTACAACAGCTCTGTACGGACACAGGATGTAGTCTAGAAGACCCCTGCTGGAAGCAATGGATGATTGAGATAAATGACGAAAGATTCTGAGAAATCCATGCTAGCAGCACAACATGATGATGATAGGAAACTCCCCCCTCTCTATAACATCCCTGAAATAATTGTTCAAAGAGAAATTGTCGGTTTATGAATTTTAAGAAGACCATGAATTTTAGGCATTGTGGGATGATAATTAATGAAGACCAAGATTTATCTTCTTAGGTGATTATTTTTTATGGGACTTATTAAAAACATTAATATTTTTAATTATGGTTTGTAGAGAAATTTGTTTGTATATGTTTTTGTCATTTCACAATTCCATTATTTAGTTGTTATAATGAATAGAATCCATAATGACAATATCTCTTCTTTTATCAAAAGGTGTGATGATAATTTTGTTGTTCCTGGATAAATCTCTCAATACTGCTATGTGTCTTCTAGATAAAGCATAGTCATCTGTGTTAACATTAGTGGTTGCAGCAATTAGTCCTTGTATGACTACTTCATTGAAATCAAATTCATTGTATCCATAATTTATTTAATTTACTGTGTTGGGGTTATTTACTCCTGTAGCAAAATTTAGACTAAATTGAAGGACTTTTCTTTCAACTATGTTGAGTTAGGTGTTCAAAAAATTTTAAATGAGATGTGTTTCCAGCTATTGTTGTTATATAAAAACTGTGGTTTGTGTTTTAGTTTAGAAATGTGAGTGTTGTTTAAATCAGATATTTCCATTCTGAATTTTTTGGCTGTTTTGTAAGACATGCATTTTTTGTTAGGAAGATCCATTTTCAACAATCAGATTTCTTCCTAAGTTAAATTTTCTGAAAATTTTAGACTTTCAGTGGAAGTTTCTAAAAAAAAAAAATATTTTTATGTGTTCTGGGAAAATGTGGTGGGAAAATCTGAGAACGATAGATCTGCTGATGGATACATCTTTCTCATAGATGCAGTTGGTTAAAAAGATTCTCCTGTTTTTAATAGTGTGTAGAGATAAGATTTTTATATTTTCCGATCATTTTGAAATCATATTAGTTTGTTTTGTTTTTTTTTTAAAAAGAATATATCCGGAAAAACTGGAAATCCAACATTTTCAAACTGATTTATTCCCAGTTTTCATATATATATATATATATATATATATATATATATATATATATAGTCCTGGTTTCCATTATTAACACCTTATATTTTTTTTGCTGTATCTTCAGAAATAAACAGAAAATAACCAAATTACTATAAACTTGTTTTATCATTTGCTGCTCTTGATCAACGATGAGTTGTCAAGAGACCAAAGCTGTTAAACTAGATTTGTTTATTTTTTCAAGGGATATTCCTCATTATGTACTGAAATTTTATGAGTGCCAATAATTTTGTGTGTGTATATATATATATATATATATATATATATATATACACACACACCTTGTGTGTATAGGCCAGAGTAGGCTTGATTGGTAGGAAAAAAAACATTCATAAGACTCATACCCAGTTTTAGATTATATAAATTTCTTAAATTTATTTGGGAAAAAACAAGTCAAGCAATTGCCAGCAAATGATGTCTAGAGACCCTGTAATACTAATACTTATCAAAAATAACTTTATTCTTATTTTTGTTGTATAGCCATATAATACATATACATCTGTATGCAGAATCATAATGATGACACAATAAAGATTATCGACACAGTTCTTTAGAAAAATATACCTCTCACTTTATTCGAAAGGGTTCAAAAGGGTTACTCAAGGTTTTACTGTGAGAGCGAGTTGGAGACCAAACAGAATTGCAACATATTGACCCCCACATAAGTGTTTCTTTCCCGTTCTCCTGGACTGCTCAACCGATGGCCTGGGGGCCCAGCCTCTCTGGGACATGTTCCTCATTCCAGCATCTTCTCTCCAACTGGTCTGATCTCCAACTGATTGAACTTCCTGTGCACCGAGTTATATAATAGTTCAACACCCACCTTCTTCTTGTGGGCGTCACAAATCGCACTCATTCAACCCATCCACGGTCAAGGTTATATTCTGATATTCTTTGACTGGATGTACCTTTTATTTACACAGGTGCATTTCCTATTTTGACAGCTTGGCTGGGGTCAATATGCAACATTTTTATGTTGGAAGGATACATGAAAACTATAATAAACATATGTATGCATGTAGTTGTCTCTTCTCTTCACAGGTAAAAATGGCATATTATCTGCTTGAATTTCTGAGACAATATTATTATTTAATGACTTTCAAACTAGCATCCTCATCTCAGTGGCATATGTTAGATAAAAGCTGATAAAAATGTATTCACATAAGTAGCTGTTAACTTCTTCTGCCTAGTTATTAGTTCATTCAGAAAGTAACATCACATTTTTAAGATATGCAAATTTGGAATCTAAGGGAAGTTCCCTTGGTATAGTGGCTAATATGCTGAACTGTGACATCCTAGTGAGTTTGAACTCTAAAGCCCTTAGGAAAGTTATAAATCCCCTTATCCCCCCCCCCCCCAAACAGCTATGGGTTGAATAGTACCACTACTGTTCTTCTACAAAGATGACTTTGGCATTAAATAATCCTTGATGGTTGATATGCCATTAAACAAAGACGCCAAACCAAATTTGGTTTGCTCAGTTGGCTGGGACTGTAGAATACACCAACTGCACTCTTGCAGAGGGGTAAAAGCCCCACAATGAGTGTCCTGGTTATGACACTAAACAATCTGTTGGTGAGGCTCCAGGAATGCTGGAGCTCTGGGGAATGTGGACCACCTATTCATTGCCATTGCTCCAAGGCCCACTCTGGTCTGGAGTGGTAGCACCTGACAATGTTCTATCTATGGCTCAAATAGAACTAAACTGTATACTTAGGCTAAACTGAATTGTTTGAAATAGAACTGTTTTTGACATCTGTGTGTGGACAAAAACTATACTTATACTAAACTTAATTGACTAAACTGAATAGCTTGAAATAGAAATGTTTTTGACAATTAAACTGTGTACTCATGCTAAACTGAATTGTTTGAAATAGAACTGATTATTTGTATAAAAATGAATTTGGCATTGAATAACCTATAAAAGTTTATATGCCATAAAACCCAAAGAAACAAACCAACCAAATTTAGAACTAAAATTTCTTCTATCTTCAGTTTTTTAATGGCTGGAATTAAACTTATTCTTGTTTTTGTGCAAAACAAGGCATAAGAATGAAGCACATATACCTAGTCCCAGGAGATTTCAACTTGATGCAGTACCTCTTTATTGCACTTTGAAGAGAGTGTTGTGGGTTGTCTTTACATCTTTGTGACACTAGCCACAGGAGACTGAGCAATTTTTGCCTTTTTCTTACAAGTAGAGCCTGCATTAAACTTGTTTAAATTTTCTCTTATGGAAAGTAATAACATCCCTTCTATTAAGTTGTGTTTCATATATGTAGATGACAAAGACTTTAATAAATACTGTCAGTGTTATTGCATGCTACATGTTTGATAAAGGAAGTATCATAGCACAATGAAGAAGATCTGTATCATGAACTCTAAATGTGTGAAAATGACAGTAATGGTTTCAGTAAGCTTTATATATGGATCTTTCTCATAAACTTTTCTCTTAAAAACTAACCGCTTTGAGTAAGGATTTTCTGAAAGTATCAACTGAAACAGATCCCCCATTAAAATACTCAAGATTTATCAAGAAGATATATTTTAGATGGGAATTATTTTAAAAGTTTATGTGAAGAAAAAAAATGGTGATAAATAACAAAACTCTTTTATCACCATCTTGATATTTTGTAAACTTTGCTTAATTTGTTACAAGTTCAACTGTTGCTATATTAAAATCTCTGATTTTTTTTATTTCTTCACTTGAATATCAACAACAACAATTGTTGTGGAATTTTGAAGAAACTTGCTGTCACTTAGACTCCAGTGAAAAATCCCCAGTTAAAACTGGTGTGAAAAACTCACAAGAAGAAAAATAATAATAATAATAATACATCATCAACAAGAAGGTAAATATTTATTGGGAAAACATAATTCACCATGTTCCACTCTAAGTAAACACCTCAAAGAAATTATAAAAATCTAAGGATGCAATATTTAATCGTCATCAGATCAGGCCGACAGCATGGATTCCCTTGACTCTTACTCACCATCTGCTCCTATCAGCTATTGCTCTTGGTAGATTCTTCAGACAACATCCAGTGTCCACATAGAGCTGGTTAATGTAAGTTTTTGCTTGTCAGTCAATAGTGGTGCATCCATATGTAGGAGTCCAAAGGAGGATAACATCACATATAAGTTTGCCCTTGCTCCTCCAGTAGTGCCCAAAATATCTTGTTAATCTTTTTGGGATGGTTTGTGTGATAGGAGGTAAGTGGCCATATAACTGCTGTTTTCAAGAGTTCTTCAAAACTGAGCAGCTATGAAAACCTTTCTTTTCACCAGATTGTTACAAGACATGATAAAATATCTTGTTAATCTTATTTGGATGGCTTGTATGATAGGAGGTAAGTGGTCATATAGCTGATTTCTTCAAAACATAGCAGCTGTGAAAACCTTCCTTTTTACCAGATTGTTATAAGACATGATAAAATATCTACAGTATAACAACAATTAAAAGCAGTGGTTATCAATTTTTATTCAAACCAATCCTAAAACATAAACAAGGACTTCATTCATAGAAGGTTTTGTTATGAATCTGGTTGAACAGGGCAGGAATCCTTCTCTATAAGTTACTGTATCTTGAAGAAACTATTACTGCTGACTTTTATTGTTAACATCTCAACAAGTGTGTCAATGTGGCTTTTTTGAACAGAAACATGATAATGCAAAACTTTATTTGTAAAACAAACCTAAAATAGTCATTAGTATAGAAAGTTTTACCTCATCACATATATTCACTCTACCTAATACCTTTGCTCAGTCAGCTAGGACTATAGAATACATCAATTGTATCTCTGCAGAGGAGTAAGACTCCTCCGATGAGTGTCCTAGATATGATACTAAACAATCTGATGGTGAGGCTCCAGTAATGCTGGAGCTTTGGGGAATGCAGAATACTCCTTTATTGCCATCGCTCCCAGGTCCACTTTGGCCCGGAGTGGTAGCTTCTGATAGGGTCCTATCTATGGGTCAAATAGAACTAAACTGCATGCTTGTACATAACTCAATCATTTGAGAAGGAACTGTTTTGACATTTAAACTGCATACTTTGAAATAGAACTGTTTTTATATATAGAAATGGATTTGGCATTAAATAACTTACAATGGTTGATATGTCATAAAACAAAACAAAACTCAACCAATCGACCTAAAACCTTTTAGATTATTGTTTCTTTTCAATCAATAGAATATTTTCTTAGTGTCTGGACATTCAGAAATAAAGAAGATGACAATCTAAGTTCCTTAGCTTTTTCCTCATCATTAACTCAGAAGTTTTATTGACAGACAATAGAAAAATTGCTTTTATATTAGGCTACTAGAAATGTTAAAGATAACGATTATGCTATAGATTCATAAAATCTAACTCAATTAAATTAGTATCTGTTTTTATTGCTTTCAAGAAAATGTGTTATTTTTCGAACTACTTCATATTTCATCTAAAGATTGAATTTTGCAAATACACAAAACTTTTAGTAATGAAGCTGACATGAAGAAGTGATATAGTAATTTATTTTAAGTTTTATCCTGCTCTACTGGCCAGTTTTTGAGCACTTTCTTAATTTATGAAAAACTTTTTAAAAAACAATTTGTTCGTTTACCTATGTATATGTTACAGCTAATTTTTTCTAAAAGTCAAATAGCTTATGAGTTTAAGAAATAGCAGTTAGAGCAATATGAATTTAAACATTGGTTTTTACAAAATTTTCAATTCTTTTGCTACAATCTTTTATTTCAACCATTTAAAAGGAATTTTTCTTTAGTCTGGAAATATCTTTCGGCTGGCAATTTATGTGCAATTGTATCATTACTGCATTTAACTTGATTTCATTGATATCAGTTTTTATATTACATTCCAAACAATAGCATACTTCTAAGCAAATACTAAATATTTAAGTTATATTAAAACATACATTTACCCAGTCGGCTGGGGCTGTAGAATACACTGACTGCACCTCTGCAAAGGTGTAAGACTGCCTCCGCAATGAGTGTCCTGAATATGACACTAAACAGTCTGATGGCAAGGTCCCAGTAATGCTGGGGCATTGGGGAATATGGAGCACCCCTTCATTGCTATTGTTCCCAGGTTCACTCTGGCCCAGCATGGTAGCACCTGATAGGGCCCTATCTATAGGTTAAATAGAACTAACGGCAGCAGCATCATCATGTTGTGCCACCAGCACGGATATCCCTGACCCTCTCTTGCCACTTCTCCCTATCATTCATCGCCTCTGGCAGGTCTTCAGGACTACATCCCGTATCCTCACAGAGCTGCTGTATGTATGTTTGAGCTGGTCGTCCTGCTTTTGCTTGGCCATATGTGGGGGTCCATAGGAGTACATCACTTATGAGCTCGTCCCTGCTTCTCCAGCAGTGTCCTGCATGTCTGGTTTGTCTAACTTGGATAATTTTCATGATGGGAGGTAGGTGGTTGTATAGTTGGTGCTTTGTGAGGTGTTGCCTCCAGGATTTGTTCAATATTGCTCGCAACATTTTTGTGTAATTGTTGTCTAGCTTTTTCTCCAGCCGTTTTGTTAGCGTCCAGTAATGCATCCATATAGCAGTATTAACGTAACTGCTGCTTGGAAGAAACTGTGTTTCATTTTATCGGTCAGGTCTGACTTCCATATGATCAATAGCTTATCGATAGCTGTCCATGCCTTTGTTAGCCGCGTGTCAATGTCTTTTTCGGTTGATGAGACACTGCTTTCTAGGTAGGTGAACTTGTCTACCAGTTTCAGAGAGCTTCCGTCTAGTGTGGAAATGTCGCCTGTTTGATTAAAGCATATGTATTCAGTTTTGTGTGCATTGAAGCCGTTTTCTTTGATTTTATCACTCGATGTTCTAAGCACGTATTCTAGACAGATGATAAAGAGGTATGGAGCTAGCGTGTCCCCTTGCAGTACTGCTACAATGTTGAAGTATTCTGTGTCTCCATCCGGTGATCGTACTTTCACTTTGGTGTTTCTATAGAGAATCGTTATTTCTGCGACTGTCTCTTTTGGTAGTCCATATGCTAGTAGGATTTGTTCCTTCTTCCCTCTGTGTATAGAATCAAAGGCCTTGGTAAAGTTGACAAATAGTATTGTCGCCTGTAGGTTTTTTGCCCATACACCTTCAAGGATTCTACGGATGGTCAATATTTGTGAGGTCGTGGATCTATTTCTTCAGGGGCCATTTTTTTTCCTAAGAATGTTGTCAATTTTGGGTTCTATGCGGTTTCATAGTAGGGCATTGTAAATTTTGGCTGCCATGGATGTAAGTGTTATACCTAGGTAGTGCTTGGCTAATCCGAGGTCACCCTTTTTTGGGAAGGGGAGGATGCATCCCTTCATCCATCTGTCTATCAGATTTTGATTATAGACTGCGTTGCAGTGTCGGAGAAGTATGTCGTCGAATTGTCTGGTCTTCCATACTTCTGGGGGAATCTCGTCAAGCCCTGCAGCTTTCCTATTTTTAATTTTTCTAAGAACCGAGTCGAGTTCTTCTTGAGTGAACGGCCCTAGTTTAATGTCCAGTTGCTTACTAATAATTGGTTCATGTGTTACTTTCAGTGGGTTTCCTAGTAGTTTTTCGAAATGCAGTTTCCAGTTTTATTCTTTCTTGTTTTATTTATTCTTTTAATTTAGCTTTGGTTGTGCTCTTCCTTCTGCTCACTTCGTTTATCGTTTTCCAGGCTATCCTAGATAACCTATCTTCCACTGGGTCTCTAATCTTATCTATCTAATTTTGTATATATCCTGTCTGTTCTTTTAGATATATGCTTGCTAATTCATTTTGTGCCTTTTTCAGTTTTAGGGCATTTGTGTTTGTTGGGTTCTTCCTATAGCATTTGGAGGCTGTTTTCATGTGTGCACGTTTTTCTCTCACCTCTAACGTTTCCCATGGGACTCTATATTTAGTTCTAGGTTTTGTGTGAATACAATTCGCTGCTGCCTCAAGGTGTGCATTGACGAATTCTCATATTCGTCATTTGGGGTACCTTTTTCTTTTTTCTGTAGTGTCTCAAATCTGTTTCTCAATCCTAATACATATTTATCTCTAATATCTCTGTTGTTAAGAAGGGCCCAGTCAGTGTTTAATGGTCGCTGTTTGTGTGGCGTTTTTTTTGTAGGCTTAGTCATATTTTTGTTGTGACTATTTGGTGATCTGAGGACACACCCTCGAAAGAGGAGTATGCCTCGCAATTCATTGCGCTATTTTTCCATTTCTTGTTTATAAAGACATAGTCTATCTGTGCTTTATTATTGTTCGCGTATGTGTATGTCCATAATTTTCCCTCCCTTTTTTGATAGTTTGTATTAAGGCATGTTAATCTATTTTCTATCATGAAATCTGTTAGATGTTGTCCACTCCTATTTGATGTGTTGTGTAGGCTGTATTTGTTGTTTCCGTTTTTCCCGATTTGGGCCTTCATATCTCCGCCAATTACTAACAGGTTGTGTTTCAGAATGCTACGCACTAGAGAGGATAGCTCATCGTAGAAGGTGACTAGTTCAGTTTCTTCACTAACATTGGTAGGGCTGCAGCTGGAGATGATTGTTACTTTAGGATTGCTATTAAAAGTAGCTATCATCATCCTAGTTTGTATTCTCTCAATGCTATTAAGTGATTTACTAACAGCATACTTATGCTAAACTGAATTGTTTGATTAAACTGAATAGCTTAAAATAGAAATAGAAATGTTTTTGACAATTAAACTGCGTGCTAATGCTAAACTGAATTATTTGAAATAGAACTGTTTTTTGACATTGAAACTATACTTACACTGAATTTTTTGACATTGAAACTGTACTTACAACTGAATTGTTTAACATAGAACTGTTTTGACATTTAACTGTGTGTAAACAAAATCTGTACTCATACTAAACTGAATTAATTGAATTAGAACTGCTTGACTAAACTGAATAGCTTGAAATAGAAATGTTTTTCACAATTAAACTGTACTTACATTTAAACTGCGTGCTTATGCTAAACTGAATTATTTGAAATTGAACTGTTTTTGATATTGAAACTGTACTTACACTAAACTGAATTGTTATATATAACTGATTGAATAAACTGAATAGTTTGAAATAGAAATGTTTTTGACAATTAAAGTGTGTACTCATGCTAAACTGAATTGTTTGAATTAGAACTGATTATATACATAAAAATGGATTTGGCATTAAATAACCTACAAAGGTTGATATGCCATAAAACCCAACCAACATACATGTACATAAATCTATTTCTTTCTTAAAAAGTAACATCTTTGAAAATAACTTTATTTAAAAGGTAATAAGCATTAAAATGTTAAATCAAAGATTCTAAAAAATAGTTCCAAATTATCATATTTAGAAGGAAAAGCAAAATTAATTGAATGTTATTAAACTTTTGATAGCAACCATTTAAAAGTAGACAATAAAAAAGAAAGAACACAAACATCAAAAAACAAAATAAAACATTTGGCTTAGAATGAAAATAAGTGTTAGCAAAGCAGAACAATGACAAAAAAAAAACCCCAATTGAATCATAAATGTTGCTAGAAGTTCACAGAGCACCTGTGCACAGTGATGTTTAACATGTTCATCTTACAAGTCATGACTTGTGAATTTTGTCATTGATGAATGCTCCCAACACAAGTTGGCTTTATCCAATAAATGTCTAGTCAGAAATTCAGTAGAAATTGACAAATCATTTAAGAGACTTAAAAAAGACTGATAATGTACAGTTTTTTTTTTCTTTTTCTTTTTTTAAAGCCTTAATAATAGTCAATAAATATTATATTTTTATGTCTGGGTTAAGTAGATATTAGACAACTTAAAGTTATATTCAGTATGACAAAGGAAGCTAGAAAGAATTATGTCACTGAAGCTAAAATTTAAACCTCTTAAATCTGTTCAATTGAACTAATCTCTAAAATAAACTCATGTTCTTTTATCTTCATCAAATTTTATCTTTTTTAAGCCCTTTTTAAATTTGAACAGCAGAGATTCAGAATGAGTTTTAATTTTGTTCCATGAATAAATTTAAAATATAAAAGTTAGCAAAATTAGCTCCCCCCTTTACATATACCTATTAGCTTTAACAATAAAGATAACAATAGCTAGCATGTCTTCTTCGTCTTAGTTGCAGAGTTTTGTGAGATGGGAGGTATGTGGCCATACAAGTACATCACAAATCTTGTAAAATCAAACGCTTGAATAAAGATTTACAATCTTGATAGTTTAAAGTCAATTTAGCCAAAAGTTTTATTTATATAAAAATACATTTTTTCCCAATATTAATTGTATTTACCATTTTGTTCCACTAACTTTTGCTCTTTCAAGAAACTTGATAATTTCATCTGCTCTATTGACAGGGCTCAAAATATGCTAACTTTATCCTCTTCAGTGTGGGGTGGTGTTATCCAAGGTATGACTCTAAACTGCATCTGGTGGTGAAATTCCAGTTCTAGAGTTCTGGGAAGTGTGAAGTACTACTTCATTGCCATTACTCCCCAGTCTACTCTGACCCAGAGTGGTAGTACTTGTTAGGGTTTTATCTATGGGTCAAATAGAACTGCTCAATTATTTACTAAGATTTATTATGATTAGTTACTAGAAACCATATAACTGTGTGCAAATTATCTGTAGTAGATTGGAATTCTTGATCTCATATAACTGTGCAAAAAGAAACTCCTAAGAAATATCTTTAAAAAAAAATGTAAATACAAATGTACAAGCTAGACAATTGTCAAACCTTTAGGCAAGAAATAACCCCAGACAGATTGATATGCTGTTAAAATCAATCAATCATAACTTTATTCTCCTCTTATTTTCTCAGCAAAAAAACTGCCCTGAGTACCTTTTTAAATCTTCTAGTGAGTTAAAATGTTATTTTTTTATTAAAAGAATTCTCTAAAAACCAGAATAAATCTTAATCCAAAAGTGCTGAATATTCTACATCAATGAAAACTTCCCAGCTTACCAAACAAATATCCATAATTATGTGTATAATATTATTTTCTTGGTATAGGCCATAAACAATTTCCTGTCTGAAATAAATAAGCATTGACATTGCATTATGGGAAAAATGAATCTTCTAATTACTATAAAAGACCTAATCATGTAAGCTATTTAATGTCTCCTTCAAGGAAAAAGACATCACATCAACATTAGACTTGTTGCTTGTTGTCTATTTGAGATTTTACCCTTTCTGGGTTTAATGTTGCACTGGATTATGTAATCTTTACTGACTAGGGACTTGATACTAATCAGTTGGGAGTTAACTGGAATTAAATCATTTTCAAAAGTTTATTCTCTATATTACCAACTTGCACCTCCAACTTTGGACTACGAAATTCAGGAAAGAAATTCTCATCTATAATATACAGTCTTTTTTGAATTTGTAGCAGGTAAATCTAACCTTAATTTAGAATTTGTTCAACTTTTTTTAGTTCATACTGACTAAAAATAAGAATTTATATAGTTTATATTGTCTTAAAACACAAAATTTACTCAGTATTTAGAGCAAACACATAGACATGTTCACACAAAAATGCAACAAACTTTCAGCAAAAATAAACAGAAACAAAATTATAAACAAACACATTCTAGTGGACATTTCTCAGTAACAGCATAAAACACTTTAGTTTGGACTCTAGATATAACTTACTTTTGGTCATCAAACCCTGATTATAATGAGGCATGTGGATGGAAAAAAGTTAATAATATAGTTCTCATATATAATACACATTCCTAACTTTTGGGCTGAAAAATCTGGAAAAATAGTTCATCTTATACACAAATAGTTATGTTATATTTATTATGAGATTAAAAAAGAAGACTTCTTTCTCTTTTAACCAATTTGTGAATAACTCTTATACAATTATATGGTCTACATCATTTATTGACATTATATAATCTCATAAGATTTAATAAATCTTCAATAGAGAAATACATTTAAATTTAATATTTTCAAATTGTTAAAATCTATAAAATCCTTGTAATATTTGAATTCTAAAATTCTTTATCACCTTGTCTGTAAGATTTAAAATACACTGACTGTATCCCTTGCAGAAGGGTAAAACTTCAACCAAAAGGAGTGTCCTGGATATGATACTAAACTGTATCAGGTACAAAGACTTCAGTTTTGAAGCTCTGAGAAGTATGGAGTCACCTCTTCATTGCTATTACTCCCAGGTCCACTCTGACCTAGAGTGGTAGTACCTGTTAGGGTCTAATCTATTGGTCAAATAGATATGTTTGAAAATTATTAGTATTCAAGAAGAATATTTGATATCTTATACCTGTTAATTATTTGTACTGAGAATAGTTACTTGAAGCTATAATTGTTTACTAAGGATTGTTATTATTAGTTACTTGAAACCATATAACTCTGTGAAAACAAATGATTAGTATTAAATAAAAAGAGTTACTTATGACCATAAAACTTTGTGCAAAATAAAACAAACTCTTAAACAACAACACAAAAAAATGTATATATAAACATAAAAAAAAGTAAAGTTGGTAACCATAGTTGAGGGCAACCCAACGACTTTCCTTTCAATAGCTGCAACACTGAGGTGTAGAGGTGCGCATTACTCCTTTCCTTGGGTTGGTCCACTTTACCCTTGATCTGTACCTTATAATGCTGTTGTGTTAAGCAAAGAGGTATCAATTACTTTTTTTTTTTTTTTTTTTTTTTTTTTTGGTATGACAGGATCTGGGATTGAACCCCAGTCTCCTGGGCCATTGGTAAACACTCTACCCACTAGACCAATGCATTCATTATGAACATATAATGAATGCAACTCTCTAACCTATAGGCATAAGAATCTGTTAAAATCTATGAATCAAAAATCGAAATTTTAAAGTTTTTATTGTCTCTTTTAACAAAAACAAAGAATCAATTTAAAAAAAAACAAAAAACAATTTTAAACTAATAAATTTCATATTGTTATAAAAACAATAAACTTTTATATACAACAAAGGACAAAGAATTTGTCAGTTCAGTTACTCATTTGATATATTTATAAATTGTTGAACTGTTTATAAAACTGTCAAAACATGGCCAGCATGATTTGAATTGTATCAAATTTTGATTTTTCTAGGTATTTACATAATTTGCAATCTCATGAGAGGAAAAAAAATGCATTGATGCAACAAGCATTTATCTTTCAACTTAATC
The DNA here is from genome assembly GCA_963585895.1 of Sepioteuthis lessoniana. Classification (NCBI taxonomy): domain Eukaryota; kingdom Metazoa; phylum Mollusca; class Cephalopoda; order Myopsida; family Loliginidae; genus Sepioteuthis; species Sepioteuthis lessoniana. The sequence continues at coordinate 12,003,457 of OY757915.1, read as the reverse complement.
TCCTTCCTTGTTGATGCGTTTCTCTAATTTATTTTAATGATAAAATATTATACAGTGAAAAATTTTGATCAAAATTCAGCTAATAATTTTATGTTAGGCTATAGACTTATTGATACACCCTCATATGTCTCAATTTTACTTCTCTATTAATCTTGTAACAATAGGTAATTTATATTTCATCTTGGAACAGGGTACAGATTTTTCATCTACTGGTTTTCTAAACTAATATATCATCATCATCATGTCGTGCTGGTAGCACGGATATCCCTGACCCTCTCTCGCCACTTTTCCCTATCGTTCATCACCCCAGGCAGGTCTTCAGGACAACATCCTGTATCCTCACATTGTTGCTGAATATATGTTCGTGCTGGTCGTCCTGCTTTTTCACGGCCATGTGTGGGGGTCCATAAGAGTACATCACTTATGAGTTCGTCCTTGCTTCTCCAGCAGTGTCCTGCATGTCTGGTTCATCTAACTTGAATAGTTTTCGTGATAGGAGGCAGGTGGTCGTACAGTTGGTGTCTTGTGGGGTGTTGCCGCCAGGTCTTGTTCAAGTTGGAAACTCTTATTTTATTCCATGATATTTCCAGTGAATTGTTTTGAACAATATGTATCTCTTTGAAAATAGGAACAAAAAGAATGACTACACATGATTTTGACTGAATTAATCTTGTGTTGTTTTAATTCTAACAATATTCATGTTAAGAAATCATGCAGCCATTTTATTGTATCTGATTTAAAACAAGTAGCAGCACTGATTCCAAAACCTCAAAGATGGAAAAGTATTTGGCTCTTCATCATTTTCGTAGATACCATCTTATAATAAAAAGCATAAAAGAAATACATTTCCAATCAGTTGTACATATCATATCAACAGAGGAAATAGAAAATCAATGAATCTAATTTACTTATGAAAGATAAAAAGAAAAAAGCTTTTATTCTAACAATGAGACATATAAACCTTTTATTAGTAAATTTTGGTATTTAGATTCATTCTCATCTTGTAATTATCATTATAATCCTATTAATCTCCTAATATACCAATTGTATCTACTAAGGTACATATGTATACACACGCACAGAACATTACAATCCTGTCACATGCCTATTTTCTTCATACTAATAAACACTCAGATTTATAGTCAATATAAATGTTTCTATCCCTGTGCGTGCACACACACACACACACACATATATATCTACATGCACACAGAGAAAATTGAAAAACAAAGTAATCCAAAAGGGATGAATTTATTACAACGGAAAGTCAACATTAAAACGTTTCGGTTTTAATGAACCTTCATCAGAGCTTTAAAATGGTGAAACAAGTGTTGATAGAATAATGATAGATGTTAATAAAATACAAAAACAGGAGAAGAAGAATATATACAAAAAAGATCATATACCTATTCAATCAATCAATCAATCAATAATAGCAACTGTAGATTATGTGATAATTTTATTAAATATCCATCATTGTTCTATCAACACTTGTTTCACCATTTTAAAGTCCTGATGAAGGTTTATTAAAACCAAAACATTTTAACATTAACTTTCCTTTGTAATAAATTTATCGCTTTTGGATTACTTTATTTTTCAATTTTCTCCAAACTGTTAGATTCCTTTCCATTATTTATTTACATATATATATATATATATATATATACACTATTTTTCTGAAGTTAATCATAAATAGTAAGGAGTGTCACCATTAAATATATAAGCAAATATTAAGAAAGTAGCTTTTAGTATAATTTTGATCATAGCCAATAATTTTAACATTACCTCTTTACAGAAATAATGATAAGAAGAAAATGAACTTGTCATCTAGTAGATTTTTCTAATCTATTGGACCACAAGGTGAAAATGAAAGAAAATGAAAATATAAATACTTGGACCAGAAAGCTGAAAAAAGCTGTGAAACATGTAAGTGATACAATTGTAATTGGATAGGTCTCCAAACATCTGAAAAAGAGACCATGGGAAGTGAAGATCCCAAAAAAAAGTTAAGCTCTTATAAGATCAGCTAGAATTGTTAGAAGAGTTTTGGAGACTTGAGACTTGCTGTCACACAGACTTTAGTGAAAGACTTATCAATTAAAACTGGTGTTAAAAACTCACAAGGAGTAAAAGTAATAATGATAATAATAATTGCAAGTGTAGATTATATGATGATAGACAAAATGATTAATCACATAATAAGTGAACTAGCACAAAAAGAGTACAAGAGTAGACATGACTAAGTGGGGAAGGTGATCCACTGGAAATTGTGCAAGAAATTTAAAATTGACTATACTGCCAAATGGTATATACACAAACCAAAATCTGTCCTGGAAAATGAGATGCACAAAACTCTGAGATTTTGAGATACAAACAGATCACCTAATCCCAGCAAGACAACCAGACTTAGTGATAGTTAACAAAAAAAGAGAACCTACTGAATAGTGGACTTTGCCATCCCAGCTGACTGCAGGGTAAAAATCAAAGAAAATGAAACAAATTCTTACATCTTACCATAGAAGTAAAAAAAGCTATGGAACATGAAGGTGACTGTGATATCAATTGTAATTGGTGCACTTTGAAAAGTCACCAAAGGCTTAGTAAAAGGGCTAGAGGAGTTGGAAATCAAAGGCAGAGCAGAGACCATCCAAACTACGGCATTGTTGAGGTCAGCCAGAATACTGTAAAGAGTCCTGGAGAGACTTGGTGTCACTCAGGATCCAGTTAAAGACCATCAGCTAACGCTGGTGTGAAAAACTTACAAGGAGTAATATAATAATAATTTATCAATTAAAGGTTTATATAAGACAATTACAAATTCTAACTAATATTTAATCTTTTTTCAAAATTGGATTGCAATTATTTTTTATGATACCTAATAGTATTGACTAAGCAAAACTTCTGGGCCCATTATCATTTACATACAAAGAAGCATTGCCTTGACCTCCAAGAATCAAATTGAATAGAACTAGAAATGATTACTGAATCTATTCTCAATTTTAGTAAAACCAAAAGATTTTTTTTTTCAGAGACTTCAATCAGTTGCTTTTAATAAATATTTTTCAAAGAGAGCACAAAATATCATACTTTGTTATATCTTTGAAATGATTTCAATAACAATCACCAAGAAGCCCAAATTTCTGTCAAAATTGTGCTTGCAATACAATCAAACTATCTTTTCAATTAGGCAATGTTTTAAATAATATATGCAGTTTCTTAAAAAAAAAAACTCTTATTAAAAAAAACAAAAAAACATAAAATTCTCTAGAATTAAGAAACTGCATATTTTCAGTATGACTCAAAAGAGCAGCCGGCTCATTGGTCTAGTGAGTAGAGTATTTGCCAGTGGTCCAGGAGACTGGGGTTCAATCCCAGGTTAAGACTTTAAAAATGGTACTTGATACCTCCTTGCTTAAGACTCAGTAATATAAGGTATGTATCGAGGGTAAAGTGAAGCAATCCAGGGAAAGGAGTAGTGCCCTCCCCTACACCTCGGTGTAGTAGCTATTACAAAGGGAGCCTTCTGGTTGCCCTCGACTATGGCCACCAACTTTACTTACTTTACAAAAGAGCATGTACTAAATAAAAGGCTCTTTTTAACATTTTATTTAGATTAATATGGAGTAAAAGTTTGTGCCATATTTTAGTCAGAGTTAGTATACATGTATGTAGTGCATTCAATAAGTTTCCAGACTTTTTTTGTACAGGCATTTAAAGTTGTCGTAGACTCTTGAAAATTCACTATGTTATTGCTATACATCTTATGAGATGACTGACCAATGTTTATGATTTCAGGTTCAAATGAACAGTTATAGCAGGAATTGGAATACACTCTACTAAAGCCTGATTGTTACAACTGGTGAATTTCAAAAATGAAATCTAGATGTGAAGACACTTTAGAAGAACAATATGCAATAAAATTCTGTGTTAAACTTGGAAAAAATGCCACAGAAACATATGGAATGCTTCAGACTGCTTTTTGACCATCTTGCATGAATTGAGCATCAGTTTTTGAGTGGCATAAAAGAGATTCAAGGAAGGCAGGGAGTCTTTGAGGGATGATGAGAGGTGTGGGAGAAATAAAGAAGTCAAAACACCGGAGTTGATTGGCCAAAGGATTAAGGTTAGGGTTACTATGTTGAGGTTTTAATGGAGTTCAGGAAGAGATTCCGTCGGAAGAGGCCAGCACTCTTCAAATCGGCTCGGTGGCATTTCCACCAGGACAATGCACCAGTCCCCAACTCCATCCTTGTCACAGACTATTTGAGCAAGATGGGCATCAAGACAGTTCCTCAGCCTCCCTATAGTACAGACCTTGCTCCCTGTGACTTTTGGTTATTCCCTAAGCTCAGAGGCTGTCGTTATGAGACAATTGAGGAGATGAAAGAGGCTGTGACGAAGGCCATTGACACGCTCACATAAGAGGATTTCCATGGGGCCTTCCAGAAGTTTTTGGAACGGTACAAGTGCACTGCAGCCAGAGGAGATTACTTTGAAGGAGACTAGAGTTTCATGTGTGTACTATCAATAAAAGTGCCCATACGAAAAAAGTCTGGAAACTTATTTAATGATCCTCGTATCTATTCACCCTATATCCCTCCACTACAAGAAAGATGTAACACACGGTTAACTTTTAAGTAGAGTAAAGCTAGTTTGGTTTCAGAGTTTTGCTTATAGATTGGTTGCCTAACCAAGGCTAAAGAGCCCAGTTTGCCCTACTGTTTAGCTACGGCTGTCGGAAAAAAGAGATGGATTCATGCCTTTTACAAGGGTAAAGAGAAACACAAACAGTCTTGTGCAGGATTTGAACTCAGATTGCCAATTCCGTTTCCTATGAAAGTAACCATTACACTAAGCACACCTCCCTCTATCTGGCAACTCGGCATTCATGTATCATAAATTGATAGTCAGGACTCTGCTGTTAAACTAGTAAACTTTAGTATAAATGCACAGATGAGAATGTTATTTTTAGAAAATATCTGCTTCTAGATCAAGGCTTCTCAAATTTTTGTACTTGATATATCGCTTGTAACCAAAATTTAATTTCTATTCAACCCCCAATAAATTAATTGAATATTACTAACATTTTTTCTTAGGTTCAGTGGATGCCATGATCAGAGTTGCTTTCAGTTTAAAGATGAAGATTTTTCCAAAATACAGAAAAGTTATTATGGATGGAATATTGAATGATATAACACCTACACCAACAAATAGCTGGCAATATTGAAAATGATTTAAAAGATCCAGATTTCTTTTATCAGAGTGGGATTTTTCATTGATAATAATTTAAATTTTATTTATTAAAAATTTGTTACAATGGATAAGAATTCAAATTTCAGACTTTATAATTTGTTTTATAATTTTAATTTTTCATTATTTTTCTTTCTTTTTGAAATTTATATTTTATCTTTCTTATTAAATAATCTTTTTTTCTAAAGTCATTTCATAATTTATTATTAAAAGGAATATTTTTTAATTTAGTATTTTTATGAAATAATTTGTTTAAAATGTAATTTTTTAAAAATGTTTTCTTTTGTGAATATATGACTATAAAGTAAAAGTAAAGTCGGTGACTTTAGTCGAGAACAACCCAAAGGCTCCCTTTTCAATAGCTACTACACCGAGGTGTAGGGAAGGGTGCTACTCCTTTCCCTGGATTGAGCCTTACTTTATAATGTTGAGTGTTAAGCAAGGCGGCATCAAGTACCATTTTTTGAGTCTTTGGTATGACTCGACCTGGGATTGAGCCCTGGTCTCCCAGACTATTGGCAAACACTGTACTCATTAGGCCAATGATGACTATATATATAATTAAAAATACCAAAAAGCACTAAAACTTTTTAGTTAGAACCAGATTATTCATTTATTTAAATGACTTGTATGTTTTGAAAGAGTCATATATGAACAACACATTACTTGTGGTCATCCCACCCAATCAGGCATTCTGCTAGATATTTGTTTTCCTCTTACATAGGGATTTATAAATGCAAACTTGTAAGTTCATCATGTGTGGACCCTTATGTTTTTATTTACTCTACCAAAATTTTATTAATTCTCAGAAGTCTATATGGATTACATTGAAAAGCCCTGATCTAGTGGAACTTTGATAAAAATTGTTCAAATATCTAGTAATTTCCATGTAAGAAGAAATTGATAAAGGCAAGAGGGTATTTTCTTGTTGCAATACATTAAAATTCTTTGTATCTACATCATCAGTCTTTCAAGAAATGTTAGTTATCTTATGAAAATGGTGTTTGTAAAACTTTTTAAATTTTATAGAAATTTTCCCAAGTTTTTGCTCCACATAGTTATTCATATACTATAAGTAAGTAAAGTTGTCTCCCTTTAGTCCAGAGCAACCAGAAGGCTCCCTTTTCAATAGCTACTACACCGAGGTGTAGGGGAGGGCGCTACTCCTTTTCCTGGATTGCTCCACTTTACCCTTGATACATACCTTATATTGTTGAGTGTTAAGCAAGAGGGTATCAATTACCATTTTTAAAGTCTTTGGTATGGCGCAACCGGACCATTGGCAAATACTCTACCCACTAGGCCAATGCTTTTACATTAATTACATAGATTGAATATTATACAGTAAAAATCTCAGATCAAATTAGATAAATTGTTTTTTCATAATTTTTTGCCAATGGTCCAGGAGACTTGGGTTCAATCATAATAAACATGGGGGTTAGTCTTCACATAAGTTTTCTCAGTTAATATGAAGTTGTAAAGAAAACAACTACTTTATTCTGATGAAATGCACTGAATGGAGTCTTTTTTTTTTTTAATGGTGTGCAATCTACCTGCACTACTTTTGCAACCTACTGGTTCAATGTATTGATCACCCTGACCTAGATAATAAAAAAGGTGAATTGTCTCTCAAATATTAAAACTAGAATCATTGAAATTAATAATTTGCACAAGTTGCAAATCAGAAATAGTGTTTGATACAACTTGTAAAAATTTTTGAAATAACTTTTTAAAAAAGACAAGTTGTTTTATCAACATAAATGAATAAAACTAAGTTGTATGATATGAGGTTTTATATATTGCCCTTCCCATATTTCTTTTGGCATCCCAACATTGTCATCATAGTTACAATTTCCTGCTCTTTATATAAAAATTTCAATATTTCACCTTTTAAAAAGATCAAATCAGCTCAAGTTAAGAGTCAGTTCATTTAATGTTAACACTTTCTTGAAAAGAATTGACAAATGTATACATTTACTCAACCCCTTTGCCACAAGCAGGATGCCACACAGTTAATTTTTACAAACAGGTTTAAATTTAGTTTTCCTTCTCCTAAACTGATTACCATAATAAACTTAAAGAGTATAGTCTATCCTACTATTTACTCAAAGCTGGGAGGAATTGTTGGATTCATACTTTTCCCAAGAATATTAGTGCTATGTAAAATGGAAATAGCCTCATCCAATATTTAAACCTATTTCCTACAACAATAGCCATTATGCCATGAGTGCTTCTCACAGAATTGACAAATGTAGATTGAAATGTAACAATTTTTAGCTGTAGGGAATCAAATATGATAGTCAGTTGTAAGAAGGTTACTTGTCAAAAGAAAGAAGAAACTTATTAATTTTCTTGTTCTGCTTCCTTTTATTGGTCTAAGTGATAATCTTTATCACCTTGAAATAACTCTAGAGATTTGAATCTATTCATTTTATTTGGAATTTGTTAGATTGAAAAAAAGTGAAGGTATTTTTATAATTTACTTATTTCCTTTTAGAAGCAAAACATTTGACTTGCATAACAACATTCTATATATAATTAACAATGCAATTTCCTTTCATATATACAGTTGTGATAAAAAAATTTTAAACACTACTTAAAATGGGGGTGTCCTCATGGTGTAATGGTTAAAGCAATGGAGTGCGGAATCGTAGTAAGGGAGTTCATACACCAGTTGCTCTATTTGTTCACTTTCAGGCAAATACCCTTGGAAAAGGTATGAACCCCCTTATTCTCCCAGCTATGGGTTAAATCGTACCACTACTATTCTTCCAGGAGAGTGGCTTTGGCATTAAATAACCTGCAAAGGTTGATATGCTATTAAACAAAGAAACCAAACCAAATCAAACTACTTAAGATCACCTTGATCACTTAAAGAGAATGATTGAAACAATGGATTATGATGTTTATTAAACTTAAAACAAAATACATCAAAAATTTATTGACATTATTCAGTATTTACTACTGTAGCCATTTTTCTTAGTTATTTTAGGTAATGTTGAAAAACTAGGTTGAACTTTACAAAATAACAATGTACTTTTAGAGTTGCAGTAAAAAAATTTTTTTTCAAATATTGCCTAGAATGAATACAGATTGCCCAAAAGAGTGGTTGAAACAATGAATTGAAATATTTATTAAACAAAGCAAAATAATGTACATTAAAGATTCTCTGAAAGTGTTCAGTATTTAATACTGTTGTCATTTTTTTTAAATCATTTCTTCTTTTCTGCAAAGTATGGAGTGTGCCATGTTCTATTATAGGTCAGGGGTCATTTTGTTGGCTCAGATGTTCATCAGACTCTTCTTCTTCAGTTCTTAATGCTACTGTAATATCACTCAACAACTGTTCTGCTTTAAAATAAGCTACATGTTCTCAATAAGGTTTAAATTTGAGCTGTTAACAGTCAAGAACTTGGATGCTATATTACTCTAGTTACTTGGTAACTTTCTTCAAAATGTCTACCAAGTTACTCTACTGTTGAAACATGGTGTAATTTTGGATGAAAATAGAGAGGTTATTCTCATGTAGTTAGATGTACCATCCTGTGATTCAGATTTCATATATTCTCTTTACTTTTGAACAAACAGTGATTTTTCCATCATAGGTAATATTTAAGTTAGGATAGTGTAGATACAGTTAACAGCATCAGTTAACTATCAGTTTTTCAATGCAATCATCAGACCAAAAGCATTTGGTGATAAACTAACTGGAGTCACTGAATGCTGTTGACTCTCTATCTTCACTATCATAACTTGAATCTATATAAGCTCTATCACTAATATTAAGTACTCTTTATAAATATAGCAAATTGTATTTTTAATATATTAAGTAATCATTATATGATTTTATGTAATGTCATTAAATTATAATTTTTTAATATCTTACCAACTAGTTTTTGTCATGGGTAGGGTTTAATATTGGGATGTCCTTTTATTTTATTTTATTTTTTTTTAATTCAAGCAAAACAGGTTTGCTTTGTTTCTTTTCTTATTTGAACTTGGCCAATAAAAAAGGAAGTAGAACTATTAGCTTTTTAAAGTTAAACGTAACATCAATTTTCTTAAGAAATCAGTCTTTATAGTTCTGGAAACAACACAGTCCTTGAAATTAATGACAAAATACCAAATCCATCTATGCAAAAATTCATCATGATTTCTATATATCTTTAATCATATCATCTTGATTGCATCATCAAAGCTAGTTTTATTGTTATGCAGCCAAATCAAGTATTTGAGACCCAAAAACTCACCTTAATCTTTATTATTTCTTCTCTTGAGTTTCATAAAAATTAGTCTTTGATCAGCCAAATAACTAGACACAGTATATCATTAATGTCCACTGAAAATATCAAGGGAATTTGTATCAATCTCTTGTCTGAAAATAACCACACAAATCAATCAAAAGCAATCCTTTTCAGTGCCAACATTGAAAGGAAGATCCTAAGAATGGTAATATTTTTCTAATTTGAAAATCTATACACAATATTGTGTAGCTGGATTATTATCATTATTAGCCAGTATGATATACAACTTGGTTCATTATATTGTGTTGGTGTTGCTGCTTGAGAGAATAGAGGCTTGCTTAGCATAATGGTTATTGTAGGAAATAGAATTGGTGACCTGAGTTCAAATCCTGGACAAAGTTGTTTATGTTCCACTTTGTTGTTTATGATCACAGACACCCCTATATAAGGCTTATCCTGCAGATTCATACACCTGCTCTGTGAATACACCACACCTGACCAATGCTTGCTTACTGCTCATTATATGTTTCCAATAATTGAGACAATTTAAAATTTGTTTCCTACCAACTATTTGTTTACAAATCATATATACTTATGGAAATCAAACACTTAACTCTGATTTAGATGCGTAATATTTTGTTCGGGCTTTATTTCATCTTCCCAAACTTCTTCAAGAAGTTTGTGAAGATGAAATAAAGCCCAAACAAAATATCACACATCTAACTAAATCTGAGTTAAATTTTATCCAACTTTCCACATATTTCTATCATATATATATATATATATATATATATATTAACAGGAGTGGTATTAAATCATCTACAACAAGGGGTTGATATGCTGTAAAACACTTTCCAACTAACATTATATGTTTGTCGAAAACAAGTTCAGTGAATTTCTGTTGTATTTTTGCCCTTGACATTGAAAAATTTTATTACACTTCAGACCTTGTGTGAAGCCGTAGTTAATGTAATAGTTGACATCATAGGAAATGGAATTGGTGACCCAAGTTCAAATCCTGGACAAAGCTGTTTGCATTTCACTTTATGCTAATACCTTTCCGAAAGGCATTAATCAATCTGTTCTCTCCTCAGCTTTGGGTAAATATTTGGGCAGACTGATTTCTTTAACCTTAGTAAGACAACCAGTCTCCGAGAAGGAAAATTCTGAATTCGAGACTGCTTTACTCTGCTTCAAAATTGACTTTGTGTCACATCCTGCCTGTGGCAGAGGGGTTAGGTAAATATGTACTTGAGAGAATAAATAAAATAATTTCTGACTGATTAAGTAACTAATGCAGGTCACCATCTTAAAGTTCAAGGCTTACAGAGCTCTGTTCTTGATTGCTTTGCTGCAAGGCTCATAAAATAATGTCATTCTTAAATCATTATTATATATAAGCAGTCATTAAATTGGGGAATAAAAGGTAAATGCATACATATATTGAATTAAAGGAAGAGGAATTTGCACAGTATTCTCCTACTACTCTGTGTCTGTGTATGTCTGTGTGTGTGTGTGTGTGTATATATATATATATATATATATATATATAATGTGGCGAGAGAGGGTTAGGGATATCCGTGCTGATGGCATGAGAAGATGATGATATATATATATGGAATGCCAGTGACAAGAATACACTCAAGATGATTGATATGGTAACTATATTTCCAGTATTCAATTCATACCTTTCTCAAGAGTATATGAATGAATGAATGAAATTTATATCTTTAGTGATAACCAGAATTTAATCTAATTACTAATTCATTTTAAACCTTCTAAACTGTTAGGACAGTAAAATAAATATTTTAAATGCTTACAGTAATTTGATCGATTTTACAAATTCATTAATGACTAGAGAAAATAAATTCTTAACTATTTGTTGACAGTCTTAAATAAGAAACAGCAATTAAACAAATAATACTAACTCAACATGATTGAAAAGAGTTATTTAGAATAAACAAATGGTTCTGAGGAATTTAGAGCATAAAAGATTTTTATAAGGAAAAGTTTAACCATTTATGACTTTGAACCTAAATTTGCAAAGAATGTAACTTTATATTACTACTATCTTGATATTAGTTGTCTAAATTTCTGAGACGAAGCTTGATGATTTTTATCATTAAGGGTTTTCGGACTATTGTCTTCATCTTTATTGTTATTTCCACAACGTTTCGGCTGATATATCCTCCGGCCTTCTTCAGGTGTTTGTCAAACTCAGGAACCTTCACAGAACTTCAAATTACGTCCTTTATAGAATCCACGGGGGTCACCTGTTCTGATTCCGTTAACCATAACCTAGTACAAGTGTTAAGTATTCCTGAATTGTTACTCGCCTGCAGTCAGGATTGAACCTGCAACCTCCAAATGATTGTCTGTTTAGAAGCTTAGGGAACCAACGCCTATAATCATTATGCCATGTGTCCTGCTGCTATCTTGATGAGATAATAATTCAATTTTATTTTGTGTAATCATTTTATTTTTCTCAGTCACAATTTACCCATTGCATTGTATTTACAAAATAAATACAACTTGTGAAAAGAGCAGTAAGAAACAAACTTAAAAATCATTACTCTTTTATAAATTTGCTCTTTTGGCAGGGCTTAGAATATTCTGACTGTATCCCCTGCAGAAGAGTAAGACCCTCCAGAGATGTTTTGGGTATAACACTAAACGGCATCATGGTGAAGCTCCAGATCTGTGGAGTGTGGAGTACCCATTTCTTGATCATTACTCCCAGGTTCACTCTGTTAGGATTCCACCTATAGGTCGATTAGATCTGTTTGCAAATTATCTGTATTTGATAAGAATACTTGATTCCATATAACTGTGTGCAAAAAATCAAGAAACTACACAAAATATAAATGTACACTATTCCCTAACCTCTAAGCATAACATAACTTGAAACTGTTTGATATGCTGTTAAATAAATCAATCTTCTAGTCTAAAGAGATATAAGTTTACACATTTATTTCAGTATATTTTAATGTAAATCATAGGTTAGTACTATGAAATTTAGCAGATTTTTAACTTAATCAGGCCAATATCAGACTACCTTTACTAGATTTAAAAAAAAATACTCTGATACATAAATACAAACATTTCACTAAAAAAGAGACAGTTTTTAAACAATATTTTTCCTGGCCCCTCTGAACAATCTGAAGTTAAACCCAGGCATGCTTACTCTTGTATTCTTTTTGTGCCCATTTGCTGCATTTGCTTATTACATAATTAACTGTTTCATCTCTGTTACCAAATAACCATCACTTGCTATTCTTTTGTATGTTATCCATTTTTGCTTCGACATCATTGGTTCTTATGATATTATTTTGTGCTGCTATTAAGAGATTCAGTTTCTCTCTAAGTTTCCCTTTTTTAACCATGCCCAGGTCATCTCAGGAGCAATAACAAACTTATTACTAATGAATTTGCTGTGTTTAGTGCAGCTTTGTGCAAGACTCTGCATGTGGCTTGGTTGCTTTGCTTACACCCTAACTATTACATTATTACAGATTTGTATCATATATTGCATAATAAATATTACCTATTATAACTCACTTTTTACCTGGTACCTTTTATACATTTTTTTACTTTTTTACTAATCCATTTACTCTAGATGACTGGGCTATCAAGTAAAAAAGTTAGAAAATTTCTCCTGGTTGAATAAACAGCTTTATATATAGATTATTATTTTGTGCTAATAGATTGTTTGTGTTATTACTTGTAACCATAAGAAAAATAATAAGTGACATTTTGAGACCCTATTATAGTAATTATCTTAGTGATGGCCTTAATTTTGTCATATCTATATAACAATAAATAAAAGCTGACAGCTAGTTTCTCATTTCTAATGATTAAAAATTTCTCTTCTTATTTTTATATCCTCTCAATAACAACTTACTATTAGATACATGGTGTAATGGTTATAGTCATAGGAAATGGACACAGCAACTCAAGTTCAAATAGCACTAATACCCTTGGGAAAGGTATGAATCCAATTATTCTCCCTCCAGCTATGGGTAAATAGTAGGACAGACTGGGTTCTTCAGCTCTTGGTGAGGCAACTAGTCTAGGAGAAGGAAAACTCTGAATTCAAACCTGTTAAACTTCGCTTAGAAAATTGACCTTGTGTCATATCTTCCCCGAGCAGAGGGGTTGGGTAAATAGGATTAGATACGGCAACATTTTTAATTTTGTAAATCATAATCTTTTCTTTTCTTTTTTTCAATGAAGATTATTACTTTGTTAACAGCTTAATTTTTTCTTTTTCATTTCTATTTCATGTTTGATTCCTTAAATTATCAAATAACCAAATCTCACCCAAAGTAATTTAAACTATTTCATTAATAACATTTTCTGATGCCTAGACAGCTTTTTTTTGTGTGTGTGCTGCCCACTATCAGTTAGAGTTATAATAATAGTGTAATCTTGCCTAATCAGCTGGGGCTGTAGAATATACTGACTGCATCTCTGCAGGGAGGGGATAAGACATGTCCTGGGTATGACATTAAACAATCTGATGGTGAGGTTCCAATAATGCTGGAACTTTGGGGAATGTAGAGTACCCCTTCATTGCCATCACTCCCAGGTCCACTCTGGCCTGGAGTGGTAGCACCTGATAAAGTCCTATCTATTGGTCAAATAGAACTAAACTGTGTACTTATGCTAAACTGAATTGTTTGAAATAAAACTGTTTTGACATTTAACTGTATGTAAACAAAAAACTATACTTATACTAAACTAAATTGTTTGAAATAGAATTGTTTATATGTATAAAAATAGATTGGGCATTAATAACCTACAATGGTTGGTATGCCATTAAACCATACCAAATAGTGTTATTATACAGAAAATGAGAAGATAGAATCAAATATATTTCAACTTTGGGATTTTGTTAATACTTAGTTACATTTGCAACAAATTCCAACACATTTGTTAAACACCCTGTCAGCAGGCTTACAGTATGCTGACTGTACCCCCTGCAAAGGGGTAAGTCTCCTCCTCTAAAAAGGGGTGTTTAAATATAGTACTAAACTGCATCTGCCTGTGATACTGTAGTTCTTCACATCTGGGGAATGTGGATTACTACTTCATTGCCATTACTCCCAGGTCCACTCTGAACCTGTTAGTGTCCCACCTATGGGTCAAATAGATCTGTTAAAAAATCATTTGTATTTGACAGAAATACTTGACACTATATAACTGAAAATCTTTTGTATTACTTGAAGCTATAATTATTTTCTAAGGATTATTATTAGGAGTATTAGATAGGAATACTTGAAACCATACAACTGTATGCAAATTATTTGTATTCAATAAGAATACTTGATACCATATAACTGTGTGCATTAACAACCACACAAAAAATGTAAATATAAATGTACAATGAATGCAATTCCCTAACTTCTAAATGGGTTTACATGCTGTTAAAATCAATGAATCATGTTTTTAACACCTAGAACCTATTTGTATATTTGTAAAATATGTCATACTTTAAAAGGTATAAGTAACAACTGCTTTCTACTTAAAAATTTTTTTATCAAAAAAACTCTCTCAGTTGATTTATTTGCTAAATATTTGATATAAATTAAGTCAATATCTTAATGTATCTTATTGATCATAATAAAAGTAAAGAGTTTCATTGCAACTTCTATCTTTTTCATTATTTAAAAACTTCTCACTCTAGTCTTTTAATTTCAAGATTAATATCAGATTACAGAGAATGAAGGTTTTACCATGTAATCTGAAGCCTTATATTCATGTCACTTTAGAACAAGGCAAAACATTTCCTTAAAAAACATTTGTGACAATAAACAGGACGTTGCAACTTTATTATTTTTCAAAAAAAAATTGGGGTGGGGGGCTTCATGGTATAGTGGCTAACATGCTGGACTGTAACCTTGTAGTAAATTTGAACTCCCGTCTTGTGGCTTAGAATAGACTGACTGTATCCACTGCAGATGGGTATGACCCCTCCCCCCCCCAAAAAAAAGGGTGTGTCCTTAATATGACATTAATTATGAGGCTCCAGTTCTAAAGATCTTGAGAGTGTGGAGTACTACATCATTATCATTACTCCCAGGTCCACTCTGACTTGAAATGGTTGTACCTGTTAGGGTCCTATCAATGTATCAAATAGATCTGTTTAGAAATTGTTAGTATTCAATAGGACCAAGTGCAAAAATACTTCTTAAGAAATAATATACAATAAATGCTATTCCATGACCTCTAGGCATAAAATAACCCTAGATAGGTTGACATGCTGTTAAAAATCAATTATAAGTTCTGTCCTTCTTTACAAGTATCAAATAATCCCAACAAAATTATTCTTAAAAACATTTGCACATCATATCAATTAGAACAACATTTTATTTGATCCTACTGCACCCCTTTTAATTAAATTTAGTTTCTATTCACCCCCAAATTAAATGAATATTGACTTACAAAACAACTAATTTACCAGTGTTTAATACAATTTAAATGAGAAATGAATCAGTAAACTATAAATGCAAATGCACCTTTTAATTCTTAAATTATTTTTTAATGGGTACTGAAGAGATCATGAATATTAGGTGATGCCAAAAAGGTTTAATAAAGTCACAGCCAATTCATTTGTTCATTTAAATGACTGATATGTTTTTTACAGGTTGTATGTAAATGACACATTACTAGTGGCCTTCTCACCCATTCAGGCATTCTGCTTGGTATGCGATATCTAGCAACTAGTCTACATGATCCAGTGATTTTTGTTCTCCTGTTATTAAGGGATTTATAAAAACAAACTTGTAAATTTACCTCCTATGGGCCCCTAATACTTTATATACTTTGCAAAAATTTTATTCTAAACCCAGAGGTCTATACAGATCACTTTGATAAGCCCTGAATTAGGTAATCATTGAATCAAATAAAGTTCAAAGGTTGTTATAGTTTCTAACATTCTAAACATTTAGATAATGAACCTCTTTCCTAAATTTTATATTGAATAAATAATTTCAAACTGCTTTATATATTTATTTATAAACATTTTCTATACATAATATCAAATTAAACTTATTGTTGTTCAACTCAATAATTCAAAAATAATTCTTACAGTTGTTCATTCCTACTTTATCTGTTAAAAGCTCTCTGATAGAATAAACTGGGAAATCTTCTAAGGTGCAGCTATATCAGTGCTACTGTATGGATGCACCTCTTTGACTCTAACAAAATGCTTGGAGAAGAAGCTAGATGGAAAGTACATATTGATGCTGTTTTCAACAGATCCTGAAAGCAACACCCTACAAAACAACAGCTGTATGGTTACCTATTGCCCATCTCTCAAACTATCTAAGACAGACAAGACATGCTGAGCACTACTGGAGAAGTAAGTCTACACATAAGTTCAAAGCACTCATCATCTCCCCAGAAACTTTTAATATATGCTTTGTGCCTATGAATGACTGTGTTATGGTTATCATCTTAAGAAATAGGTGGCCCAGTCTGCTGGGGCCATAGAATACGTTGATTGCATCTCTGCAGAGCTGTAAGACCCCCCCACACACACACACACACACAACGAGTGTCCTGGATATGACATGAAACAATCTCATGTTGTTGTTCCAGTAATGCTGGAACTTTGGGGAATGCGGTGTACCCCTTCATTGACATCGCTTCCAGGTCCACTCTGGCTGGGATGATAGCACCTGACAGGGTCCTATCTATGAGTCAAATAAAACATTTAAAATGTAGGCAAACAAATGACTTATGCTAAATTGGACTGTTAGAAATAGAAATGTTTGATCATTTAACTGTGTATCTACAAAATGTTCACAAATCATATATTTAATATATATAAACAGGATTTGGCATTAAATAACCAACAATGGTTGATATGCCATAAAACCAAACCAAACTAAGAAATAGACACATGACCTAAGTTCAAATTCTGGAGGGGACTGTTTGTGTTTCACTTCACACTAATACCCTTGTGAAAGGCATGATTCTTTCCATACTCCTCCCAGCTAGGGGTAAATAACAGAGTAGATTGTACTACTTAGCCTGGATGTGGCAACTGGTGTAGGAGAAGGAAAACTCTGAAATAAAACTAACACTACTATGCTTAAAAATTGGCCTTGTGTTACATCCTACCCATGACAAAGAGATTTGGTAGATACATACACAGTGATTTATTTCCAAAATCAATCCTTTATGGGATTGATGTCTGAACATTTGAATTCAGTAGTGACACAATTTGTGTAATGCCTGTCATCATAGGAAATGGAATTGACAAACTGAGTTCAAAACCTGGACAAGGCTGTTTACATTTCACTTTGTGCTAATGCCCTTAGGAAAGGCATGAATCCATCTATTCTCTTCCCAGTTATGGGTAAATAGTAGGAAAAACTGGATTCTTTAACCTTGATTAGGCCATCAGTCGAGGAGAAGGAAAACAATTCAAACCAGCTTTTCTCTACTTAAAAATTAACCTTGCATTATCTAGCCCAAGATGGAGGTTTTACTTAATGCTTTTCCTCAAAGAAAACAATTACTAGAACATAAAACCATTTTGTGGGTTCTATTTTCTGGGAATATCCTGTCAAATAAAATCTATTATAAAAACTTGTTTTATCACAAAATTATTACTTTTATTGGATGTATACACAATTGAAGTATATTCATTTTTCAATGCTATCTTATGATCTTACAGCAATAATAATCTAACCTTCAAAACATTAAAATAATTACTTTTAGTCAGACTAGAGATATGATTTGTAATTAATTGCTTACTGAAAATAAGAATTATACCAAGAGATTTATCCATGTAAATGGTAAATCTTTTAATTCAGCAACAAAAAGTAAATGGAATAGTTATTTCTATAAAACTGTTGTAGACCTTATTCATTAATCAACCTTGAGTACAAATTTTATTATTCTGTATTGTCTAAGACTTGTTTTATAGGATTTCTCATATCTACTCCCATCATTTATGACGAGTTAAAAATTTGATTGTTGTAATGTAGCCAAAAGAGATGGTATTGCTTGTAATTTATATCCATCACTTCATCTAAAAGGCTAACCTTAAAACTTAATAATTATATCACTTGTATAATTCAAAGATTTATCAGGAATATTTTACCCTTAAATGTCCAGCATTTTAGAATTACATGAATTGGCTGAAAAAGCATGTTTAGCATAAAAGGTTATCGTCATAGGAAATTGAATCAATGAGTCAAGTTCAAATCCTAGGCAAGACTATTTGCATTTCACTTCACACTAATGTCCCTGGAA
This sequence comes from Sepioteuthis lessoniana, assembly GCA_963585895.1. Taxonomy (NCBI): domain Eukaryota; kingdom Metazoa; phylum Mollusca; class Cephalopoda; order Myopsida; family Loliginidae; genus Sepioteuthis; species Sepioteuthis lessoniana. The sequence continues at coordinate 11,984,696 of OY757915.1, read as the reverse complement.
AAGGCATGAATCCCTCTCTTGTCCCCTCCACCCCAGCTATGGATAAATAATAGAGCCGACAGATTTCTTTAGCATAGCAATCAAAAAGTAAACTCTGAGTTCAAACCAGTTTTACTCAACTTAAAAATTGATCTTGAGTTACATCCTGCCTGTAGTGAAGGGGTTGGGTAGATACATGCATGAATAGATTGACAGTATCTAAGAGAGTGTAAAAGACATCAAAGTTTCAAAGAGGACTACTTGTCTTCAACATAACATATCAATATTTCTGTGAGAAAAAAAACATCAACCTCTTGCATTGTGATTCTATTACAAAAGATTCCTCAGCTTGATAATTGCAATTTGTATGTGAACTATACTGGTTGTTGGTTGCCAGTGATTGAAACAGATTAAAAATTGAACCACTTAACTAAATTACTTGTTCTAAATGAAATAAAGAATATTAAGAATAATGAATAGCAATTAAGGAAGTGATACCACACCCATTTCTAAAAGATTGGCTTTTAGGTTACTCTGATTATTGTACCAGTATTTGTTTTTAGTGTTATTTGTTAGTTTTTATGATTTTGCATTTATTTTCTCAGATGTTTTCATGTTTCACATGAAAATCTGTTGCAAAATGCAAACATTAAATATCTTTTATGAATATTTTTGTTTTTAGTATCAGTAATGAACTCGAGAACTCATTATATCAGTAATGAACTCGAGAACTCATTATAAGGAGACATACTTAGTATGATGGTTATCATGGTAGGAAATAAAATCGACCCAAGTTTAAATCCTGGATGAAGCTGTGTTTCACTTCCTACTAATGTTCTTGGGAAAGTTTGAATCTATCTCTTTTCCCTATGGCTACAGGTAAATAGTTGGACAGATTGGGTTCTTTAAACTTGTCAAGGCAACCAGTTTAGGAGAAGGAAAACCAAACTGATTTTGTGTCATATCCTGCCTGTAGTGAAAGAGTTGGGTAAATATGTACACATCATAAGGTTTAAAAGTTTAAGGGTTGATTTGGTATCATTTTTATTTCTCCAAATTTATGATAATAAATAGTATCACCAAGTCAGTTCTTGTAATAGAACAATAAGCCATTTTACTATCAGCCCATCCACTCTGCTTTTAGCTTTAATCATTTTTAAAAAGTTTTTGCTTCAAATGACTAATCAGTCTTTTGAAAAGATGTTTAACTGAATATAATCAAGAGTTTCCAAGGAAATATTTTCATGCAATCAGAAATTATAAATATTGATTCAACTCATTAATACTATATCTTTTATTCAATTATAATTTATCAAGACAATTTGTGCATTTTTGTAAAACTCAAATTGTTTTAAGGTTTTTAAGGATCTCGTAGCAAATAGGTGCTTGTGGCATAATATTTATCATCGTAAGAGGTGGGCTTGGTTGTCCAAGTTCAAATCCTGAATGATGTTGTTTGCATTTCACATTGTACTGACACTTGTGGGAAAGGTATGAATCCAACTATTCTCCATTCATCTGTGGCGGATTGAGCTCTTTAACCTTCAATATGCCAACTGGTTTAGAAGAAAGAAAACTGAATTCAAACCAGTTTTAAACCTATAGAAGTATTGGCTCCACCAGGCTATTCCTACCCTAAACATGCTATGAGTCACACCCCTATGTATTTTTACCCTCAAGTTCTCATTTTACCTTCTATTATATTAACTGTGTGTTAAAGAATGAACTGCAAGATACAACAAAAATGGGTTGATGACTGAGTATGAGGTTCCATTTAACTTTTAATTGCATCCAATTTGACTGTGCTTGGGTTCTGTCCATATACTTTTACTATTCACTTAAAGTAAGTAAAATTTTGCATAATTATTTCTAAGGAATACACTTTGATTAACTTATTGAGAGAAAAGCTTATAGAATGTTAATGATATTCATTTTTGATTTTCACTTAAATCTATGATTCTCAACCTTTTCATACTGGTGCCTCTTGTCTGACTTGTATTTTACGTCGAAGCTCCACCTCCCTCATTTACGTTATTAAAAAAATATAAATCTGTTTACATTTCTATACCGCACTTAGCGTAACGATAATCATCATAAGAAATGGAGTAGGCGATCTCAGTTCTGGTGGTGTAATGGTTAGCAAGCTCGACTAGCAAACCTACACGAGTGAGTTCGAGTCTCATTGGGTGCCCCTTTCATATGGCCTTGTGCCACATCTAAGCAAAAAGCTTAGTAAATTACCTCAGTTCAAACCTTGGACAAGGTTGTTTGCATTTAACTTCACGGTAATGCCCTTGAGAAATGCATGCATCTATTCGTTCTACCTCTAGCTATGTAGAGCAGACTAGATACTCTATGGTTAGGCAACTAGTCTAAGAGAAGGAAAACTCTAAATTCAAATCAGCCTTACCTGCTTAAAAATTGATCTTGTGTCACATCATGCCTGATAGGAGAGAGGTTGGGTAAATACATACATTTCTATGGCACCCCAATACCTCATTTATTTCATATCTCCTTACCCTCGAAATGTGACATCCTCGGGGGGATCCATAAGGCCTCTAATTAAGAACCAATGACTTTAATGTTACATAATAAGATGGGAATAACCGCCACCATCTAATCGTCTTCCCAAACACTAGTTACAGTTTATATGTTTGATGGGAAAATAGATTAAATCAAATTAAAGAATTAAGTGTTAACTTTCTAATGCATTTTATGAGAAAAAAAAATGAGCTATATGTGAACTTGAATCCAAAATCTGGACGGTGTCAACGGTGTCTCATTTGTAGAGGAAGAGAAAGAGACATGAAGTTAGCAGCCATAGATTTATTTATTCATTGTTTTTTTAGGGGGGGGGGTCCTTCCCTTCTTTTTCTTCTTGTATTCTTCGTTTCTCACTGTTTCATTTAAAGCAAGACTATAAAAACTACAACTTTAAGTTTAGCTACTAATATAATTACTATTTCCTCTCAGTGCAAATCGCTCGATAATACTCAAATGATTTTTTTATGTTGCAACAAACTGCATTACCCTGAGACTCTTTTTAAGTAAAATAACTAAATAAATGAACATTTTAATAAATTAACACACTTATTTTCTTCATTAAAGCTTCCAAAAGGATTATTTTATTATTACGTTCTTTTTTCATACTTAAAATTTCTCAATCAGTTCTTAAAAGGTAAATTAAAATCATAAAAGACTTTGAAACTTGAAATAGATTTAACAATAAAAAAAAGTAAATTGTAGGAGTGATGGGGCAGTTTTGAAGGTAAAGAAAGAAATAAACTTTTTTTTTTAACCATAACGTTTGGTTTCAGTTCAAAGATTTGTCTTATGTCTGTTACTGTGAGCCCATTTTTTTCTTCTCACGACCCTAGTGTACTGCGGTCAATTCATTCACCTGTGTAAACTGTGCCAAATTTTAGAGAAGCTGCAACAACGCGCCCATATCTCTGTTTACTACCATGTGCTTTTTAAAAAGTGTGTCAATCATCATCAACGTTGTTGTTGATTGTCGGCATTGATTTGGGCGAAAATCAACTAAATGCACTTCACTAACCAAAACAAAATCTTATTGGCAATTTGAGAAAGGCATTACCGGATCTATATGTCTAATTTGTGTGTAGATAGTTACAAAGCCTTAAAATGGTGTACTGCGTGGGGAAAGCTTACTTAACGAAGCCCAAAACGTAAAATAATCGCGTATTTGTAGTTACTGGGTGTTTCTAGTAAACAAGTTTGTTTTTTTTATAAAACAATTTTGTTTTTATGGATATTACGTTATAGAGAGAGGTGGGTAAAAACAAAGTTTTTTGTTTCTTTTCTTTTTTTTTAAATCAAAACAAAACAGAATTAAAATTATACCGTGAAATGAGTAAGGTTACAAATGACGACATTACGAAAATAAGAGAAAGTAGCAAGTGCCCTTTTTGTTGTCTTGATTCTATCAGTCCAGGTTAAAAGTACGGTAAAGGTAACCCGAAGTCGATATCATTGAGCAACGAGAGAAACTTCTCTTGCTCCCCAATGATACCTGCATCGGAAAAATTGGCGGGGTAAGGGTAACCCGAAGTCGAACGTTAAAACGTTTGCGTCACCCTTACCGCGCTTTTAATGTTTCCTGCGTTGTATTACCAATTTATTAAGCACTGGTGATTGAACCTGGAACCTGTGTAGTAATCTAATATTTGTTACTTTTTCACTGACATATATTAATTTACTGGAGCATGAAAAAAAAAAATGAGTGGATAATTGTTTCTTTGTACTTGAAGCACAAGTGTCATTTTGGTAGGGAAGTTCATTGCGTAAAAATCAAGCTGAAAGAAAACTGATTTTAAACAGGAAATAAAATCTATCCCCTTCTCAAACAACACCCTCCTCTTCTAAAACTTGTAAAATCCGAATTAAAGTGGTAATTATGCAAGATAAGCGTAGTGTAGCGACTATATAAAACTAAAAAAAAAACAACAACCCCCAACTAGGAGGAGTGGTTAAACATATTTTTGGACAGATGCCTAATTTAAATGTCGAGTTTGAGTCAATATTTTCAGTAAAAGCCCATCTCTACTGCAGTCACTCTGTCTATGGCCTGTCAAGATATATTATTTTCAAAGTGTTTTGTCTTATGAATATTTTAGACACATCTATAAAGCCAACTCAAAACCCACAGTACTCAACATCAACCACACAATTCCCTCTACCCGTAGTCCATATTGCGGTACGGTAGCGTAGAGTTTGTTACGTCACATAGATTGTTTTCTCTTGTGTTGTGGGCTTCGTTGCGATTATGAAAGAAGATGATGACACCATGTGCTAAAACATTTACCCAAACACATACGACATGTCCAAAATAACACCAATCATTTATTCAAAAATTAATAACACACTTAAAAAATTAATAAAGCAAAAAAAAAAGGTGTATTACTTGACTTAATTTAAAAAAATTTGGTCTTTTATGAAAATAAAATAAACTGGAAATGTTTCAAACAACATGCTCACTCGCTCTCTAGCTCATATATGTGTGTGTGTGTGTGTGTTTGTTTCCTCTCTGAATTACTAAATTTGCTATATTTGTGATGTTAGTTATTATCCATCAAAATGCAGATACCGGTGCGTGCGCCATACATTCCATCTCCAAGATATTTTTCGACGGAATTACATCGATTTTGTTCGAGACATAAGATTATTTTTATCATACAAATTAAATTAAAAAAGAAAAAAACAACAACTCAAAGAAAAACCCGCATAATAATTTGTATTTAAGTCAATTCGTACACATTTTAAGAGTAATGGCGAATTTTATTTAGAATAAGCCATAATACAAAGCAGTGTTTTTAATAACTGTCATTTGTGGCCGGAGTTGGATAAAAAAAAAAAAAAAAAAAAATATCGCAGTACTCAACAACAGCCCACCCATATGGGTGACCCCGTAATAAATGACATCACGCCGAGTCAACTCGATAGAGAAGAATTATTCTGTGTAGTTTTGACTTAATGTCCATCTTGGAACTCGGGTAGTAACGGCGAAAACCAAAATCTATTGGTCATGTAACTATGCTTTTTAGTCGTGTCATTTAAGACCCACACAAGGTGCTTATCTGATAAGCAACCAATATATCACAGTGTCTCAAGATGTATATATCCCCCCCTCTATTTTATAGCAATTAGCACAATAACTACCGCAGTCTATTGTTTCCATACTTTCTGTGTGTATGTTTTTAAAGTCTCAGTGACACTGTTTAATCTTTTTTAGTACCCTGTGAAGGTTTATGGGCGTTGAGACTGAAATCTGCGCTGGCCAAGCGATTAGAGACTGTAGTCGAATTCGAGATGATTGCTTTTTTTTTTTTTTTTTTTCTTTTTAAGCAGCAGTTGATTCAGCCCGCCACTTGTATGGATAATGATGGTTTTTAGCTTTGTCATTTTCGTTCATCAACTAGTTACAACAAAATGATTGGTTTTAAAACATATATTGATAAATAAAACGAGATTTTTAAAAAAAATAGGCTGAATACTGATTATTTGTATGGAATAATAATAATTGCGAATGTTGTTTTGTTGGAGAGCGCATTTTCGGTTATCAACAAAAATAGCAGACGTATTTGATTTCTTTTGAGATTGTACCTCATTGCTCACTTTAGCTTAAATATTGTTACAAAAGAATAAATCTGAAATTTCTTTTTCTTTCTTAAATACGCATTTTCATAATTAGAATAATCTAATAATTCCCGTGTTGATGGTAATTAACTAATTTTCTTTTTTACCCTCATCAAAAAATTAAAAGGAGAACCAAAGTGGTTACTATATTGGTTGAAAGATGGAACGTATCATTCAATCGGCACACACGCGCACTGATGACTCTACTGTTGGTTGAACGGAGAATTGCTTCTTTCTTTCTTTCTTTCTTTCTTTATTTTTTAAGTAGAAAAAATTTAAATAATCATATAAAGATTGATGTAATGTTTGGGCATTATCTGCCAAAATTCTGGACTTACCTTGAGGTGTGCAAACGTTAGAAAAGTCGGAAGAAGAGGATTCCCATCCATATGAATTTATTTTTAATTGTTTCTTTTTTGTTTTGTTTTGTTGGGTTTTTTGTTGTTGTTTAACGATGTGTTGTCGCAATGATGCTCGCGTGTTCTCTAACACTAAAACTCCACGATTGCTCGTTGTTTCTGCCGCTTTTTATTTTAATGTCACAGCAACGAAAATCGCTGCTCTTAGCAACAGCAGCAACGGACCAGGGTCGGGTAAACGATCAGCTGTTTATGACGGCTATAAATAGCACGGGTTGGATGGAGTGTATATGATGTCGAGCAACAGTGTCCTCCCATTTCCTCCTTCTCTTCCTCAACCACACTATCTATCTTTCTCAACAGCTCTCTCTCTCTCTCTCTCTCTCGATATCCAGTGAGAGAGACGGAATAAGAGATTTAGTCGGAAAAGGACACCGAGAAAAGAAAAGAAAGCTAAACATATAGTAATATCTCTTTTCCCTCTCCACTGTTATATTTTTCTATCTTTTCATCTTTCTTTTCCCTTTAAATCTCAGATTAATATTAGTCAATGAAACATATGCCTCCCGCCTGACGAAGAGTACGTTGTTTTTGGCTGGTGATGTTTTTTTTTTAACCTTTTCTTTTCCTTAAAAAATGTTTATTGTGTAACAAAGATTAAAAGGTTCACACATAGTTTACAAGATTTCCTTTGTTGGAGGCTGTCAATTTGAAATCAATATTTTTTTCGGTGTTATATGTTTGTTTAAATTAGTTCTCTTTAGTGCACCTGGGGGGGGGTGTCTTACAACTGCCCTTTACAGTTAGTTTTCTAAGGGGCTTTTGTTTTTCTTTAACTTTATCTTTATTTCAGATTATTTTTCCTCTAGTTTTTTGTAATTTCCAAAAGAAATAAAGGCCATTTTTCAAACCAAGTACACAAATATGTGTCTGTGGAGAGAGAGAGAGAGAGAGAGAGAGAGAGAGAGTGTGTGTGTGTGTGTGTGTGTGTGTGTGTATATATATATATATAATGGCCTTTTTTGTTTCTCTAAACCGAATCTTAGATTTTTAAAAACATTAAACAATCTTATTTTTGCCGCTTGTTTTTTAAATTTGATTTTTTTTAGCTAAAAACGTCCATGTTAGAAGTTTTTAGTCAGTCGTTCAAATTTATGACAAAGTGCGTGTAAACGTTAAAGAATACAAACATAGAAAAAACAAAAACAAAAAAACGTTTGTGCATTTCGCGAGTAAAAGGAAGAAGTGCTTCGTTGAGAAACCCACGTGGCCTCTCTTTCTCTCTTCCTTTTTTTCTTCTCGGTCAATACTACCTTCATATAACTCATTACCACTCTCCCTGCTTTTCTCTCTCTCTCTCTCTCTCTCTCTCTCTCTCTCTCTCTCATCATAAGTCTTTTCGAAAATAAATGCGAATCTAACACATCGATTTTTTTTTCAACAGAATCTTTTTTGTGAGAGATACTTAAACTTTTATCTTTTTAGAAGCCGGTAGAGATTTGTCTTGGTTTTACCAAAATCTCTCTCCGTGAAACCAACTATAACACACTACCGATTTATTCCATCCTTGTCCAAACATTAACATACCATTACTTCACAGTATATTCGTTGCAAATTTCCTTTTTTACTTAATTGAAATTTAGTATTAACACGTCTACTTAAATAATTGCTTTGAAAGTCTTTTAAAATAATGCAAACTAAATTTTCGAAAATTTGTTATTTGTATTTCCAGTCGAGATTAAATTTTAGTATTTTTCTTTAACATTTTAGAATGAAAATGTTATTTGTTGTTTTTTTTATCATTTTAATGTGGAATATTTAAGTGATTTCTTATTTTTATTAATAAACATTCAGGCTTTAAAATGCATACACGTGACAGTGGTGTATTTTCTTCGTCTACTACAAACTAGTATAAAAACTCATGTATTTGTTTATTGAGAAATACACAAGACTTTTCCGTATTACAATGAACATATCTTCATGCGGATTGTAATAATTCAATCTATATAGTTCTACAAAAAATGTTTAAAAAATCGTAGAATTAAGCCTTTATTCTTATCCTTTATTAGCACGTGTTCTATGCAATTTTACCACGTGTTTCTATAGAGTTGTATATGTCATGAAGGAGAATGAAGGAAGGGAGGGAGGAAGGAAGTGAAAATGTGATATTTGCCTTCTTAGAACGTCTTGTGTTTTCTCACATGATAGAATTTTATTTATTTTATTTATTTTTCTTATGATAATAATAACTTTTTTCTTTTCTTTTTTTTTTTTAAACTCCTTACCACATTGTCACATGATGTTTTCAATAAACTGTATTTCTATTTATATATTTATAGTTGTTCAAAAAGTTTAAAATTACTGTCTCATTTTTTTTATTTTTGGGGCCTCGAATTAATATCCATTGATATTTCTTCATTGGTTATCGATTTCTTTGAAATAATTTCTTTTTTAACCGGCCCTCTTACTGCGCATTTAAACATTGTATTTCATGTTTAAAAAAGTTTATTGTAGCATCTTCTAAAGATGTTTATTTACTTTCATTTGTAATATTTAATTTATGTTCCATCACGATTTTTAAAAATCTTTACTCTCACTGTTATTCAAAAAGTTAACTTGTAAAATTATCTAAAATATTTTTTATTTGTTTATTGGTGGTGATATTTCATTTCTGTCAGCTGAATCAAGCTTTGTTTTAAAGTTAGTTCTTACGTAATTGTTTGCAAAAAATGGTTATTTACTTAGCTTAGCTTAGATGTAGTACAAGGCCAGACGTATGGGGCACTCAGTGAGAATCGAACTCACTAACAATTGTCTGCCAATCTAGCTTTCTAACCATTACATCCTGTGAGGTGATTACAACGAAATAAGTGACCGAAAAGTCACAATATCAAATGTTAACCTTTAGATCTTTTTAAAGCATATTTCTAATTGTTTTCTTCTTTCTTATGCAAATATTAAATTGGAAAACATATGCTAATATCTTCAAAACACTTTATTTTCTTTTCTTTCAGTAAATGTTTCCAATTCCCAGAATATATTGATGCAATGAATTTAATATAACTGTAATATAACTTTTTTATGCATTATGATGTGATTGTTTGATAATGATATCTATTGATTTATTATTTAAAATATTTTGATAATAACAATCCATTCAATTCAAGATGTATGATTAAGAGGAAATAGAGATGATTCTTTTGTAATTATTATTTTATTTGTTTAATTGAATTGCTATTTGAATGTTTTCATTATATACAAGTTGACGTGCTATTGTATAAGCCACATTATTCATCCATTAAAATTCTCAGTTCTCATTTACAACACCTAGTTGATTGGCTTCTGATATTCTGAAGAGTTTCACAGATACTGTACTATGAATAAATACAATCGATTGCTTGCTTGGTTGTGTGTAGAACCGTGCCCCGCCCGCCTACAACAACAACAACAACTCCGGGAGAGGCTCACAACGAACGAATAATTCAATCATTTGTGAAGGCTTTTCCAAAATTATATTTTGAATGATTTATATCATTTGATCTTAATTCCCTGAATCCCAAATTATATTGTTGTAAACGAGAAGAACCAATATAAATATCTATACCTACTTAGTTATATTCAATTTCATAAGCCTATCACACATTTCATCATTTCCTAAAATAAATGACGCATTTTTTAAATATAGAATTAAACCTTAAATCCTCAATTAGTTTTTGTTTTTAATTACCAGTGTTTTTTAGGGTTTTTTTTTTTCTCTCTCCAATTCATTTAAGCAAATTTTCAAAATGTTTGCTTCATTGCAGATTTACTACAAATAATTTTATATTTTTTAATAGATTTTATTGTTAATGTAATGATATCTTATCTTAGAAAAAATTGTTCCTCCCCCCCTCTCTGTTATTAAAAAGAAGAGAAAAAAATCGATCCCTAAGTATAAAAATAAAATAAATTAAAAAAGTTCAATTTTATTAACAGAATCTTTATATTCTTCGTAAGAAAGATTAAAGATAATTCTGATAATAAAATTCGGGCCTATTGTCGAAAGATGGAAACAAGTTTGCCCCCTCGAAAATCATCTGCCCTTCAACTGTGATAATAATGTGAACTAAATTTAAAATCTAAAAACAAAAAAAAAAAGTCACAGTAAACCAGGGGAAAGACAGTTGTGAATTTTTTATTGAATTTTCAGAACTTATCAATTTTTAAACGAATTTATTGATGAAATCGGTTTCGTCTCAGAAAAATTACCGGAAATATTTTCAAACCCACACCTTCATTTAACTATGCAATATATATATATATATATATATATATATATATATATATAAAGATTAATCGTATGAAATGTTAATCGTTTGATTTTTTTTAATCTTATGAAAAATAAATAAATAAAGTGGTCTTCAACCGAAAAATTAAAAAAAAATTCAATAAAACTATTTTATATTTTTTCTGGGAGAACTTTTATTTATTTTAATACACCATAGAATTTCGAAGTGTAAAGAAAAAAGAATTGCTGAAAAATTAATTTCAAAAATATTTTTTATCTTATTGATTCATGCCTTTGTTTCAAGATTCTTATCTAATTATATGACGAGTTTTATTCAACAACCTTCATGATGAACATATTTTTATAGAATTTTGAATTTGTTTTACATATTAAAGTTTCCAACATCTAAAATAGGAATTTCCATGAATGTATTCAGAAAGTCTGAAAAAATTAAACAATTTTTAAAAAAATTGTTTTAATAATCGTGATCTAGAATGCCTAAATGATATCAATCAGAAGTTGTTGTTTTTTATTTTATTTATTTTTATTTTGTTTTATTTATTTAATTTTTTTTTTTTGTTATTTTTGTTGTTTTTTTCAAAAAAGTAAATTGTTTTTTGTGGTGCTAAATAAAAGTTTGATTTTTTTTTTTTTTTTTGTATTTTTCCTGTCACTTTAGTTCGTCAACAAAATTTTATTGTGCCGATTTTACAACGCATCGTCAATGCTTAAAATTACTTAAGTTGTTAATTTTAATTTGTCAAAAAAAAAAAAGAAAAAGAAAAACACCGTTAGTTTTCTTCTTTTCTTTTTTAGTAAAAAAAAAATGACTTAATGCACCTTTAATTTTGATTTTAAAATAAAATATCAAAGAAATTTCTATTTTTGTGTCAATGTTTTCATGAAATGTTGAAGTCATTCAAGTTTTTAACGAATAAATCATAAAAAATATCGAATTATTCATTTATAATTCAAATTTACAAATAATTGTTTTATTACTATAAATGTTAAAAAGTATTTGAATAAAATGTTACTTTTTCCTTGTCAAAACTGAGACATTTTTCCTGTGATTATTTGACTAAGAATAGAATTTCACTATATCAGTGCTTGCCATTAGGACTACTTTTCCTATCGACACCACATCTGTGTACATATGTTATATACTTGGAAAATATTTATAGTTGCACAGCATAGCTCCAAATGCATATCAAGATACGTGGTGCCTTCAATAAGTTTCCAGACTTTTTTTTGTACAGGCATTTAAAATTGTCGTAGACTCATGAAAATTCACTATGTTATTGCTATACATCTTATGAGATGACTGACCAGTTTTTATGATTTCACGTTTAAATAAACAGCTGCAGCTGGAATTGGAATACACCCTACTAAAGCCTTATGGTCACAGCTGGTGAATTTCAAAAATGCAATCTGGACGTGGGGACATTTTAGAAAAACGATATGCAATAAAATTCTGTTTTAAACTTGGAAAAATGCCACAGAAACGTATGGAATGCTTTAGACTGCTTTTCGACCATCTTGCATGAATTTGACATCAGTTTTTGAGTGGCATAAGAGATTCAAGGAAGGCAGGGAGTCTTTGAGGGATGATGAGAGGTGTGGGAGGAGTAAGGAAGTCAATACACCAGAGTTGATTGGCCAAAGGGTTACGGTTAGGGTTACTATGTTGAGGTTTTAAGGGAGTTCAGGAAGAGATTCCGTCGGAAGAGGCCAGCACTCTTCAAATCAGGTCATTGACATTTCCACCAGGACAATGCACCAGTCCCCAACTCCATCCTTGTCACAGACTATTTGAGCAAGATGGGAATCAAGACAGTTCCTCAGCCTCCCTTTAGTCCAGACCTTGCTCCCTGTGACTTTTGCTTATTCCCTAAGCTCAGACGCTGTCGTTATGAGACAATTGAGGAGATGAAAGAGGCCGTGGCGAAGGTCATTGACACGCTCGCACAAGAGGACTTCCATGGGGCCTTCCAGAAGTTTTTGGAACGGTACAAGAAGTGCATTGCAGCCGGAGGAGATTACTTCGAAGAGGACTAGAGTTTCATGTGTGTACTATCAATAAAAGTGCCCATACGAAAAAAGTCTGGAAACTTATTTAATGATCCTCGTAAACAATTTTGTTACAAGTATTCTACAAGTATTTTTTAGTTAATGAAGCCTGCAAAGACTGAAGTAGTAAGAGATGAAAATTATTAACAAACTTCTTAAACTAATAATATTCTTTAAAGCTACACAATGCTTCAGTAGTAGAGATACAGAAAAATCTAAGTTAAACATTGTTCACCCAAGCGCAACTAATACTAACAAGGACCAAATTGCTATATTTGAAGAAATCGGCTCTTAACCCATTCCCCTTCTGTACCTAGTGATTTAGAATGTTGGCTAGAATAAATGTCTGACGCACAACTATATGACATCGTCAAACGTGAGCCTCAGCAAATTGACATTGACTTTCCATATATGCAAGGCTATGATTTTTAACTGACTATAACAAACGTGTTATGAATAATGGAGAAACTGTTTCTTGTTCATGGCTTTTAAATTCTGAATAACCCGGTGTGTTTTACTTTCGTTGTAAACTCGTTGGAAAAAATGAAAATCTATTTCGTGATGGGAAGGCTTAACGAAAAAAAAAAAAAAATGAAGGATCATAAATCTGGTAATTCCCATTAGAAGTGCTTTAGCCAGTGGATGTAGCTTCATGAAGGAATTCTCTATGAATCGACCATAAATAAGAAAGAAATGCAGCTTTTTCTAAAGAAGAGACAGTTTTGGAGCGGCTTATTGACATTATGTTTCTCATAGAAAGAAATTTGGTCTATAATGGAATCTTTGTTTGAACTTTAGACAAAAAGGGATCCATTATTGAATAAGCTACACAATAGGATCACTCTGAATGACACTCAAGACCACTACTTAAGAAGCACAATACAAAATGTGTTGAGCCAATTGCTTAAGAAAGAAGCTGAGAAATAAAACTTGCACCAGTTCAAATCAGCTCAATAGTTTGACATGATTCTCCACTGCACGCTTTATGTTTCCCCATCCAGCGCCGATGCAAGAGTCTCATGTTCTTTCCCCCAATCTATGATACGAGACCACCAGTTTACTAGATGTCAATTTACGCAAAGTAATATTCATAGAAATATATAAATCCAAACGCGGTCGAGGGAATCTTTTTTTCTTTTCTTATACTCTCTATTCAGTATTTCCCTATTACTAAGCATACTAATAAATGTTTATATAGCGAATAAAAAAAAGTAAAGTTGGCGACCGTAGTCGAGGGCGAGCAGAAGGCTCCCTTTTCAATAGCTACTACACCGAGGTGTAGGGGAGGACGCTACTCCTTTCCCTGGATGGCTCCATTTTACCCATGATACGCACCTTATAATGCTGAGTGTTAAGCAAGGAGGTATCAAGTACCATTTTTAAAGACGCTACCTGAGATTGAACCCAGGTCTCCCGGATCATTGGCGACCCACTGGGCCACTCGCATGTGATTGATGTAATATATTCAGTTTAGAATAGAATGAGATTTCTGTTTAAAGTGTTAATTTATGAGAGTAGCCTAAAACAAACATTCGGAGTAGGAGGTGGGGGTCAGAGTATGATTGACACGGCACTGTGTGTGTGTGTGTGACATGGTAATGTCTGGATAACATGTCTAAGTAAAAGGTTGTTGTTCTGAGAAAATTTTCTCTTACACCTTAGCAATAAACCAAAACATTAACTGATTTTTCTCATGGCACAAAAATACTAGCATTTTATTATTTTCATGTTCAATCTGATGTCATAAAAAATTCACACCTAAACGAGACTGAACATATTTGGATAATTTCTTTTTAACATTTATTTAACTTGTCAAATAACTGTTTATCTGAACATTTTTAAGACAATTACTCATGAATATTTGTGTTAGTGTTAAATGAAGTGTTTATAAGAAACTATTTTTTGCTATTCAAAACTTATAACAAGGTTTAAATTGTTATATTATTTTATTACGAAAATTAATGATGCGTGTGGGCATGCGTGCGTATACACACACGCAATATTGATATTTTAGTAAGACCAACGCTACACACACACACACACACACACACACACAATTCATGCTCGTAACTTGTCATGGTTATGACACTAAAATGCATCTGATAGTGAAGCTCCAGTTCTATAGCTCTGGGGAGTGTGGGGTACTCTCTCATTGCCATTACTCCCAGGTCCACTCTGATCCGGAGTTGTCGTAGTGTCTGTTAGGGTCCCGTCTATGGGTCTATCTGTTTGAAAATGTGGCATTTACCAATGGATAGAAATACGTGAAAACATATGAATGTGCGAAAATTATTTGTATTGAATAGAGAATACTTGATACCACATAACTGCGTAAACAAATGATCATTATAGACAAATGAGCTAATGCGATTAAAAAAAGATTAAAATGGAACATTGAAAATATAGCTATGATTATGATCTAATATTTAAAAATCAAATCTCGGCAATAAATTACCCACAAGGTGTTAATATGCCGTTGAATAAATAAACCAACCCAATATGCTCTTTGCTATTATTGGATATGTTTAATGTCCTAAAACCTTGTTAAAACTTGCAGTGTGTCCTGGAGTTGCCTGGGACAAAAGATCGGGGAAATAACATTAACTACAGAATAAGTAGCATACACAACACAAACTAATCTGATTTTTCCACCGAACCAATGAACATTTATATTAGGCTTTAGTAAGAATGGTATAAATCCTGTACATTTTTTAAACAAAAGTAAGAGAGACAAGAGTTCTGAATTAAAACCCCTTTCTTATTCATCGAGAACAAAGATTAATGGCTGGCAAAAAGTTTTCAGACTAAATTTGATTCAAGATTAGAAATTTGTTTAAAATTACTTAACTATAATTATACCAGTTTAGTTGATTAGAAATTAATGTAAAAACGGGGAACGATTCATTAATTAAATCAAATGAAAGTTTTTACTGCACTAAATTGAACTGAACGACCAAAAAACTTATTAATTTTTCAATTAAAATTTCTAAAAGGTCTTAGAAAGAAAGTGATTTAATTTTTTCCGAGTTGTGATCAATGCTTCTAGTTGATTCCATGGGATTAGTTTAGGTTGAGGGCTTGGGTTAGTAAATGAGAACAGCTTAAGAGGAATCTTTATTTTATTTTGGCAATTAGCTTAGTTTTAAACACAACCAAATTCTGAATTCAGATTAAAAATCTGTCTCGTGTCTAGCGAGTGATATTCCTCAACACATAACGGCATTATGTAGATAAAACTTAGTAAATAAATGGGCCAAATATTTCTTGAAAATTCTTTCAATGAAATTCTAGACGCATGCATTTTCAATAAGACAAAATAAATTTGTCCAATAGGAAAATTCTAGTTTGTTCCCATTGCAAGTAGTCTAAAGAAAAAGTGTGCCAGACTCTAAAATCTTTCCAGACAGCTATTCTTTCCGATGATTGAAAAAAAAAAGTCATCATCGTGTATATATATATATATATATATATATATATATATATATATATTAAAGGTCATTCAATGAATTAGAGGAAATTTTTCTTTAAAAAAGCAAGATATCTTTTCCATAAATGTAAATTCTACTTTGTTTGGAATTGGTTAATTGCAAAAATTATTTAATCTTGCAAAAATATTTATTTTGAAGCTATTCAAAATGGTGGCAAATCAAACGGAGTACTCTTGGCTCGAACTGGGGTGTCATCAAATCTTTGGTGGCTGAGAAGTGTAAACAATGTGAAATGTGTACGGAGAAGCATGTTTTAGTTTGTTTTTTTTAAATTACAAATAAGTTAAACATTGGTTCGTCACTCCGAGCCTGGGTCGAAAAGACAGTCGATAGAGTGAAAACACACTAACTCTCGAGTAAAGAAAAAGTTCCGGGCACAGCGGTCAGTAAAGGTCATGTTGACTGTCTTCTGGGACATGAAAAGACTCATCATTATTGATTTTCTTGGAAAAGGTGTGACTGTAAAAAGTGCTATCTATAGCCGACTCCTTCGGCAAAATTCACCTTATTTATTGAATGACCCTCGTAATTCTCTTTCCTGTTATGTAGATTTATTTTTTTTTATCTGTTGGTGTTAATTTCAATTTGTAATTGACAAAAAGAGAGGTTATAATATAGACTTTGTTTCGAAAAATGAAAGAGATTTCTGTGACATTTTTGTCAGGCTGATTCTTCTACTTGTACGTGTTGTGCTTCTTCCTCTTCTTCACACGTAACTGACATTTTTCTTTTCGACCCCTAAGCTTTACATTTCAGAAATGTTTCATTTATACATAACATTTCATTTGTTTTAGCTTGTTTATAGAAGGTGTGTTTGACTCACCACGAGACAAAAATGTGGTACAAAGGTCGGTTTAATGTGGGGTGTCGCGCAGGAAGCGAACCTCCTGCCGGGTGATGTAAAAAAATGTTTCGATTCCGTTCCGCCCAGTCAGCGGGACTTAAAAAAGCGGTGTTCTGGGTATGACACTACACTGCATCTGATGGTGAGGCTCTAGTTCTGGAGATCTCTAGAATCCTCCTTCATTGCCATTACTTTTAAGCCCACTCTGATTCGGACTATCAGGGTCCCATCTATGAATCAAATAGATCTGTTCAAAATTATTAGTATTCGATGCCATATTTTTGAATTATTTGTATTAATAGTTATTTGAAGCTATAGTTGTTTATTAAGGGTTATTATTATTATTAGTTACTTGAAACCATTAGCAAACTGTTTGCAAACAAATGCCTATCATTAAATAGAAATAATTACTTAAAACCATATTGGTATTGGATAGGAATACTTGATATCATTTAACTAAGCACTAACAACATAGCCACCATGGACCTGTGGTTCTTGTAACAAATCATAATCCCTGATTTTTAAAAATTAGCAAATTATCCGATTTTAATTAGAGTTTCAGAGTTCATTTATTAATGAATGAATTTTATAATACAGTTATTTATAAAAAAAACTTGCAGATTTTTTTTCAGGTCTCCTAACTTTACCCCTCCCCTGTGTAGGTGGGGGCCATTAAATTTGTAGGGATCTCATATAATTTTTCTGTATATAATAAAAAGACAAAAATCCGTAGGTGTTCATGAAATAAAGAAAAAAATTTGATTAATAGCTGCTGGAAAAAAATAGTATCCTAAATGTGAATATTAGATTTTAAAAATGTTTTCAGAGCTTTTAAAACTATGATTTAATTGAATGTAACATTTTCTTTTAGATTGCAAGGAAATAATTCTGTATCAATATTTGTTCTGCTTAAGAAAGGGAGGAGACCTTAAGTTTGAATTAGATTTTAATTAAATATATTATTAAATGAAGAATATTTTTACTGATCGAAAAAATATAATTTCAAAGAAAGAAACTGGGAGCTGTTTTTGTGTTTATATATAAGAAAAAGAGTATGGAAACTTACAGTCAGGTTGAATATCTAAGAAAAAATGTAAGGAAAATAATCAAAATTTTCTTATGAAAATAAATAACAAAATCAAAATAGGTATTAATTAGTTTTTGTTTTTTTTAAGGGCAATGAAAGATTTGTAGATTATTTCCGGGTAAAACATTAAATATTAAAAAGGCAATTACTAAGTATTATTGTTTCACTATTTCAATGACAAATCAATAACAATTATTTCATTGAATTTTCTGAATTGTGCATTCAAAACTGTTAACGTGCTTATTTTCCCTTTTCAAGAATAAGGCGAAAAAATAAACTATTGCTGATACAATTTTCTATACTTTAAAAAAAGTTTTTTTGTGTGGTTGGTCTTCGCACTAATAATTTTCATTCATTTCTAGCGGGAAACTAAAGCGCTCCTTAATAGTTATACTATAAAATGACATAGAAAATCTTTTTGTTATTAATTTTGAGCTACTTCTTACATTTAAGTACCATAGTCAGTGATATAGTTATCAAAGTGTGAGTGATATTTTTTACATAAAAATTGGTTTATTAATGTTTCTAGTCACTAATTTCCTTCAAAAAACTTTTTAAAAGTATTTTAAAATTTCAATCGCATTTTTTAATTGACGTAATCTCCAGTTGAGTAAGCTCGTCAACTTTTCATTAATTTAAATCTTTAAAATGTATTAAAAACTAATTTGAGGTGTAATGTTATTTTGCTTTTAATACCCATAATAATGATGTTACTATCTTACAAATAAAATTGAAATTTAACCTTAAATAATAACTTAAATTATTTTATAATGAAAGAAAAAAACGAAATTATGTTATAAATGTACAGTGAACAGTAAACCCAGCTCTTACCACTTTTAAATGAGGGAGAAGTGCTACCTTGGGGTAAGCTGTTATTAAGTCTTACTCACCCGTCACAAATGGTAGGTAAGAATTCTTCTTATTTTTTTTTTTCCTGCAAAAGAATTATAGGCCTTTTCTAAACTATAATATGCAGTTCTGTATCATCTGAATCTGATTGATATGATAACACTTAGCAGGTCATCTTTAATACTAAGGAATATTTTTACTATCATAATAAACTGTTTTGATTCAAGTTTTGACCTTTGATCCAACATAGGTACTTCAACTTGTATTAAATAAAGCATTAAAAATTTAGTTTTTCCATTCAAGTCTTTTTTGTTATGTACTAAAAGTATCTCAGCTGTTTTCTTATGATAAAATATTAACTTGTTTCTTAAAAATATAACTGAAGGACTAAATAAATTCATTATAAAACAAATTTACAAAACAAATCAAACAGTTTAGTTTATTTTTATGGACAACACTTGAAAAATTAAATTTAAGGTATATTAGACTTTCAAAATAAAATAATAATAAAAAAAACCTGAACAGTTGATTTACTCCCACTTAAGCTGTGATTTAAATAAAAGTCATGGCCATTGCCAGTTTTCAGAATAGAAAATGGCTTTATTTGAATAACTGTACAATTTAATTATAAAACAATTGTTTATAAAGATTGCAAAATACCAAATTGGAAATGAATAAGAAAAGACAATTTGATTTTTAAAAGATTAATATACAGATTAGTTACAGCAATTATTTTAACAACACAAACAAATGTGCACTGACACACACACATCCATACACCCTTCATCCGGCCTTTGGTATCAATCTTCACCTAAAAGGTAAATAAGAAGACCGAAAGAACAATGTCAATGGAAGTTAAGCAATTCTTGAAATATCAATTTGTATTATGTTCACTTCCTGTGGAGTAACGCCACTAAACCAACCTTGTGCCAAATTCTGACCTCATGGGGAGCTGGAAATATCCCAATACCCCTGGCCTTTATCTGGTTTTTGGACCAGGGAGAACTGAATTAATAACAGCTTGGTTTCAAGAGCTTCCCCCAACCACCACAATGCAGCATGTGTTTCCTTGCCTAAAAGAGGTAAGAACTTGATTTATTACCTAGTGCCTGAAGAATCCCTTAAGGGGATTGCTGATGGAATCTAAGCAATTTTATTTAAAAACTACCCTGTGGAAGGTTAATTTCCTGCGCAGCAGCACCCCACATTGAACCAACCTTGTGTCATATTCTGGTCTCACAGAGAGAGCTGGCTAACTATTCCAAATCCTGGGCCTTTGGTACCAAACTTTAGCAGAGGTATCTTCATTATGGTGGCTTTGCTGAGCATTGCTTCTTTTCAACCTTGGATCAAATGCCATCATAGACCCAAGGGAGAGAAGCAGTTTCTCGGCAGTGTTGTCAGGCTTTGCATAAGATTCCTCAGTTCAATGATTTTTCACAGGCAAAAAATATACTATGAGTAGGAAAGGACTGATTAGAATTTGCATTGTAGGAGGCCAGGCTTATCAGTTGAGGAATTCTGCTCAATGTGGTCTTGAGTGCCAACTGCACTTGGCTTGGAATGTGCTACCTCCCAATGATGTATGTTTTCAAGGTGGGTACGGCAGAAATGTAGCTAAGAGGAAAACGGCCGAGCATATCTACTGTACTAAGATTCACCTACTTTGGGACTCAGTTGGCAAGTTGACGGTTAGCATCAAAATGATTCATCCCCTTGAGGTTGCTTGCATATGTATGCAACAATGTGTCATCTTTGTGAAATGGATAATGTTTCTAATGTGGCTAAAATGGTTGTATGGAACACATGACTGAAGGGCATCTATTAGAGAATTTTTTTTTCTCATCATGATTTGATCTTTTTCATCAAGTAAAGATCAGTTGTAATTTTTAGAAATAATTTGTAGATTTTGACAAAAGATAATGAAAGTAATGAACCTAGCTCACATGAAAAGAAACAGAATTGGTTGACTTTTCTAAAGAAATGTGGAAGCAAAGTGGAGTTCTTCGCAGGCAGATAATTTTTTTAATCCTAGTAGAATAGATGAATCATTTTAAGAAAATTTGGAAAATAGAGGTGATGTTCAAACAAGTCAATTAATCATATATAAAAAAAAACAAAAAAAAACAATAATTTGTGTCATAGTCCAATAGCATGAAAACAATAAGGCACTTACATTTAATTATGATTATGGCACATCAACCTTTGTAGGTTATTTAACGCCAAATTCATTTTTATACAAACAATCAGTTCTATTTCAAACAATTCAGTTTAGCATGAGTACACAGTTTAATTGTCAAAAACATTTCTGTTTCAAGCTATTCAGTTTAGTCAAACAATTCTAATTCAAACAATTCAGTTCAGCATTAGTATGCAGTTTAGTTCTATTCAACCCATAGATAGGGCCCTATCAGGTGCTATCAGTGGACCTGGGAGCAATGGCAATGAAGGGCTGCTCTGCATTCCCCAAAGCTCCAGCATCACTGGAACCTTACCATCAGATTGTTTAGTGTCATATCAGGACACTCGTTGAGGAGGGGGTTCTTACCCTTCCGCAGAGAAGCAGTTGGAGTATTCTACAGCCCCAACCAACTGGGCAAATGATATTTTGTAAAACAACCTTTACACAATCCTACACTACCCTGAGACCCTCTTTGTGATAATTTCTACACTTTCTCATTGAATTAGTCAATAAGCAGTCAATAGGAAAATGTCGAACATTGAGCTATCAATATTGATAAGAATATCACTCTGCCTGTGCACCATTGGCAACAAAAATGTCAAACATGTATGCTTTGCTAGATAAATGAATGAAATATTCTAGCCTTCTCATTTTGTTCAGGCATTTTAAAAGATACTCACCCCAGATGAAACATTTTTTGCCCCCACTTTTAAATCTTGAAAGGTCCATCATTTAGCATATCTAAGTCACTATTATTTTTACCCTCCTCCCTTCCCATTGGTGAAAATTTTGTTAGAAAATGGATTTTCTGCCCATGAAAACAGTAGCCATTTTTCATCAACCAATGGTGGTAGCTATATTAACACCTTATTTTATTTAGTTTGTAAATTTAGATCTTTTTGTTTCTTCAAAATTATTTTTGCAATGTGTATAATGGGTGTTTTTGTTAGGTTCCATACATGGTATTTTGATTGATTGATTTTAATGGCATATCAACCTGTATGGGGTTATTTTTTGTATAGAGGTTAGAGAAATATTGTACATTTATATTTACATTTTTTGTGTAGTTTCTTAAGAGATTCTTTGCATGCAGTTGATATCAAGTATTCCTATCTAATATTGTTATGTTTTGACCTTTTGACCCGGCCAAAAATGCCATTCAAGGTGATGCACCAGAAGGAGGTGACACATTCTAATGGCAGTTATGAGAGGAAATCGTGTGGGCGGAAATTGGCTGATGAAATGAGACAAGCAAGAAAAATTCCCATGGTACACTACAGAGTGATGCACCGGAAGAGAGTGACCTCTGAACTGCATGACAGTTATTTCCGCTTGATGACGATTAAACATTCGATTTCAAAGATCGAGTGGGCGTTGAACGATTATATAATTGAATTGAGTTCGCCGAGCCAGAGCAGTTGGCAGTGGCAGGGGCAGTTGGAAGTTGAGCTGAAGATCGGACGGAGTTATAGACGAAATGTGGTAGGGAAAGCCACATCAGGCCGAAGGGGCCTTTGGGCCCTGATGAGTGGGCCCTAGGCCTCCGGTTGAGCAGCACTAAAGAACAAGAAAGACACAACGTGACAGTCATAACAGTGGGGTCAAGAAATTACAGTTTATATTCGATTTCCAGCTCCCTCTCATATGCAACCCTTGAACAACCCTTTCGAACCCTTGCAATAAAGTGAGAGGTAAAATATTGTTAAAGAAGTCTTCTTGCGTCTTTATCATTGCGTCGCTGTGAATTATTCTACATATATATGTGCAAGTATGTAGATGTGAATCTGCATATGTGACTATATAACAATATGAATAATTTTCAAACAACTCTATTTGATTCATAAATGAAGCCATAACAGGTACTAGATCTCTGGGTCAGAGTAGACATGGGAGTAATGATAATGAAGAGGTAAACCAAATTTCCTAAAGCCTCCCCATCAGTTAGTTTAGTGTCATACCCAGGACACCTGAGATGGAGGGTCTATTTCAAACAATTCAGTTTAGCATAAGTACACTATTTAGTTCTATTTGACCCATAGATAGGACCCTGTCAGGTGCTACCACTCCAGATCAGAGTGGACCTGGGTTTTGATGGCCATGAAGGAGTACTTCATGTTCCCCAAAGCTCCAGCATTACTGGAACCTCACCATCAGATTGTTTTGTGTTATATCCAGGATACTCGTTGGGTGGGGGTACCCTTTTGCAGAGAATCAGTCAGTGTATTCTACAACCTCAGTCGACTAGGCAAGTATTCCAATTGGGCAAGTGGTATTTTGGCAAACTGCGATCCTGAATTTGAAAGATAAGTTATTTTCATCACAGGAATAAAATTGTAACCCATGAAAGGAACGAGTATTGAATAGAGAAATAAAAATTAGTTATTTTTTCCATGTGCCAAACAAGTTGTATAATGTTGTTCATAAAAATTTCCCTGACTCTATTTTCTTCTGCTGTGTTCTTATCTTTAGACAGAACATAGCAAAAATAAGATGAGGTGAACCTGGTCCCCAACTTGTAGTAGCACCTCCTCCACTGCACCAAAGGAAGAGAGTCAAAGTAATCAAAATGTTAACATGACAGTGGTTATGGCCCATGCACATATGCATGACCCTCTCATTAAACTAACTATTTGTTGTAAACTTTAAGCTGGTTTCTATTCATTTCTCTCAGATGTGTTCTTGTCTCTAAGCAGGAATCACTGGTTGCAGGGACTGTGGCTATTTTTGATGTACACACATGGGTCACCTTGTTAAACTTACCTTTTGGAGTGGTAATTAAACAGCAAGAACCAACTCTGTAACTTTTCAACTAGGATTAGAGTATGTATTTACCCTATCTCTCCACCACAATCAGAATGTGACACAAGGTCAATTTTTAAGCAGAGTGAAGCTGGTTTAATTTAGAGTTTTCCTCCTTCTAGACTAGTTGGCTAAAGAACTCAATCTGTCCAATTTATGTATAGAACAGATGGATTCATGACTTTCTCAAAGGCAAAGTGAAATAGAAACAGCCTCATCCATGGTTTGAACTCAGGTCACCAATTTCATTAATAATAGCCGTTATGTTGAGCGCACCTCCAATTATACTGGGATTGATATTGATTCAATCTCTCCTGAGTTGTGTTCTTGTCTTAAAGCAGAATTTCACTGGTTGCAGAGACTTAGGCTATTTTTGTATGTACGCACATGGGCCACCTTGTTAAACTGACCTCATGGGGAGGTAATTAAATATCAACAAACAACACCCCAACATTTTGGATGGGATTAGAGTGTAGTACTGGTTCATCACCTCCTTAGCTGTGTTCTTTTCTTCAGGCAGGATGTTGTAAAAAAAAAATGAAGAATCTCAATTCTAGGTTGCCACCTCCTTGTAGAACCAAAGTAGATGGTTGTAGTTGTCTGATGTTTTGGTGACACTGGTCACAGAGACCAGGTAGTTTTTGTTCTGGCCTATGTATATGCCCCCTGCCAATTTAAACTATGTATTACTACCCCAGTGGGGGAGGTAAATAAATACTGACAAATAACCAACTCCCCAACCCTCAGGCTGGAAAGACAGTGTGGTATCTGTTTGTCTCACTTCCTCAGATATGTTTTTGTTTGGGGGCAGGACTCAATAAAGAATATGTACCTGGTTTTTGGACAGGACATAATGAAGAATATCTACCTGGTTTTACAGATTCCAACCTTGGAGACACTACTTCTCCTTTGCACAAAACGAAAAAGGTCATAGTAGACTGATGCCTTCGTGCCAGTGGTCATGCGGACTGGGTACTTTCTGTTCTTGCCCACCTGATAAACTGATCATGTGTCGAGTACTCTACTCTCTGTGGAAAGGTACTTGAATATCAACTGACTATTTCATATTGAGAAAGTAATGACATTTATATTTCAAACATTTAATTAAAAGGTGAACTTATAATATAAAAAATTATGGAACACAAACAAATTTGTACAAAAACAACAAATCCACACAATGTATTTATTCAAGAATAAAAAAAAAATTAAAAAAAACTCAAGCTCAGTTTGAATTTGTACAAGATATAAAAATTTTATTATTTTAGACATATAAATTGCATATTATTAAAAAAAACAAAACAAAAACAAGCACCACCCAGTCAGCAGGGTTTAAAATATGCTGACTGTATCCTCTAAAGAAAGCTAAGACCATCACCAAAAATTCTCTAACCTCTAAGCATAAAATAACCCCAGATGAGTTGACATGCTATTAAAATCAATCAATCAAGTTTATACAAAATGTACAAATACATTTGCCTCTATAGAGATTAAGACTCCCCCCACTCACCCAAAAAAGAGTGTCCTGATATGACACTAAACTGCATCATTCCCAGGTCCACTCTGACCCTGATTGGTAGTACCTGTTTAGTTTCCATCTCTGAGTCAAATAGATCTGCTTAAAAATATGCATTTGATAAGACTGGGAGTTACAAAAACCTCCTAAGTAAAAACCACACAAAAAATGTAAATATGAACATACAATGGACATGATTCCTTAAACCTAAGC
The DNA here is from genome assembly GCA_963585895.1 of Sepioteuthis lessoniana. NCBI lineage: Eukaryota > Metazoa > Mollusca > Cephalopoda > Myopsida > Loliginidae > Sepioteuthis > Sepioteuthis lessoniana. The sequence continues at coordinate 11,958,893 of OY757915.1, read as the reverse complement.
ATAAAATAATCCATAACATTAAAATCAATCAGTCAGTTAATTAATATATTTACAAGCTTTCAAATATAAAAGTATACAACTCATTTAGTTTTGTTAGTATATTTTTCTAAACAAGTATATTTCAAGATTGTACATTTTTTTTCTTTTGTGTAGCCTAAAAAATATCCATGCCCAGTTAGATAAATGTTCATTTATAAATGTTTTAAGCTGGTGGAAAATCTTGAAAAGGATGGATTTTCACAATTTTAAATGTTCATAATATCATTACTTACAATAAATGAAACAGCTTAATTTTTTATAAAGTTGAATAATTTCTGTTTCACACAATAAAGTGAAAAGTGTCGAAGTTTGATCAATCCTTGATTTAAAGACTTTTTTCTTTTTTCCAATAATTGAATCAAGATAAAAGTGTCAAATTGACTTTCATATATTTATCTTGGGTCATTTCTCTTTTTTCTGATTGTTGAAAGAACCTAATGGTATTTACAGAAAATGATCACCCAAAAGTGGATCCCACCAAAGTCAAAATATTTTGGGTAAATAGGGATCTCAGATTGGTCTATAAATAAATATACAGGCTATTCTTTTAAAGATTTTGCTTTGAAATTCTGTCATTAAGTTTTTGGTGACTTTTTTGTAGAGTGAGTTTGGAACCTTTATTTATTTTTATTTTTTAAAAATATTTTAAGGTTGTTAATTCTATTTTCAAAACATTTTTAAAGCAGTTATTTATTTGATTAAAGTAGTTATTTATTTTATTTTATTTTTTCAGTAGTAATTTATTTGATTTATAAAACAACTTAAAACTTTATTTTGAAAGTAGTTACTGTTTTAATTTTTGAACTGTTTAGAATCTTTATTCTTAAAGAAGGCTGTAAGTTCAATTTTCTTTTCTTTTTTTTTTTTACAAGTGAAAGATTATAATTCTATTTTTACTATTTGTTGAAATTCTAACATTCTTAAATACTTATGACACCGACTAACATTACTCCCAGGTCTACTTTGATCCAGAATGGTAGTACCTGTTAGGGTCCCATCAATAGGTTAAATTATTTATATTTGATAGGACTTTTTTTATTGATAAATTAAGAAGCACTTCATAATTATCCAAACTTACTGAGATAAACAGGTTCCATTATGAATTTAGCTTTCTCACTCATAGTTGGTATCTAAAATGACACCTACCATAATTTTAATTTTTTTAAATGGGAAAAAAAAAACATCACAAGTTTAATTTTTCCAGGAACTCTTTATGTCAATTTAAAACAAATATAAAAGAGCTAATTAAAAAAAAAAGACAACCTATTTCTAGGTAATCAATATTTGACCAAGAAAAGTATTGTATTTTGTTAATATATATTCAGAGCACATAGTTTGAAATGACTTGAATAACATATTTATACATAAATTTATTAAAGAATAATAGCAAAATGTAGAATGGTAAATAAGAGTGAATACTAAAACTGGGTCATTCCTTGTACTTTTAATTTCAGGCATAAAATACTTAAGATGACAGAGAACATCTTCATTAGGAATTTAAAAGATGTTGGTTGAATTAGTAGATTATTTCTCTTGTTTTGGTCACAATGCACTTTCATTTTATTTTAGATTTCCTTCTTCTTCTCTAGATTGACCTGAATTATTTCCAGTCTCTTGGATACTGGTTGACAACTTCACAGATCCACCTGTTATCTGTGAACCTTATGACGTGTCTAATACAGCAGAACTTCTGCTTTTGGTACTGTACGATCACATCTGTCATTCCACTTTGCTCTTGAATTATCTCACTTTGGATAGGCCCAAGCAATAATATTCCCAATGTGGATCTTTCCCTTGCCCTCTGTGTTATAACCAGTTACTGTTTTTCTTTCTTTTTGATAGCCCACATTTTGCTTGCATGTAACATTGCTGGCAAAATGGTGCTATTGAAAAGACTGGCACATAGGGTCTTGTCCAGTTTTGCCTTCAACACATCTTTTAACATAGTAAATAGCTTCCATCCTGATCTCATTCTCTGCAAGAATAGTAGATAATTATATTTTATAATTATATTTTATAATACCTACAGAATTTCAACTGTTGTCATATTCTTCCACCTTCTTCATGTGTCACTCATAATTGGTTACTTTATGAGACTTTCAAACCAAATCCTCTATTAATTCAACTGTCCATGTCTAAACGAGGATATCTCTTTGCAATTAATTTATACTTGTCATATAATTTGTTAATTTCTTCCAATCAACCAGAACATATAACTGTTCATGCACTGTTCCAAATCATAGAACAAAAGGAATTATAGCTTTTCTTTAGGATAGGCATATAAAATCAAGGATATGGCTTGTAAACAGTCTGGATCCAATTGAAAATTTATGGTGGAAATTTTCTTAAATTGTCTATGAGAAGATTCCATCCACCTAAGAAGATCTATTAATTGCCATTCAAGTAAGCTAGATCCATTTTTATAAAGAATATTGATTTGAATTAATAAAATCAATGTCTGAGAGAATCAAAAGCTGTCCTAAAAGTTTGAGGAGAGGTAACTAAGTATCAATTCTAATTTTTTATCAATAATTTCCATAATCTTTTCCTCAATATTGAGTTAGTTCTTGATATTTGCCTCTGCAATGTTTGAAAAAAATTATACAATTAATTCAAATAGTTTAATCTAGTTTGTTTTAGGTATATTTTATAAAGCCAGAATGTTATTAGATAAAAAATATTTTCTGTTTCATCTGTTATTAGTTTATTTATTGCTAAAAAAACAAAACAAGGTGAATATCCTCTAAATGTGCTAATTTCATAGTTTTTTGCCTGGGTTAGTTGTATTCATTTTCATGCTGGCTTGACTAAGGAGGTTATTTAAGCCTAACATGTAAGTTATTTCAGTTGTCTTATTTTCCACTCTTGTTTTTTGTCTACTACATTAACTTCATTCTATCGAGATTGATGATGATGTCTCTTTTCTTTTTGCACATGGCTGATTTTATCATCTCTTTCTGGATTATGCATTTCTAAAGTTCCTCTTGCTTTAACTTTAGTAAGGAAAACAGATATTTAAGTAATTTCCCAAAAGGAAAACTTATCTCTATTTGCTTTGTAACCTAAGATAAATAAAGAGATTGCTATGATTATTATGATGAATGAATATTGGATTTTGAATTATTGGATATTTGGTCATTGTCCAGATTATTGTATTTCAGAAAATATTTTTATTATCTTTAGTTTGATTTGTTTAATCACATCAAGAATTTTTTGTTAGATAATGTTTTGGAAGTCAATTGTTAAATGTCTTAATTTGTTAATTGATTCTCATAAACTTCAGAATGCTCTGAACGTTTTCATTTGGGCTTAAGTTTGGTTGGTTTGGTTTCTTTGTTTAATGGCATATCAACCTTTATAGGTTATTTAACGCCAAAGCTATTCTCCGAGAAGAACAGTAGTACTATTTAACTCATAGCTGGGAGAATAAGGGGGTTCATACCTTTCCCAAGGGTATTTGCCAGAAACTGGAGTTTGAACTCACTTACTACGACTCCGCAGTCCATCGCTTTAACCATTACACCACGTGGACACCCCCTTGGGTTTAAGTACTTTATTTGCTGAATGTGAAAGAGTATTATCTTGCATAAATACAATGGTTCTCCTGAAAGTGATTCTTTGCTTTTAGTAGCCAAGATTCCAGGTGCTCCTTGAGGGAGGCTATGTAAGCATTTGCGGTTATTTTCGTACAATCAGGCACTGTCACTAGAACAACCATGACCCTACCTTTGCTCCAACAGGGCCATCAGTTGTTCCACAACTTAAATCTTTGAACAGAACTTTCGAGAAATCGACCTTCATGTTCTCCTTTGCTCATTTCAAATGCATTTGTATGTGTACTTTTGTCACTGGTCTCACTGGTGTCTCGACTTTTTTCAGAATTTGATAGCGATAACTTCTGAACACTGTTGCTTCTCCAGGGCTTCTGAAAAGTTCTCCACTGATCAAGTTTGGGTTATTTACAACTTCATGTTTCATTCGTGACATAGAACATTGGGAAAAAACCCTTGAGTGACCCTTATTGGCCCTTTTACGTACCTTTGTAGGAACTGCAACAAATCTTTTCATAGTTTAGTGATACCTTCCAATTATCTTGGATATTTCTAATGTAGATTAGCCTTTGGAAAGTTCAGATGTTATAATATCTTTTTCAGAAAGGGTCAAGTCACATTTGTGACCTATAATTGCACGATTATAATGACACTTGTTTATAGTATGGAACACTTCTATATCATGTTAATATTACAAATGACCACCATTTGTTTCTTGTTGCACAGAACAATACAGTTTTACACAGTCTGTGCATATGACTATTCCTATTATACTGTGAAAATTTCATTAAATTCTGACAAGTAGTTTTTGGACAAAATGAAAAAAAATTCATCTCATTAATAATTTGAAAGGCAGTGTATCTATAGACATCTTTAGACAATTTTCACATTTTTTTTTTAAATTTTTGTTATGAAAATGTATATGTGTTTTTAATACTGAACCCATCTGACAACTGCTTGAGTTATTACACTTAAACCAATTTTGAATGATGATAATATAATTGAGAGAGTTGATAGGTTTTATGAAATTAGACCAAAATATTTTTCTAATTGCATATTTTCATCATACTCTATAGCTTCACACTACACTTCTCATTTTTGTTGTTTTAAACTCATTTCAGCTAATATATTTTTTTTAGCTTTCCTCAAGTGCATATTGCATTCAGCTTTCTTTAGAAATTACTTATTACTTTTCTTTCACTAAATACAACTCTCAACCTAAAAAGTTGACAAATATACCAATTAAAACATTGTCTTAAAAGCAGCAAAGATAAAGACAATAAGTTAAAAGATTATATGAAATGGTCAACACAGCTTTCAGATTTAATGTTTTTTTTAACCTAAAATAAAGGAGGTTAGGTTGATAAAAAAAAAAATATGGTGCAATGATGGGTAACCAGTGTGGTCTTAAAGCATGTATTTGATATGACACAGCACTGATTTTAAAGCTGAGTATAGCTGATTTGATTTTAGAGGTTTTTTCTCATCGACTGTTTGCCTAACCAAGGCTAAAGAACCCAGTCTGCCCTACTATTTACCTGTAGCTTGTTAAGAAAATATGGATTCATGCCTTTCCCGAGAATATTAGCCTAAAGTAAAATGCAAACAATTTCATCCAGGATTTAAACCAATTTTAAATGATAACCATTGAGCTAAGGTATGTTTATTATTTACATTTTTCAGACTATTGTCCTCATCTTTGTTGCCATGTTTATCACAACATTTCAGCCGTTGTACGCTCCAGCCTTCTTCAGGTGTTTGGAATGTTAGCCCTTTATTTCACTCACCACGAGCCATGTTTAATGGATATCAGTTATCTCCTGTTAATTTCCCTTCTGAAAGTTCTCCTCTGCCTTCACCAGGTATTGAACTCACACTCTTTTGGGTATGTCACTGGATCTAACCAACACCTTTATCCACTGTGCCATGTGTCCTTGAGGACATCTATGTATGAATTTATGGGTATAATAAACCTAATATCTTCAGCAACCATTTTTACCAGTGCTCATATATTGCAATTTTGCTCCTATCATTACGGTTTTTTTTGGGGGGGGTTACCAGAGCTCATATGATAACTGACATCCAGATGAGGACAATAGTCTGAAAAATGTAAATAATGTACATAATACCTCATCTCGGAAATATAGACAGATGAGTATGTTTGTCTGTCTGTCTGTCTGATCTTTGCTTTTTAACATTTTTATTGCAAAAAAGGAATCTCAAAAATATAGCAGTAAGTAATAGGTGTCCAAATTCAGATTGTAGCAATGTGAAGAAACAGGAATGAAAGCAAAATGTACACCTTACTATATATGATGGATGAGGTAGAAACGTTTTTCTCTTCTGCACTGTCTGAACCCTGACCTGACAATGTGAAGAAATTCATTTAAATAGATTGGAAATTTATTTTCCTTCTTCAATCAATGGAAAACAATTGGTTCTGATGAGCTAAACAAAAAGTATAAACATCTAGCTAATGGGATCACACAAACGCCTTAATTATAGTGACTTTCTAAATGAATGTAAGCAACTCAGTTATCATATTGTTCTTTATGAAAATTGTGAGACTCTCTCTGTATGGTACAGAAAAATAATTTCAAACATTTTGATATTTGTGTCTTTCAATGTTGAAATGTGCACACAGTGTTCATGAGCATGATCAAGAGAATTTTAATCTTCAAGATTGAAACTTGAATCAACTTCAAAGCATACAACAGGGCAGCAACAGCAGCAGCAGCAGTGTTTGAACTGGCATACACTCAAGTGCATGGAAAATGACATCCTGAATGCCACTGACTCCAAGCCAATTATAAATCAATTCTCTGCAAAGAAATCTTAAAAGCATTTATGTTGATTATTAATTGATAATTCATACTGTACAATCTCCATTTGTACAGTGAACCAATTAATTATCATATGTCGAAATGTTTGTGCTTTTGATTTACTGTTCAAAATTTTATTTTCATTAATCCTTGCTTTAAAGCATGTTTTTCTTTTTATGTTTAAACATTAATTTTGTTTGAAGTACCAATAAATTTATTGGTTTATTTTTATTAACATGAGTGGGTGTATAGAGGCCCCTGTACATAGCTTTGCTCAGAGCCTACAATGATGTAAAGATGACACTGTGGGTGACATGCTGTTAAGTCCCCATGACCACTGGCATGAAGGCATCAGACTACTATGACCTTTTTTGTTTTGTGCAAAGGAGAAGTAGTGTCTCCAAGGTTGGAATCTGTAAAACCAGGTAGATATTCTTCACTGTGTCCTGTCCAAAAACCAGGTACATATTCTTTATATGTACTATTTACAGGTACTACCAATCAGGGTCAAAGTGGACCTGGGAAGGATGCAGTTTAGTGTCATATCAGGACACTCTTTTTTGGGTGAGTGGGGGGAGTCTTAATCTCTATAGAGGCAAATGTATTTGTATATTTTGTATAAACTTGATTGATTGATTTTAATAGCATGTCAACTCATCTGGGGTTATTTTATGCTTAGAGGTTAGAGAATTTTTGGTGATGGTCTTAGCTTTCTTTAGAGGATACAGTCAGCATATTTTAAACCCTGCTGACTTGGTGGTGCTTGTTTTTGTTTTGTTTTTTTAATAATATACAATTTATATGTCTAGCAATAAAATTTTTATATCTTGTACAAATTCAAACTGAGCTTGAGTTTTTTTAAATTTTTTTTTTATTCTTGAATAAATACATTGTGTGGATTTGTTGTTTTTGTACAAATTTGTTTGTGTTCCATAATTTTTTATATTATAAGTTCACCTTTTAATTAAATGTTTGAAATATAAATGTCATTACTTTCTCAATATGAAATAGTCAGTTGATATTCAAGTACCTTTCCACAGAGAGTAGAGTACTCGACACATGATCAGTTTATCAGGTGGGCAAGAAAAGAAAGTACCCAGTCCGCATGACCACTGGCATGAAGGCATCAGTCTACTATGACCTTTTTCGTTTTGTGCAAAGGAGAAGTAGTGTCTCCAAGGTTGGAATCTGTAAAACCAGGTAGATATTCTTCATTATGTCCTGTCCAAAAACCAGGTACATATTCTTTATTGAGTCCTGCCCCAAAACAAAAACATATCTGAGGAAGTGAGACAAACAGATACCACACTGTCTTTCCAGCCTGAGGGTTGGGGAGTTGGTTATTTGTCAGTATTTATTTACCCCCCCCCACTGGGGTAGTAATACATAGTTTAAATTGGCAGGGGGCATATACATAGGCCAGAACAAAAACTACCTGGTCTCTGTGACCAGTGTCACCAAAACATCAGACAACTACAACCATCTACTTTGGTTCTACAAGGAGGTGGCAACCTAGAATTGAGATTCTTCATTTTTTTACAACATCCTGCCTGAAAACAAGAACACAGCTAAGGAGGTGATGAACCAGTACTACACTCTAATCTTATCCAAAGTAAGTAATAGCCTTCCGCCTCACCACTGGCAGGGCTTAGAATATACAGACAATTTCACCTTTGCACATATTAAGAAGTTCTTCAGCATCTGCACATGCTCATTGAACAGAGGCAGTGATTGACTCCTCATGTTCTTTGTCATCACTCATAATAGCCAGAGCTTAAGTCAAAAGCTGCTCCAAGGTCATAGTGTCCATTCTGGATGATACTTGGAGAAGTTGCTTGATGTGTTGTGGAGAAGTTCCCATACATGAACATGCATGTCATCTATTGCATGAGTAGCAGCTCTCCAACCATCAGAGCTAGATGATGCGGCTCTACCAGTAATTCATCCTCTGTTTCCCTTGGGTGAAGTCGCTGTGCCACAAATCAATCAAAACAATTGAATGATTCTATCATGTATGGGGTCATGAGAGCCCATTTAATCTACTCGGCATTTGCCTTCTGCTTTTTACTGTGCTGCTGGTACATAACTAGAGCATTGCCTCTCAATTGCAGTGGCAAGACATGCTTCATATTGTTTATGTAAGAGTTCACACACAACTCTACATTTTCAATCTATTTAATAATTGGTAAATCATTTATAGCATGACTGAACTCTGAGATTAGCTGGATATCAAACATCTAGTTCACTATCTTAGGGAAACACAAAAAAAAATTAGCTGAAATAGCTTGTAGCAAAAAAAAAGTTTAAAAGTCGTCTTCTCATTCCTCAAAACCAATTCCAATTTTCATATATGCACAAATCATACCAAACTCACTTTGAAGATTTCAAAAGCAAAATTCTACAACCTTGGACTCTAATGAGTTTATATATGCAGGTCTCATGAACTGATTGGCTGGTTCTTTAGCTGCTTAGCAGCAGCCTGTCATGAGAAAAGCCAGACCTAGAATAACCATTTCTTATTTTCCATATGACACACTGTCATTCTCACTTCTGATCTGAAGCATATCCATTTGGTCTTTCACTGCAAAAAATACACGATAACCTGACTTATTTCAACCTATAGGTTACTGTTCACTACAAGATTATATTTAAAGTGTTGTGGTCTCAATAAACAACCTGTATGCTCCTTCTAGACAGGAAGAGTTTACTGTTTAAAAAGTGACCATAGCTTTGTTGTTTTCTGAAGAAGCAAGATTAATTTTTAAAATAACATTTTGATCAATTTGGTTATTTCATAATTATTTGTTAGGTTATCAAAAATATTAATGTTAACATCCATAATCCATTTAGGAGGTGTGCTTAGCATAATGGTTACCATCATAGGAAATGGAATCAGTAACTCAAATTCAACTCCTGAATGAGACTGTTTGCATTTCACTTCATGCCCTTGTGAAAAGCATGAATCTATCTATTCACTCCCACACCCACCCAACTATGGGTAAATAATAGAATAAACTGGATTCTCTAGTCTTGATAAGTCAACCAGTTTAGGAGAAGGAAAACTATGAATTCAAACCAGTTGTACTCTCCTTAAAAATTAACTAGGAGCAGTGGGGTCAAGTAGATACAAACATTCACAATAAGTCTTCATAGAGACAAAAAGTTGTTATCTACAGCAAAATGGATATAATAGAATTTTAAAACATGAGCAAACTGCTATCTTGTGGTAAGTTAAAAATAACGAGCATCCCCAATGTAAAAATTGGGATCAAAATTCTTGGTTACCATTTCATTTTTGAAACCAAATTATTTTATTTGTGTGTGTGTGTGTGTGCATGTATATATATATATATATATGCACACAGGACAATGATAATTTTATGAGCAATTGATTGATTGCTTGTGGGAATTTGAAAATAGATATTTTCCTGGATAAATATATAATAATGAAACTCACCAAAATGTTATGTACAAAGGGATCCTTTACTTTTTAGCCACCAATCTCTAATTCCCACAACTGAGTTGGGTTATTAAGATTTGTAAATTTAGCACAAAACCATTAAAGTTTTAGAGTGCCCAACTGGGATGGAAATTCCAGTCACAAAAAAAAAAAAAAGTGTCAGGGTGTAAAATGATATGATGAGAACTCTGCTAAATCCCAACATCAGAGAGAGAAAGGTTGGGAATGGATGGGGGCTAGACTGATCATCCAGACTAACACTGAACAGAGATTTGTTTAAGACATACCAAACATATGTTTGTTCAGAATAGGACAAGATGAAAGAGCAACCAAAGTGAGAAGAAGAGCACCAATCTGTAATTCAATATTCCATATGTTGTCTTGGATTTGTCATTGGCAAATTATCTCATGGAATAGAGTGGAGGAAAGAAGATTAAGATTGGACTTTTAGGAGTAAAAAACAGCTTTTAAGATGGATCGGATTTATAGGCCCCTTATGACACTATAAAGTTCTTCTGTCCCTTAGTGCACAAACAGAATAGGAGAGGAAACTGACCCAGTCTACATCTGCCATTGTTACTGAGACTGATTCTCACTGGGTGTCCCATAATTGTGCTCATGAGGGATCAGCACCTAAGTTCATATTGGGAAGTGTCAAAAGAAGGAACAAATTTGATGTTTACCTAAACATCAAATTTGTTGCTGCTTTTGATAATCTTTCAAAGAACAAAGGCTATTTTACTGGACAGGATTTATCTACTTGTGAGCTCCAAATTTATAGAAATGTTGGCGTGTTTTAGTAGCCTAGATATATATTTACATATATTGTAATTTTTTTTGCAATGGCTGAATGTCAACAAATACTACATAATATCTTAATATCACAATATAAGAAACATGAATTCCAATGTAGTATGTGTGTGTGTGTATATATATACTTTACTATCTTATTTTCATTTTCCTATCAGGCCTTTATCTGGGACTCACATGAGAACTACCCTATGGTCCCTCCTACACACACAGACATATACACACAATTTGTTACATTATACATTATTGGAAAATTTTACTTTTATTATTTTTTAACAATTTATTAAAGAATTATTAAAATTCAAATTTTAAAGCTTTCTTTTGTATTCAGGTAACAATTATCTAGTCAATGAGTTTTGAAGAGCAAGTGTTTTTTTGTTTTTTTTTAATTTAAATAAAATTAGTATAAAAAATAGTGAGATCTAACATAGGTATACACACATATACAGTTTTGTGTTGTTTTTCCAACCTATTTCCTTTTTTTTTTTTTTTTTTTAAATTCATTTCTTTATTTAAAATTGATTATTTCAAAAATACCTTTGGATGCTTTTTGTAGGGCACTTCACATTGTATAATGGTTAGCAAACTAGATTTGCAGACCATTGTTATTGAGATAGATTCTCACTGAGTGTTCCATACTTCTAGCCTTGTGCCACAGCTAAGCTTAGTAGATAATAAAGAATGCTTTTGTAAGTATTTCTTCACTATTTAGTTTTCCAAATTTCATTTTATGATAAAGAAATAAAAAGATTATAAAAAATGTTTCCTCAAAATGTTTAAATAAAACTTTCAATTTATTATACTCCAAAGATGAATTAGTCACAGAGTGCACAAATATTCTATGTGCATACATTTTTTTTTAAACTGAAAACTTTTTTTTTTTTCCACTTAAATATTGATTGATTTTAATGGTATGTCAACTAATCTAGGGTTATTTTATGCCTAGAGGTTATGGAATTGCATTCATTATACATTCATGTTTACATTTTTTGGTAATTGTTTCTTCAGTTTATTTTTCCTTGTACATGACCCTATCAAATAGGAATAATAGGTCAGAGTCAACCTGGGAGTAATGGCAATAAAGGGGTTCTCCACACTCTCCAGATTTCCAGAACTGAAGCCTCACCATCAGATGCAATTTAGTGTCATACCCAAGACACCCTTTTTAGAGGCAAACCTTACCCCTCTGTAGAGGATACAGACCTTGCCAACACACCTAGATATTGTTATAATTGTTGCTCTACCTGCAGAATGATTATTGGTTCAGAATTGTTTGGAATCACTGCCCATTCTATAATTTCCAAAGTAGAAAAGTCTTGTAGGTTTAGTTTTATTTTCTCTCTTTCTGTATTAGTGATGATAGCAACAGCAGCTGTGAGAACTTTGCTACAGGAGAACAAGCTGTTCTATTGTGTCTTCAAAGATGGCCTACTTCAGTAGTACAAACAGTTATCTGCTATTCTTGCTGATTAAAGACTTGAATGATTATCAGTCTTCACAAAAACAAACCCCCCAAAAAACTGGAATATCAAGTGTTTAAGAAGATGAGGAGCTCTAAATTTTACCTAAGATAAACCGCGTGTTGAAAAGTTTATTTACTGATAAATAAAAAGTTAAGGGTTTTTTTCTTTATCAACGTAAAGGATGAGATAAAAAGAAACTATTCATTTAAATAAATGTTTATTAATAAAGTTATAAGTCAGAATATTTGTTTTTATCAATAAATTTGTTCATGAAACATTTCTACTTTATAGAGTTTTAAATTTGCAACTTTCAAAATAACACCTGGAAATTTAACTCAAGCTTAGAATATTCAATATATATATATATATATATATATATATATATAGTCATCCACAGACAGATTTGTTTCGTTCTATCAGAACTCATCAATGTGGCTAGACATATAGCTTCCCGTAACCGGGATCGAAACCTGGTTGACTCAAACGCCAAGCGAAGCCTCTAACCCTTCAGCCACGATGAGCCATTAGCTGCGAAGTAAATTTTAAACGGTTATGAATCACAATTACTATTGTTTACATACATCTGTTCAACGGCTGCCAAGACCTCAATTCATATGTATGAAGAGGCTTGCAATAAACGCTAATGGCAACACGATTACTTCATTCGCCGGAGGACTCAACTCCACGGAGGTAGAGGAGTATATATCTCTATAGTCATCCACATATATATATATATATATACATTTTTTGGTAATTGTTTCTTCGGTTTATTTTTCCTTGTACATGACCCTATCAAATAGGAATAATAGGTCAGTCAACCTGGGAGTAATTGCAATAAAGGGGTTCTCCACACTCTCCAGATTTCCATATATATATATATATATATATATATTAGCAGTAGATGCACTTAACATAACAGTTAAAATCATAGGTGATGGAATTAGCAATTCAAGTTCAAATCTTAAGCAAGGCTCTTAGTATTTTACTTTGTGCTGATATCTTTGAGAAAAGCATTAATCCATCTCTTCTTCTCCCAGCTACGGGTAATTAGGGCAGACTGGGTTCTTAAGATTTGGCTGGGCAACTAGTCTAAGAGAAGGAAAACTCTAAATTCAAACCATTATCACTCTGCTTAGAAAATGACCTTGTGTCATATCCTGCTCATAGCAGAGAGTTATATTATTAATTATTTGAAACCATTGAGCTGTGTGCAAATTATATTAGATAGGAATATTTGATAAAGAGAATTACTAATGTTAAATAACAATACTTAAAACAATTTAACCGAATAATAGGAATGAATAATATTGATTAGGATTATCAGTATTAGATAGCAGTACTTGAAACCATTTAACTGTGTGTAAACAAATGACCTTACAAATCATATATATATATATATATATATATATATATATATAGGATTTTGCATTAAATAACCCACATAAAACCAAACCCATATAACTTTACCAAATGTTCAATTGTCAAGAGAAAGCAGCACCTAAAATGATATATTAATGAATTACTGGAAATATAGAAAACAATATATAACTGTATGTAAAAATCTCTTAAGAAACAACTATACAAAAATGTAAATATAAATGTACAATGAATATGATTCACTAACTTATAGGCATAAAATAATCTGACAAGTTGACTTGCCATTAAAATCCAAATCAATCAAGAAATACTTTTGCCAGTTTTAATTTGGAGAAAAAAATTTTTTTTTTTAACATTTTGCAATCTGTTAATATACTACTGTCTTCATTAAGTTTCCAGACTTTTTTGTACAGGCATTTAAAATTGTCATAGACTCTTGAAAATTCACTATGTTATTGCTATACATCTTATGAGATGACTGACCAATTTTTATGATTTCAGGTTCAAATGTGAACACCTACAGCAGAAATTGGAATACACCCTACTAAAGCCTGATTGTCACAGCTGATGAATTTCAAAAATGCAATCTGGATGTGAGGACACTTTAGAAGAACGATATGCAATAAAATTCTGTTTTAAACTTGGAAAAAATGCCACAGAAACATATGGAATACTATGTTGATGTTTTAAGGGATTTCAGGAAGAGATTCCGTCGGAAGAGGCCAGCACTCTTCAAATCAGGTCATTGACATTTCCACCAGGACACAACTCCATCCTTGTCACAGACTATTTGAGCAAGATGGACATCAAGACAGTTCCTCACCCTCCCTTTAGTCCAGATCTTGCTCCCTGTGACTTTTGGTTATTCCCTAAGCTCAAGGAAAAACTTAGAGGCTGTCGTTATGAGACAATTGAGGAGATGAAAGAGGCTGTGACGAAGGTCATTGACATGCTCACACAAGAGGACTTCCATGGGGCCTTCCAAAAGTTATTGGAACTGTACAACAAGTGCATTGAAGCTGGAGGAGATTACTTTGAAGGAGACTAGAGTTTCATATGTGTACTATCAATAAAAGTTCCCATACGAAAAAAGTCTGGAAACTTATTGTGTGCTTCTTGTATCTATGCTTCTAAAACTAGATTGCCATGTATTCCTGTTGCATTGCTATTATATGATAGCCGAGTGGCTACTGATAAAACTTGGATAAAAGAAAATTTTTAGAATTATCAAAATTTTGAGGACTTTTCAGGTCATTCTGTAGATTTTTATTTTAATTATAACAAGCTCCAAATTTCTATAAGAACGTATTTTTTCTTTTGCAAAAATGATTTATATATTTAATTGAAAAATGTGATTTCATTGAGTTTTATCCATAAAATTAAATAAAACAGCTTTGACCTCTATGAATCAAAAGTGACCATTAAGCAAATACATTAGTAATTTATAATGATTATTATCTTAAGATATTTAATATATTTATGTCAAATAGCTCTTATCTGTTTCATAAAACAAATCTTTGTGCTTTATCCAATTTCATCTAAGAAAAGCAAAATAAGACCATTTGGATTTTTCTACATTTATTCAAAGAGGAAGAAGTGGAGGATGGTTTAGTTTCTTTGTTTAATGACAAATCAACATTTATTGGTTATTTAATGCTAAAGCCATCCTAGTAGAAGAACAGCAGTGGTACTTTTTGACTCGTATCTGGGGAAATAAGGAGGTTCATATCTTTTCAAAGGATATTAGTCTGAAAGTGAACTGGAGTTCAAACTTACTTAATTCAAGGCACTTTAGCCATTACTCTATGTGGACTCCCCCCCCCTAGAAGCAGAGAAGCTAAGATAGATAGATATGAACACTTAGATATGAAAGAATGGGGTAGATTGATATATATGAACAGATTTAGATAGACAGAAATAAATAGAAATATGTTTTTATCCCATTTCATTCAAACCATTCAAGATAAAAATTTCACATGGAAACCCTTTTTATTTTGTGGTGCATATTTCTAGTGGTCAGTCTTTCAATAATTTTGCTTCTGTTACAATTACTACTATTTTTTATTTATTTATTTTTACACTTATCAGTTAAATCCATTTAAAAATTGACTTTATTTGCTTCCTTTATATAATATTCTTGATCTTTTCAACTGAAGGAAGTTTCTTCAAAGTTTCATTGACAAACTAAAAAGTTACCTTTTGTTTTTCTGCAAAAATGTGCAAGATAATTAACATGATGATTGCGATTGAATAACACTATACATATAACATGTAAATGTGCACCTTATCATTTGGGAACTCTTATTAAAAGATGAGTGTTGAATGAACAAAAAGCGAAGTACATCCAAGTAGTATTACTCAATAAACAAAAACGAAATAAGCTGTAATCAAGCAAGGGAGACAACTTAGTATATCATATTGGCTAAAAACCAGTTAGAAATACAAACTAAATAGCTGTTTGAACAATGGAAGCTTTTATTCATTATTAGTTTCTTTTCTTCGGCAATGGCTTAATCTTTGCTTTCATATTTCATTATATTTGCTATATTTTGAAATGAGTTTATGTAATATATATATATATATAATCAAAGATATGTTTGTAACATCCCATCACCCAAGTGTTTCATTAAATCAAAAAATGTCTCTCATAATTTCCAAAAATAACCTTTCCCTATTTGGCCACCAAAATCTAATGGGTCTGAATACCTATATCCCCTTTTTATTAGTAGCAGTCCAATAATCAAAGAGGACAAACCCAGACCTTAGATTTTCCAGCCACTAAACCAAAAATATCCAGCTGCAATAATAGCAACTCCCATATAAAACATCCCATTGAAACTTCCATACTAATCCAATAATGAACCTGAGAAAATGGGGAAGGAAAAGAAGACAAAAGATTTATTGAATTTATAAAAAAAATATATTGATCCCAAAGCCATGTACTGGTCCCTAGCTGAAGTGTTTCATCAAATCTAAAAATAGAAAAAGATTCACATGTGTCATAATTTCCGAAAATAACTTTTCCCTATTTTGCTGCCAAAATCTAGTGGGTCTGAATACCAGTACCAGCTATGCCCTTCCTATTCAGTAGCTGTCCAGTAAACAGAGAAGACAAACCTCGACCTTAGATTCTCTCTGTAGCCAAATCAAAAATATTAGTCCCAAATTTTATGACAAGTTTTATCCTCAAAAAAATTCAGGACTAACATGCAAGTAAGTAAATAAAAAAAAAGAATTATAAAAACATTTACATACACAAACACAGTACACTTAAAAGAATTAATACTCACACAAAAACATTTTGTAAGTCATTGTTTATTGCCAATACATAATGAGATAATGTCTGTTTAACTCAACTTCTTGTTATTTGTTTTGATCTTTGCTTGTTTTATTTATAATTCATTTCAGCATTAACCTTTTATTATAATAATCAAAAGACTCTTCTTCTTCAATATTAGGCTACATTTTGTTGCAAACTTATCATGCACAATTTGCTTTGGGTAGACAAAGTAGGCACTACCTACTCTGACTAAAATTATAAGGATTAATCATTCAATATAAATATTAAATGGTTTTTAGCTCATTGTAAATTTGTAACTTATTGCACTAAATTCAATGTATAATTCATTAAATGGCTATTATTTTCATCTTAGACGAGGGATAATTCTCTTATGCTTTTTAACCTTGATATATATAATGTGCATCACAATATCTAGTCCATCTGCTGTGGATGCTGCTCCAAACCATATTTGGTAACAGATCATGAATGCAGTGGAAATTCTTACTTCCCTTTTATTTTAAATGGTCAACTTAAATGGCTACTTAACCTGAGCTAGGTACTTTATGTGGTGTAATAGTTAACAAGCTGTATTATCAGACCATTGTTAGCAAGTTTGTTTTTCATTGGGTGTCCTATGCTACTGGCTTTGTGCTGCAACTAAGTTAAGCTTAGTAAACAACTACCTACCCTGAGTAATTACTCGTAGCAGGTGCCTGAAAAGTCTACGCAGACTCATATAATCAAAGATTCAAAATTATTGAATATTCACTTTGAGGATTAAACAAGATTAAATTAAATTAACTCTTTCTCTAGCAAAGATGCTGTTCAATGTTTTTGAAATGGGATTAAAGTAAAACAATGCCAAAAATATCAATTAGGGAAATTCATTCACTTAATACCAAGTCAAGAAAAGATATCGCAGTTGTTTTATTATCTTTCTTGATTCAATTGACAATGAAAAGTACTTGTGAAAGTATCTTGTTTGGAGGAACTTTGTATGGAGTGCTCTGATGCTTGATTGGGTTAGGTTTGATTGATCAATTGATTTTAACGATATTTTTATGTGTAGACTTATTTTATGTCCAGAGGTTAGAGAACTGCGTTTGTTATATATTCATATTTACATTTTTTATGTAGTTTATTAAGAGGACTTTTCTTTTGCACATGGTCTTATCAAAAGGGAATAATTTTAAACAGATCTATTTGACCCGTAGATAGGACCCTAACAGGTACTACCACTCCACATCACAGTCGATCTGGGAGCAATAGCAATGGAGAGGTACTCCAGTATATTTTAAGCCCCCCTCCCCCACTGGGTCAGGATCAGGTTTGATAAATTTTTTAAACTCTAAATTTGTCATCATTGAAAACAGCAAAATGTCTTTTTAGAACAGTGACACTTGATGATGTGTCACTGTGTTTAGTTCATGCTTTTTCTATGAAGTAAATGAATTTGTATTGTTATCAATTGCCACAAAATTTCTTTGGTAAATGTATGAAAATTAACCTAGAATAGCAGAATCAAAACTACTTATTGTTTATTTTATTTTTCAGAGTAGTGGAGATAGGTTTCCTAATTGTTGTTTATGTTTTCTGTATAAACTTTCACTAAACTGATATCTTTGTACTTTTATCCCAAAGAATAAAAAAACCTTGGAAATAGTGTATTCAATTGCACAATGAATATAAATGTACTATTTATTTCCTTTCAATATCTGTGTTACTATCTATCCTATAAAAGGTAGTATCTATGCATATGGCAATAATCATAAAAATTATATAAAGACTTTCATAGTTTTTCATAAAGCTTTAAACATATATTTACTCTATTTTTTTTCTTCTTCCATTTCTTACCATACATGAATATAATGTGCATACCCAGGTTTTGTGTAGTATAGCTTTGACACATCTAACAATGCTTTGTATAGAGCTATCTTCTTAGCAAAAGACACTTTCATCTGTATCAACTGGCTTTCTTGGCCCTTGTATATATAATTTGTAGCTGAGTGTATAAGATTCATATTTACAAGTTGGTGATATGTTTTAACAGTTTTTCTTCTCAAGATTAAAATGAGATATAATTTATAGTAAGGGAGCCTTCTAGTTGCCCTCAACTACGGTCGCCAACAATTTACCCAACCCCTCTACCATAGGCAGGATTTGGCACAACATCAATTTTTAAGCAAAGCTGATTTGAATTCAGTTTTCCTTCTCTTGGGCTAGTTGTTTAACCAAGTTTAAAGAAACAGTCTGCCCTACTATTTACCCATAGCTAGGATGAAAAGAAAAGATGGATGTATGCCTTTCCTATTAGTGCAAAGTGAAATGCAAACAGCCTTGTCCAGGGTTTGAACTTGGATTTCCAATTCCATTGCCCATCATGATAACCCTTATGCTAAGCATACCACCAAAATCGATAATACTCTTTTAACTGGGCATGAACACTGATCTCTGATGATACCAGTAGTTATCTCATTACTATTTTAGCGACTTTAGTTGATATTTTACAAGAGACAGGAATCATATGTGTAAAGATTATCTTGAAAATATAATTATAAATGGGTTTTTTTCCACTTATCATTTTCAAGCTTAACTAAATCAATAGAAACATTTCATCCTGTTCATTTATTTGCTGATTCATTGCAGTTAGATTTATAATACAATAGAAATATAAAACTTCAGTTCTACTTAAAATAATGCTAACATTACTTGTTCACAAATTCAAGATTGATAACAACTCTATCACAGCCAAGAATAATTATATCAATAAAACAATCATATATGAAAAAAAAAACTACTTAATAAAAAACAAAAAGATTGAAAATAAATAAGATATATATATTTACCAACCCCTCCGCTCGGGCAGGATATGACACAAGGTCAATTTTTAAGCGGAGTTTAACAGGTTTGAATTCAGAGTTTTCCTTCTCCTAGACTAGTTGCCTAACCAAGGCTGAAGAACCTAGTCTGCCCTACTATTTACCCATAGCTGGAGGGAGAATAATTGGATTGATACCTTTCCCAAGGGTATTAGTGCTATGTGAAATGCAATTAGCCTGGTCCAGGATTTGAACTCATGTCGCCGTGTCCATTTCTTATGATGATAACCATTGCACCACGGGCACAATAAATAAGATATAGTTATTCATGTTTAATCATATTGACATTTTTAAAGCAAAATATTCAAATAAGCTAACCTCATTAAGAAAAATCACTACTTATATCAAGTTATATACCAGGCTACTTAGAAACTTGACTGAGGCAGAAATAAGTAGTTGCTTTGGTAATATAATTTTATATAGACTCAAATTGACCAGACATAGCAGCTATATTTTGTTGAATTACTGCCTACTAGATACTACCTGTTTTACCTATGCAGAGGACAATTTCATCAGTCATCAATTTGTGTGACAGAAGGCTGACAACTGGACAACTGAACCAATGTTGTAAAAAAAATGTGTCAACAACCTCTGTGAAGAGAAGAAAATGTGAAGTTGGCCTATATGGCAGAACTGCTGTCAAGAAAGCACTGTTGAGGAACCAAAACAATGTCAAAAGGTTCCTTTGAGCCAAGGCGCACAAAGACTGGACAATAGAGCAGTGGAATAAATTCCTTTGGACTGATGAATCAAAGTTCAAAATCTTTGGGTCAAATAGGAGGGTCTATATACAAGGAAGAGTTGGTGAAAGGGCTGCAACCACCTGTATCACACCAACCATAAAGCATGAAGGAAGCTCTGATATGGTGTGGAGGGGCTTTTGCACTAGGTGAAGAGTATATTGAATCTGACCGGCTATCAAAGCATACATGAGATCCCATCTGGGACATGGCTTGTGTGTCAAGGATTTGTATTCATGCAAGATAATGACCCAAAGCATACTAGTAAACTCTGCCAAGGGTACATCAAAAGCAAATAGGAACAGCACCTCCTTCAACTGATGTCTAGGTCAGCGCAATCACCGGACTTAAATCCCACTGAACTGTTGCGAGATGAAGTTGATTGAAAAGCGAGAGCTAAACAGCCCATAAGTGCGACTCACCTCTGGCAAATTTTGCAGGAAAGCTAGGCAGAACTATCTTCAGTCTACCTCCAGTCTTGGAAAGAATGCCAAGAATCTGTGAAACAGTGATGGCGACCAAAGGAGGTCATTTTGATGAATCTAAAGTTTAGGAAGTCTTTTATAATTTAATTTGTATTTAATGTGGTTCAGTAAGACTTGTATTTAGTATAATAAATAAAACCATTGTGGTGCTTAACTTGTTTCAATTAAAAATAAAACTTTTAGGATAAGAAATAAAAATTTTGAAGGTTACCAAATACCTTTGACTGGTAGTGTATGTATGCATGTGTGTGTGTGTGTATATGTATATATATATATGTATATATATATATAGTCATCCACAGACAGACTGTTTTGTTGTATCACAACTCTTCAGTGTGGCTAGACACGTAGGACGCTTGTAGCTGGTTTCGAAACCCGCCCAACTTTATGTTAGACTTAGTATCACACCACTCGGTCAACAAGCGTACCATGTCAGCTAGGGAATTATAAGGTATTAAGTAGCAGCAGCAGTAGCATTCGTTTGTTTACATTTTATACCTTACCGGATACCAGAGTGCACAATTTGTTCGAAGAGCTTTGCATTATATGAGCGGCAGCTGTAAATTCCTTTGCCAGAGTGCTCAACCCCCATGGGGCAGCGTATATATTGTCATCCACAGACAGACTGTTTCATTGTATCACAACTCTTCAGTGTGGCTATACACGTAGGACGCTTGAAGCTGGGATTGAAACCCACCCAACTTTACATTAGACTTAATATCACACCACTCGGCCAACAAGTGTACCATGTCAGCTCGGGAATCATAAGGTATTAAGTAGCAGTGGCAGCAGTAGCGTTCATTTGTTTACATTTTATACCTTACCAGATACCAGAGTGCTCAATTTGTTCAAAGTTTTCTTTACAATGCTGTTAGGATATTTCTAAAGCTTGATATCGTATTATTTGGTTGACATTTTAGGTGTTTTTTTTGTTGGTTGGTTGGTTTTTATGGCATATCAACCTTTGTAGGTTATTTAACACCAAATCCATTTTTATGTAAATAATCAGTTCTATTTCAAACAATTCAGTTTAGCATAAGTACACAGTTTAATTATTCAGTTTATTCAAACAGTTCTAATTCAGCTAATTCGGTTTAGTATAAGTACAGATTTTATTTAAACACAGTTAAATATCAAAACAGTTCTATGTTAAACAATACAGTTTAGTGTAAATACTGTTTCAATGTCAAAAAACAGTTCTATTTGAAATAATTCAGTTTAGCATAAGCATGCAGTTTAAATGTAAGTACGGTTTAATTGTCAAGCTATTCAGTTTAGTCAAACAGTTCAGTTTAGCATAAGTATGCTGTTAGTTCTATTTAACCCATAGATAGAGCCCTATCAGGTGCTACCACGCCGGGCCAGAATAGAACTGGGAGCAATGGCAATGAAGAATTTTTTTTTGGTTTTTTTTTTTTTTGCAAAGGGTGTTCTGAATATTAATAACAAAATACTGATATTCTGAAGGTAGCACTTATATTAAATAACCACTTCTAGAAATAAATTCTTTAAAAGAAAATACACAATATAAATTTTGATGACAGTACAAACACAAAATATATTTTAACCCTTTATGAATTTGTTGGTATCACCGAAACTATCTTCAGTACAAGTGTACCAGAGAACCAGTCCTCCTCTGTTGATACATTCCAAGTAGAAGTTGAGGGGGTCATGAATGCAGGCAAATGTATGTCTTCTGATTAGAATGTAATAGGAATGCGAAATATTAGACTTATACTAGTTGATATTCTTTTTTTTTTATTTAATTTTGAAAGAGAGAGGTGTTTATGGACATGGCATTTGAGCCTATGACTTGTTAAGATACTTCCTGTTACTCTAGGAATAAGTTAGAGGGAAAATTTAGGCCGTTTTTCTTTTAACTCTGGATTAACATTCACTTCTTATATTTTTGTTAACTAAAACAATTAAAATATGATTTCTACTTTTTAAGAAAATGACTTGATTATGATTTTTTATCAGTGTTATCTGAAAGTCTAGGGCGCCTCGTGTGTTGTAATGGTTAGCAAGTTAGATTACCAGTCCATTGTGAGTTCGATTCTCACTAGGTGCCATATGCATACAGTCTTGTGTCACAACTAAGGAAATCTTGGTAAATATTTAAATATATGCAAAGAATAGATTTTAAATAGATAATTTAATGTAGAACAAATAAACTATATAATATACTATTACAATAGAAATTTTCTTATAATCTTTGTTAATAATTTAATATACTCACAATTATATCCTTTCCATCGACAGGGTTTATAATATGCTGACTGTATCTCCTGCAGAGGGTAAGACTCTTCCCCCGCAAAAAAAGGAAAATCTTGGGTATGAACCTAAACTGAATCTAATGGTGGGGCTGGAGATCATGGAGTATCCTGTCATTGCCATTACAGCCAGGTCTACTCTGCTCCAAAATGGTAGTACCTGCTAGGGTCCCAACTACATCTCTTTAAAAATTATTATACTTGATACTATATAACTCATGACCCCTCAGCACACAAAAAATGTCCTGGCTATGACACTAAACTACATTTGATGGTGAGACTCCAGTTCGGGAGATCTGGGGAATGTGGAGTACCCCTTTATTACCATAACTCCTTGGTCCATTCTGACCCGGAGTGATAGTACCCTTTAGAGTAACATGTATAAGACATAGATCTGTTTGAAAATTATTCCTATTCAATAATAATATATGATGCCATATAGCTGTAAATTATTTGTATTTAGAATAGTTACTTGAAGCTATAATTGTTTTCTAAGGATTATTATTAGTTACTTGAAACCATATAACTTTGTACAGACAAATAATTTTTACTAAGCTTCTAAAGAGACAGTCATCTGGAGGTTGCGGGTTCAATCCTGACTGCAGGCAAGTAAGAATACAGGAATACTTAGCACTTATACCCAGTTATGGTTAATGGAATCAGAACAAGTGACCCCGATGGATTAAATAAAGGACGTGGTTCAAAGGCCAGAAGACTTATCAGCCAAAACATTGTGAATATAACAATAAAGATGAAGACAATAGTCCGAAAACCCTGAACGATAATAATTTTTACTTTATAGAAATAATTACTTGAAACCATATAATTATAAGTTTTAGATAGAAATACTTGAAACCATACAACTGGTTTTCAAATTATTTGTATCACATAGGAATACCTTATATATAATTGTAAATTATTTGTATTAACAGATTAAGAGTAGTTATTTGAAGTATTATTAGTTGCAAATGACTGGGTCTAACACTGTAGTGATGAACAGGTATAAGACCAGTGGCTACATCGAAATAATTTTCCAATACAATGCCATCTCCCCTCCCCAAAAAAACCCAAAGACAATTCTGGTTAGAAATGTAACGACTCTTTTTGTATATATCATGGTTTTAACCCTTCACATTGCGGTTCAAATCAAGTGACACTGAAATATGCAAGACAATGGTTTAGTAGTAAGTCAAGTTTTTAGTATTCGGAGTGTGGCATAAGGTCTTGGATTCTGTGGCAGTGGTAGATCGACTCTAACTGAAATCTCTCTTAATCTTCTGCTTCCAACTCTCTCTTTCTGAAATATCAAAAACTCCAGCTTATATTGAGTCCGGTGTCCAACCAGTGCGGGGTTGGTTAGGTATGGTATTTGCTTATACTTAATGTCAGTTTCTCATAATTCAGTTTTCTTTAAAACAGCTTTTTCAAATTTGTGAAATTCTCTAACCCCTTTTTGATGGTCTGAGAGCAGGACCTACCCTCTCAACTCCAACCTACTTTAATTTATGTCCTACCCTTACCTGGCATCAGAAGTTTCTTAGAACTCGCTTATTCCTCTCACTCAATATTCAACCTAGCCCTTATCCCTGGTCGGGCCCCAGTCGGCTGGGGCTGTAGAATATACCGACTGCTTCTCTGCAGAGGGGTAAGACCCCCCCCCAACGAGTGTCCTGGATATGACACTAAACAATCTGATGGTGAGGTTTCAGCAATGCTGGAGCTTTGGGGAGTGCGGAGTACTCCTTCATTGCCATCGCTCCCAGGTCCACTCTGGCCCAGAGTGGTAGCACCTGATAAGGGTCCTATCTATGGGTTAAATAGAACTACGTGCTTCTTTCACTATACTGATTTTTGCATTTAAACTGCGTATTTATGCTAAACTGAATTGTTTAAAATAGAACTGTTTTGACATTGGAATTGCGTACTAGTGCTGAACTGAATTGCTCGAAATAGAACTGTTTTTGACGTCTAAACTGTGTACTTATGCTGAACTGAATTATCTGAAATAAAACTATTTGACATTTAACTCTGTGTATTGCCCAGTCAGCTGGGGCTGTAGAATACACTGACTGCACCTTTGCAGAGGGGTAAGACCCCCCCCTAACGAGTGTCCTGGATATGACACTAAATAATCTGATGGTGAGGTTCCTGCAATGCTGGAGCTTTGGGGAATGTGGAGTACCCTTTCATTGCCATTGCTCCCAGGTCCACTCTGGCCCCGGAGTGGTAGCACCTGATAAGGGTCCTATCTATGGGTTAAATAGAATTAACAGCATACTCATGCTAAAATGAATTGTTTGAGTAAAACTGAATAGTTTGAAATAGAAATGACTTTTTACAATTAAACCGTACTTACATTTAAACTGCGTGCTTATGCTTAACTGAATTATTTGAAATAGAACTGTTTTTCGACATTAAAACTGTATTTACACTTAACCGAATTGTTACATACAACTGCTTGAATTGTTAGAAATGGAAATGTTTTGACCATTAAACTGTGTACTTATGCTAAACCGAATTGTTTTAAATAGAACAGATTATTTACATAAAAATGGATTTGGCGTTAAATAACCTACAAAGGTTGATATGCCATAAAACCCAACCAACCAACCTGGTCGGGCACAACTTTCTTTTTATGACTCAATATGCATAGGCAAAGGGGAATTGCTAAAGATTATCAAACCAATATTTCCTTTTCAGATCGACCATCCAAATATTTTCTAATGCAAACAATCTTTTTTTTAATTTCAGAAACAGCTCAAATGGCCTTTCCTGTCTGTCTAGTCATTTTTCTTAATTTTAGTCTTCAAGTATTTTCTTTGTCTAGGAAATATTAAGCAGTTGAAATTCTCCAACCAGATTTTCCATCCTGGAAATTTTATAATACAAACAATTTTTTCTTTTCTGATAATTTTATAGACATCTCAGATTGCCTGCCTACTTGCCAAAATCCTCTTTACTTGGCTTTTTACTCTCCTGGTATTTTCTTTGTACAAATAGTATTAAGCAATTAAGATTCCCTTATTAAACTTTCCTGGTTATTTTTCAATGGAAAAAAAAAATCTGTTCCTTTTTAGGTTATTTCATAAACAGCCAGATGGCCTCACCGGAGCCTGGTTGTCTATCTTTTGGGCTTCTTGTCTAGTACCTTAGATTTTCATTAGAGTTCAACCATACTTGGTCTGCTAGCCCTCAAATGATTTACCCTCTTTCCAAGCATCAGTGTTACATAATTCACTCTATCTTATGAGCTTCCAAATATTTGTTCTTTGTCCAAATAATATTTAAGCAATTAAGATTCTCTTAGGAGTATAACTCTTACCTTTTTCACTTAATCTGCTTACTTGCAGTTGATTATCACCCACCTCCAAATTCCAGTTACTTGAAGCTATATAACTATATACAAACAAATGATTATTATTGAACAGAAATAATTACTTGAGACCATATAATTTTGAATAAATTATTTGTATAAAATAGGAATACTTAAAACCATACAGCTGTGTGCAAATTATACTTGATGCCACACAACTGTAAATTAATTGTCTTCAGAAATAATTACTTGAAGCTATAATTGTTTACTAAGGATTATTATGAGTTACTTGAAGTTATAATTGTTTACTAAGGATTATTATGAGTTACTTGAAATCATATGTGTGCAAACAAATGACTATCATTGAATAGGATTAATTACTTGAAATCATGCAACTGTGTGCAAATTATAGATAAAAATGCTTGATTTAAAATGCTTGTTTAAAACTCTTAAGAAACAACTAGACAAAAAATGTAAGTATAAATGTGGAAGTAAATAATGGATTGTAATCCGACAATATGTAGAGAAAAATTGATAACAAGGCAATCCAAGTGGAAGGTGAGATTTATTGAGAAGTCAATACTATAGCATTTCAGTTCTACTGAACCATCATCAGGACCATGCAGGGTGATAGTAGTGATGTTAAGTCAATGATGGATGTTTAAAAATGCAAAACAAATGTAGCATAAATTCTATACAATATTCCTAATAAGTCAAATGACGTAATTTAAAACAACAAGTGCTGATTCACTAATTAAACAGCCAACTTTTTCTTGTTATACAAATTTTCCCCTAGGTTTTTGTATTTTGCATTTTTAAACATCCATCATTGACTTAACATCGCTAATATCACCCCACATGGTCCTCATGATGGTTCAGTAGAACCGA
The DNA here is from genome assembly GCA_963585895.1 of Sepioteuthis lessoniana. NCBI lineage: Eukaryota > Metazoa > Mollusca > Cephalopoda > Myopsida > Loliginidae > Sepioteuthis > Sepioteuthis lessoniana. The sequence continues at coordinate 11,931,513 of OY757915.1, read as the reverse complement.
AATGCTATATTGTCGACTTCTCAATAAATCTCTCCTTCCACTTGGATTGCCTTGTTATCAATTTTTTTCTACAAGTATAAATGTACAATGAACACATTTCCCTAAGCTCTAGGCATAAAATAACCCTTGATGGGTTGAGATGGTATTAAAATCAATCAATATTATAAGTTTTGTTATAATTTGAGTTCCCCGTTAAATTTTCTTGGATAGTCATTCATATCTAATATAGCAGATAAAAAGAAAGAACTATTTGCATCAGTACTTAGAAAGTCCTTTTTGAATCTTTTTTTTTCTTCATTAAGACAAATATTTATCCGCCATTTTAATGTTGTCCAAAATTAAACATCTATTTATGTTGCCACTGCCTGATAAATATAGTTAAGTTTGTATTTTTGTTTTTCATCTATGTAAAATTGGATTATTTCTATTTCTCAGCTTTTCTGATCTTGTATTGAAAGTGACTCAAATATTAGATTGCATTCTACTCTTCTCTATGGAGAATCATGGTCTCGGTCAAGGGACAAATTACTAAATTTTAGGAAAATATTAGTCACGAATATTATTCTTCTGCGTGTCATAGAAAAGTAGTTAGTAGGCTGCATGTTTGAGACTCCGAGAATGGATTCTTTCTTTTAAAAAAATCAGTTGTTTTGTCTCTTTCAAATTTAAAAAAAAAGTGCTCTCTCTCTCTCTCTCTCTATATATATATATATATATATATATCATAAACAGAAATTTGGCACTTACAAAATGTGTCCTGAGGAGTGAATAGTTATAAAAAGAATCTGACGACTATTTCCTGTTTCTCAAATGCACACCACAAACACACACACACACACACACACACACAGCTTAGTGATTATCTTTGTAGGAAATGGAACCAGAAACTCGAGTTCATTCCTGGACAAGGTTATGTTCCACTTTGCACTAATACTATAGGGAAAGGCATGAATCCATCACCTCCCTAGCTCTGGGTAAATAGTAGGGCAGCCTGAGGTTTTTTAGCCTTTGTTAGGCAACCAGTCTGGAAGAAAAACTCTAAATTCCAACCAGCTGTGCTTTGCTTAAAAATTGACCTTATATTACATCCTGCCTGTGGCAAAGGGATAGGGTAAATACATACACCCCGCACATTCACATACTAATAGATGGAAACATAGTTTTTATTTTATAGAACAGTGTTTCTGCAAAAGGTGATATGTCTATAACTGAAGTGGTGCCCATGGTATAATGGTTATCATTGTAGGACATGGTGACACGAGTTCAAATCCTGGACGAGGCTGATTGCATTTCACATAGCACTAATACCCTTGGGAAAGGTATCAATCCAATTATTCTCCCTCCAGCTATGGGTAAATAGTAGGGCAGACTGAGTTCTTCAGCCTTGGTGAGGCAACTAGTCTAGGAGAAGGAAAACTCTGAATTCAAACCTGTTAAACTCCGCTTAAAAATTGACCTTGTGTCATATCCTGCCCGAGCGGAGGGGTTGGTAAATAGGATATGATAACTGATGTTATTTGAATTTAATAATAATGTATCATCTTTTATTTCAATATTGCAATAATGTATTATAAAAATGTGTGTATGAATATATACAAACATAAAACTAAAAGAAATTGTGGGTATTTTTTCTTATTCATTTTTACTGAAACACTTTATGAGAAATAGACTTGTAGCAACAGACTTCACTTTTCAAGTTTAATTGACAAAAAGAATTTATAAAAAAAATCAAATCCCAAGAACAAGTTGCAGTAGGTAATAACATAAGCAGAGAAATGCTATAAATATTTTCAAGCCAATCAAAAGGGCTGTCAATTTTCTCTCTCTCTCTCTCTCTGAGACCAGCTGATCTGAACCGCCTTAGGTCCATAAATTCACATGCATAATACAATTAAGTGAAAGCTTTACCCAAGCAGCACCAGGCAGACCATTCTGGAACTACTTCTCAATCAGACAACACAACTATATACTAGGGTGAGTCAAAAAGTTTCCAATAGTTTGCAGCCTGTATATCACTTGACTGAAGCGGTTCAAGTTGTGAACTCACTGTGATTGGCAGTATCGTGATAGTTGATGTGTTGACACAATGTGCATTGCTTCAGTTCATGTATAATTTAAAAACCACACAGATGAACGTACAACTTAGTCTAATTGAGGAACTTTTGCTTTACGAGTTCAAACTGGACCATAATGTCACAGAAATAACAAAAAATGTATGTCATGCAAAAATTGAAGGCCTAGTTGATCAGTGCAATAACTATATGGTTCAAGAAATTTCACCACTTGGGCTGCAAGAACCGTAACGATTAAATATTTAGAGATGGTGCTTTAAGCCACAGAGGCAAATCCAGCGAGTAGCGTTCAAAGAGTATCAGGTGAGCTCAGCATCTTACAGTCCAATGTGGTTTGTCACCATCACAACCATGCCAAAAGCTTCCAGAGTTGTGGAATTGTACCTCACGTACTACCAAAATATTGCAAAACTTTTGATTCACCCTAGTAGATTTCCTATCCTCTTCAACACACAATCTGGTGATCATCTCACATCACAACTTCACATGTAAAAACTCTGTTCTTGCCAACAAACAACTATGGTGTGGATGATTCCTCGTGGCATAATGGATAAAGTGCTGGATTGCAGCCTCAAAGTAAGCGAGTTTGAACTCCAGTCGCACTGTTACTTTCATTTTCGGACGAACACACTTGGAAAAGGTATAAATTTCTTATTCCCTCAGCGGTGGATAAAATAGTATCACTGCTGTTTTTCTACAAGGATGGCTTTAGTATTAAATAACCCATGAAGATTGATATGCCATTAAACGAAAAAAAACAAAAAAAACAACCAACCATGGTGCATTCAATTTTGGGTGAAAGACAAATAATAACCACCACCTTAGTAATGTATCTATAATCTAACAAATACGTATTTGTTATTCTTACAACTTGGTTTATAATTTCATTTCTATAGCCTCAATTTAGACTGCTGCTACAAACCAGCACCTTATTATTCAGTACCAGGCATTGACCTCAAACAACTCTGCAGATGTGTGACCTCAATTCAACATCCTACAGGTTTCTCTAATTCATCACAGGTTTGAAATTAAATTCAAAATATTCAGATAGTAATGCTTTTTGATTTCATTAGAAAAAAAAAATACGTTTGCTCAGTTGACTGAACTTGGAATACTCTGACTGCATCCCCTGAGGAAAGGTGAGACACCCCCTCCTTACAAATATATGGGTGTCATGGCTATGACATTAAACTGCATCTGATTATGTTGCTCCAGTTCTGGGGAGTGTGGAGTACCCCTTCATTGTCATTATTCCCAGGTTCACTCTGAGTTGTAGTACCTGTTAGGGTCAAATAGATCTGTTCAAAATTCATTTGTATTTGATAGAAATACTTGATGCCACACAACTGTAAATTAATTGTCTTAAGAAATAATTACTTGAAGCTATAATTGTTTACTAAGGATTATTATGAGTTACTTGAAATCATATGTGTGCAAACAAATGACTATCATTGAATAGGATTAATTACTTGAAATCATGCAACTGTGTACAACTTATTTGTATTAGACAGGAATACTTGAAACCATATAACTGTGTCCCGGAAAAAAACATAACATTTACAAGATGTAAATATAAATGTACAATGAATGCAATTCCCTAACCTGTCGGCATAAAATAACCTTAGATGGGTTTGCATGTTGTTAAAATTAATCAATTAGTTATCATTAGTTCAATACAAGATTTCTCAACTCCGTCTTTTGTACAATGTTAAGGTATTCTAATGCATTTGAAGTGTACACAGTTCTTTATTAGGTGTTTATGTATATTTTTTAAAACTTGTTTCTAAAAAAGGTGATAATTTTATTTTAGTGAAAATCATGGCTAATATAAATGTATAAATACTGTTTACTCTGGGGAAAAGTATATATTGGAAACAAATCATCACTGAAATTTATGGTAATGATATAGTAGGTGCCAGGAATGGTTTGCTCAATTCAATAAGTATAAGAGATTTTTGAATGAAAATACAGCACAAACAAGTGAACTTGCAGAAAAATAGAGGTGAATCAATGAATTCATTTGTTTTATACATTAGAACAGAAAAAACTTTTTTCTTTCTGAGCAAAGAAGTTGGTCATATATTTTGCTGCAACCTCAAGCTGCAAATATGATTGATCCAGAATTGGAAATGTTCTCCCACGTGTAACATATTTTTCAGACTATAACTTGTTTCAGTTCATATTACATTCCTTGTTTGATCCACAATTCCAGCAAGTTCAAGGTTTCGAAAAATACCTCAAATCAAAACCAGACTCTCTTTTTTTATGATGGAAAATACCATTTCCATTGTTCTAGAGGGTAGAGTGTTCGCCAATAGCCTGGGAGATTGGGGTTCAATCCCTAGTCATATCATATGAAAGACTCTAAAAATGGTACTTGATACCTCCTTGCTTCACACTCAATATTATAAGGTAGGGATTAAAGGTAAAGTGGAGCAATCCAGAGAAAGGAGTAACACCCTCTCCTACACCTCAGTGTAGTAGCTATTGAAAAGGGAGCCTTCGAGTCACCAACTTTACATTTTACTTTTACCATTTCCATGAAATGTGCTGGAGAGTCTTAGAGATCTAGGAAAATACTTTGAGTTATGGTTCAATGAATTTATATGAGTAATGGCACTTAACGTAACGGTTATCGTCGTAAGAAATGGAATCGGCATCAGAGTTCAAATCCTGTACGAGGCACTTTGCCTTTTACTTTGCACTAATGCCCTTTGGAAAGACATGAATCCATCTCTTCTCCTCTTAGCTATGAGTAAATAGTAGGGTGGACTGGGCTCTTTGGTCTTAGTGAGGTAACTAGTCTAGTTGAAGGCCAACTCTGAATTTTAATCTGCTGTACACCGCTTAAAAATTGACCTTTTGTCACATCCTGCCCATGGCGAAGGGGTTGAGTAGATAAATATATGAATAAAACATTTTGCCAAAAAGTTACTGACAACTTTTTCACCAACCTAATACATTTCTCTGTTATGTTAATCCAATGTTCATTTTTTTTTTTTTTTTGCCTGTCTACAGTTTTCTCTTTTATTCTCTCTCTCTCTGATCTTCTATTTTCTTAAATATCAAAAGTTTCTACTTTTTGTCCTCTCCAATTCTCTCTTGCCTTTCAATGTCAAATGTGAAGTTAAAAGGAACTAACATAAATTTCTACATTGGCAGCGATTAATGCAATCTGTTAGAATAAATAAAATTAACTTTTATTGTAAATTATTTGACTGCTCTGTCGTCTGGGCTTAGAATATGCTAATTGTACCCCATTAAAAATTATATCCTCAGTATAACACTAAACTGCATCTGATGGTGAGGTTACACTCCTGGAGCTTTGCGGATTGTAGAGTACCAATTTATTGCTATCACTCTCAGGTCCACTCTGACCTGGAGTGATAGTATCTATTAGGGTTTCATCTATGAGTCAAATGGTACTGTGTGCAAACAAATGATTTGTGTTACATAGCAATACTTGAAACCATTTAAGTATGTAGAAACAAATGAGCTCTGACTTATTTAAAAATGTCGCCGACCAACTATTTGTTTACAAATCACACACACACACATACTAGAACCTACAAGGGTCAATATGCCATAAAACCCAACCTACCAACTAGAGTCGTAGTACCTGTTAGTCCAATCTATGGGCCATATAGGTCTGTTTGAAAACTATTAATATTAGATAAAATATATGAAACCCTTTAAGTTACTTAAAACTATATAACTATATGCAAACAAATTATCATTATTATTAGATATAATTATTAGAATTAAATATGAATACTTGAAATCATACAACTGTGTGCAAATTATTTGTATTAGATAACAATACCTGATATTATATAATCATGGGCAAAAAAAACTTAATCTACACAATGAATATAAGTGTACAATGTATGCAATTCCCTAACCTCTATCAATAAAATAATCCCGATGGCTTCATATAATGTTAAAATCAATCAATTAATCATAACAATGTATGCAATTCCCTAACCTCTATCAATAAAATAACCCCAGATGGCTTCATATAATGTTAAAATCAATCAATTAATCGATCATTCTAGTTATAATTAGTCATTTGTGGTTTTTATATTTATGTTTCATTACCTTAAAAGATGATCTGATAGAAAATTAGAAAAATATGCTCATTGCTTATTTAAAAAACAAAACTTAGTGTCTCTATTTAACTTTACAGATAGTGAAATAAATGAGCCAATTTCAATCAACCAATCTGGAATGTATCATAGAGTTACATTAACATAAATAAATTAGTATTCTTTGCTTTGTAATTTATAAAAACCCTCAACTCAGTAGAAAGGTCAAGTGGTTATTGAATAGGCTTTCTTTAATTTCTGATATGAAAATATTTTGGGTAATCTGTTACTTATTAATTCTGTCAGAATGCAAACTCAATTGTCTCACGGGAAAACTAAAGCATGAATAACAATAAAAAAAAAATTTTTTTAAAAGAAGTCTCATACTATCCACAATGGCAAAAGTATATTCCTAACTTTGATTGACGCCTTGTCGACTGGGGCTGAAGAATACGCTAGCTGCACCACTGGAGAGTGGCTAGACCTCCCCTTCCCCACACGCATAACAAGGCCACCTGTTGGTCGTGGGTGGCGATCCGTGATGCTTGAGAACAAGTTCTAAGTGACTGAGCAGTCTATGACCCGGCAACCAAAGTGGTCTTCTTTTTTTTTTTTAAACTTGCAACATACCACTTTGGCCCTTATTTGGCTAGACGCCCAGTCAACGAGGCCAGATCCGATCAATCGGCTGGTCATGTCAAGTCTTAGCTCATATGATTGTTTCAACTATGTTCTTCAATTTGCTCTTGTAGCAAACAAGTACCCAACGCTATTTTATTTTAAATGTGCTAGAAGACAGTGGCTGAAGGTCAATTGCTCTGAGATCGCAATACTTGAAACTATTTAAACTGTGTACAAACAAATGATCAATATTAAATAGAATTATTAATGTTTAATAGCAATACTTGAAACCATTTAACTTCTCTTTTGATAAGTCCTTTAGACTGCATCTAGTTTCCACACAAAACTTATGCTAGTCTTTGCTGGTCAGCCAACACTGGTGTGTCCATGTGTAGGAGTCTATAGAAGAAGAACGTCACTTATGAGTTCGCCCTTACTACTTCACCAGTAGTGGTCAGCATGTCTTGCTCAGATGGTTTGTGAGATGGGAGGAAAGTAATTGTACAGCTGCTGTTTTGTAGGGTGCTGCTTCCAGGATTTATTCAAAAGATCATGTAGAATCCTTTTGTAGTTCTCATCTAGCTTTTTTTCCACTGTTTCATTAGATTGGTTTGGTTTGATTTTACGGTATATCAACTATTGTAGGTTATTTAATGCCAAATCCATTTTTATGCATATAAACAGTTCTATTTCAAAAATTCCGTTCAACATAAGTATGCAGTTTAGTTCTATTTGACCCTTTTTCAAACAATTCAGTTTAGCATAAGTACACAGTTTAAATTTAAAAACAGTTCTATTTCAAACAATTCATTTTAGCATAAGTACACAGTTTAAATGTAAGAACAGTTCTATTTCAAACAATTCAGTTTAGCGTAAGTACGCAATTTAAATGTCAAAGCAGTTCTGTTTCAAGCGATTCAGTTTAGCATAAGTACACTGTTTAGTTCTATTTCACCCTTAGAGAGGAACTTATTTGATGCTACCACTCTGGGCCCGAGTGGACCTGGGAGTAATGGCAATAAAGGAGTACTCTGGATTCCCCAAAGCTCCAGCATTATTGGAACCTCACCATCAGATTGTTTAGTGTTATATCCAGGACACTCATTGGAAGAGTCTTGCCTCTCTGCAGAGATGCAGTCAGTGTATTCTGCAGCTCCAGCCAAGTGGGCCACATTTCATTAGAATTCAGGTGTTATAACCATACTGTAGTACTGACAAGGCAATAGCTTGAAAGAATTCCCGTTTTGTTTTATGGGAAAGATCAAATTTCCATATAGTTGTTAGACTGTTAATAGCAATCCCTGCTTTACTTATACGTACATTGACGTCACTTTCAGTAGATGTATTATTGTTGCTGAGATATGTGAACTTGTCTACTAATTTCATAGACTTGCCATTAGGAATCTCCAATCTGCTAGTTTTTGATTATCCTATTCTTTGATTATCCTATTCCTAAAAAACATTTTGCAAGGCTCCTTGAACTGTTGCCTATAATAATAAATAAAATTGTCATCTTAATTTGGCATTGACATCCCACTAAACCAAATAATCAAACCTTGATTGATTGTTTGACTTCAACAGAATGTCAACTTGTCTAGGGTTATTTTATGCCTAGAGGTTAGGGAATCACGTTCATTGTGTAATTGTTACTTAATACAGGGTGGAACGATAAAATTGTCGTCCTAAAGAGAACAACACTACAGCTTTATTTTAAAACTTTTATTGAAAAAATCAATTCAGGTAACTTGATTATGTAGTAGAGCTGATATCTATTCAATGTAGCCACCTTCAGCCTCAATCACCGCCTCGATACAGATCTGGAACTGGGAGCATGCCTTTTCCACAAGCGCCAGTGGGAGCTTGGCGAATACTCGGCGGATGGCGGCGATCAGGCTGGCTTTGGTGTTGTGGGAGGTCATGTTGGTGATATTCTCGACGTATGACCAAACGAAGTAGTCCAGCTGGTTCAGGCCAGGAGAGGGGAGCCAGTGAGAGAAGGATACAAAGTCGTAGCACTCCTTCTGAAGCCAAGCCTCGGGTGGTGTAATGGTTAGCAAGGTAGACTAGCAAACCTACACGAGTGAGTTCGATTCTCATTGGGTGCCCAATTCATGCGGCCTTGTGCTACATCTAAGCAAAAAAGCTTAGTAAATTACCTCTTTGGACTTGTGGGCCGGTGCCGAGTCCTGCTGCCACACCCAGGGTCTGCCACCGGCCACCTGATTGCACCAGGGGATCACCACACTCTTCAGCACATTCAGGTACACTTTGGTGTTGACTTTCAAGCCGACTTTGAAGATGTGAGGTGGCATGATGTGACCCTCACTTGAAATCACACCAAAGCCGGAAACTTTGTTTTCATCACCCTGGGCACATCCCTGTTATTCGTGGCAATCCAGATTTGTATTTTGAGGGTGCTGGCAATGGTTCTGTTGTCATAACTTTGATCGGTTGAGAGCTGTAGTTGTTTTTTTTTAATTTTATTTATTTAGTTATTTATCCATTTTGCACTCCGTCCTATTGAATACAAATAACGTTTAAGCAGATTTATTTCCCTCATAGACGTGACCCTAACAAGTTCTACCATTTCAGGTCAGAGTAGACCAGGGAATGATGAGAATGAAGGTGTACTCCACACTTCCCATACCTCCAGAACAGGAGTCTCACTATCAGATAAAGTTTTATGTACCTTTTTATTTTATCAGACATCAGATTCCCATATGGTCGTTAACCTGTTAATAGCAGTCTATGCTTTCCCTCTATGTGTATGTTGACATCGCTTTCAGTTGATGAGATATTGCTACCGAAGTATATAAATTGGTCTACTAATTTCAGAGATGCCATTTAATAAGTAAATTTTGACTTTATGTCAAAAACATTTTCAGTTTTAAACAGAATCAATGCTATGACAATAAACCTAATAAAAAACATTTTTTAATTGGTTATTTTGAAAAAAATATTTTGTATAATGCTGAAACTAATTTTTTTTAGAGATTTTGAATTAACGAAAATTGATTAGCTAAAACCATCATGTTTATATATTAACTAGGAATTTAACTATTAAAGGGAATATAATAAAGCCTAAAACAAGAGTTTTCAATTTCCCTCAGCTTGAAAGCTTAACTCAGGAGAGCCCAGAATTGCCATCTTAAAAGAACAGGAAAAAAGACCATTAAATTCACATCGTAACAATCATAATTTATTAATGAGGTATCTGATGTTTTCAGTCTCAAAAAGATGTAATATCAGGTTTAAATGAAGAGGTTAACAAAAAGGGCATATCAAACAAATGATGATTTGACAGTTGCGAACTCAGCGTACTTTTGGCTTGCTTCAGTGGTTTGTAGTGTTAAACATGCTTACTGGGTGTGGGTGATAAGATTGGAGAATCGCCCAAATGGAAGCACATGGTTCTTATAGAAATCAAAGATGTGACAAACAAGAAACTTGGACTTTAAATCTTCTAAACACATGAAGATCAATGAGTTCTATCAACTGTTGGAATGCTAATTCTTCACAATTAACATCAAAAGGCGAAGTGAAAATTTTGAAAATTGTGTGAAGGGTCACTTCTGTTATATATATATATATCATGTATGCCCAGTGATCATATGATGCGAACGACTGTGGTGAACCTGGCCTTGGCAACTAATTGTTCTTCACGACCATCCACCTCTCTATCTACGTTGGGATTTGATGGTATTTGTCCTCCGTCCCACCAACCGGACGAGTATGGCAAAAGGCTTTTTTTAGGGTGGGGCCAGGCGCAGGGCCGTAGCCCACATGCACCCGGCATTTCCAAAAATGCCTCGGACCCCGTCGGCATTCCCCTTAAAAAGGGCGCCTCAGGCGCCGGGTGATAAACCCAACCCCTCCGAAGAGGGTTAAAGCCTGGGGGGGGGCGGCCCCCTGAGGCCAGAGGTATATCCAGTGACAAGACACATCCGACCTGAACCGCCCATCGCATTACGGCCGGCCGAATGTGTCTCATCAACTGGATACAACGCCTCTCGAAAGGCCGAGAAGCGATTTGATCACAGAAGGTGAGAAGATCGCTTGATGAAGTCTCTGTAGCGATGAACAGGTCGATGACTAATGGTTACATCAAAATAATTCTCAAAACGAAAGCAAAGAGACAACATGGGAGAGGGGGTTAGAAATGTAACAACACTTTTTGTTCATATCGTTTGTTGTATACAGCAGTTTTAAGCTTTTCAGTTGCGGTTCTAGTTGAGTGACACTGAAATCTACAATACAATTGTGAACAGTCACGTGTTTAGTTTTCGGAGTCTGGCTCAAGGTCTCGATTTAGGAGATCTCTCAAATCAATGTGGTTAATTATTTTAATGTGACCACTTCTGACTCTGGATCTTCTCTTTAACTTTAACTATGCACAACAGCTACAAATTACAATATACTAGGTCTTTAGTATTCAAAGTTTGGCTCAAGGTCTCAGTTCAGGAGCGATAGCCGACCGTCTCTGTTTGAAATCTCTTTTCTTCCTTCAACTCTAACTCTCTCCGCCCTCTCTTTTTGAGATGGTAAAAACTCCAGCTTATATTGAGTCCTGTGTCCAACCAAGGTGAGGATTGGCTGGCTTGGGTATGTACTGATTCTTAATTTCAAATTATTATTATCCCAATTTTTTTTTAAAACAGCTTTTCCAAATTTGGGGAATTGTCCAACCCCCTTTAGGTTTCCTACTGTTTTTCTTTGTCCAAATAATCTTAAAGCAATTAAGATTCTCTTTAGAGTAAAACTCTTACTTTTTTCACTTAGTCTGCTTACTTGCTGTTGATTACCTCTTTTCCAAGTTTCAGTGTCACAATCAGAAAAAGATAGTAAGTTGAAATGGTTAGATTTGATTATCTGCTAGCTGTAGAATTCTTGTAGCTCAATTAACAGAGCAGCAGTTAACCAGGCTTTTCAAAGCAAAGGGGTTTGAGTTCTAGTCTTGTCAGGAAATTATTCTTTATTTCTGAACAACTATGCTGTTTAATATCAGTTTGAATCACAATCAAAATTAAGAAAGAAAACTAATTTTTGTAAATTAATTAAGAGACACAGTGTATTATTAATAACAAAAGTACAGGATACCAGAAAACAACTATCTTTGACAATCAATCCTATCTCTATAAAGGAATAAATAAATAAATAAAATAGAAGAAGTAGACATTGGTTTCAATGTTATTTTATGCTCCAAAAGAGGGAGTGTGTGTGAAAAAGAGAGAACATTTTATTATAATGGAGATTGTGTGTCTGTCAGTAGCTGAAACTATGTCACCACTGACGTCACAATTCCCTTAGTTATTTACATTATATCTCAATGATTATCAAATAATTATTATTCAATCTTAATTAGCATCTTATTTATTAACAATGTCTCTATCAAAGTCTAACAGAGTTAGATTTGCCTCAAAACAGGCCATGTTATCAATGAATTTAAAATCCTGCAATGAGTGTTCTATATGACTAAGAAATAAAAGGTTTACACCGTATATAGTGTAGATAATTTGCATACTGATTTTAATTGTATTGATTTCTTAAATTAATGTTTTATTCTCAAATGTAATGAAAGCACTTGTATGTAAAAAAAAATTATAGAGATCAATTAAAATAAAAATAAGTCTAATCTTTATATATATATATATATATATATATATATATATATATATATATATTCTCATTTAGTTTTGTTAGTTTTCTAATTAGATATGATATTTTATTACATTAAAACTTAAGCACTCGTTAATCATAAGGATTTCTACTAAACATTTTATTTGTTACTTTTGTTTAACTAAAATTGAATTATGATCTCAGAATGTATTTTAAATCAGGCAATGTCAGGTAGCCTTTCCTAGTATTTACACATTTTTATGACATAGGGCATAATAACATCAAGAATTAGAAATAATGGGAAATATTTTCCTTATATTCACAGTATCAGACAATGTATATAAAAATTAGCTTTAAATTCAACAGCAGATAAATTCTGGATTTGGGGTAAAGAATTAAAAAAAAAGTCATTGTATTATTTTATTGTCCCCCTCCTTCTTAACTTTTGAAAAATTGTTTTTAGTTCTGAGTGACAGTTTTGTGTCATTAGAGGTCAAAATAACATTCCTGAATAGATTCTGACCTAAAAAAAAAAAAAAATTAAAAAGTCATTTTTCCAGAATTTTATTATTTCAGAGCAATTACAAGGAAAATAAAGTATGGGAGGTGTGCTTAGTGTAGCAGGAAATGGAATCAGTGACCCAAGTTCAAATCCTGGATAAAATTGTTTCAGTTTCACTTTGCATTAATGCCCTTGGGAAAGGCATGAATCCATGTTCTCTTCCAACTTTGAATAAATAGTAGGACAAAATGGGTTATTTAGCTTTGGTAAGGCAATCAATCTAGGCGAAGGAAAACTCAGAATTCAAACCCACTATACTCTGCTTAAAAAAATGATCTTGTTTTACATCCTACTCATGGCGAAGAGGTTGAATAAATATATATAACAAAAAGAAAAGGGCTTGACTGATATCCCATTAGAAAGAAAGATTGAAATTTGCAAGAATTAACTACAAATCTGCTTAATAAAAAAAAAATTAGTATAATTTATTGTCAGGTTTCTCTTTATAGAAAAATGAAATTATAGTTGAATTGAAATAAGATGTTTGCACAAAAAGTTGCTTCTGGAGTAATGGTCATCAAGCTAATCCTACAAACGATTTCTATTGTGAAGCGAGGTCAATCAACACTGGGTGCCCTACAAGCCAGACTGAACTAAGCTGAGTTAATGCTGGTAAATAAAGAGCAATGTATGTTTAGGAAACAGCACAAGCTCAAAAGATTAGTATACACAAATGTTCACAGCTGAAGAAAAGAAGAGAAGTAAAATAAATTTGGAGGAAAAGAGGAAAATGGTACATAAATATGATTGGTACATTGATCAATCAATTATAGTGATATTCAATTCAATGTATTTGAATACTTACAAATTATATTTTGGTGGCAATAATTTACAATTAGTTTGTTCCAAAATTTTTCATCTGTACTAATATTAAAGAAATTCAGACTTATATGATTGATTGATTTATGTCAACCTGTATAACGTTTTTTGCTTTTTTCTTTTTTTTGCCTAGCGGTTAGGGAATTATATTCATTATACATTCATATTTATATTTTTTGTGTAGTTGTTTCTTAAGAGGTTTTCTTTTTTCTTTTAGAGCAGTTATTTGGTATTAAGTTTTCCTTTTTTTATCACTTAGAATATTTGGACTATTGTCTTCAACTTCATTGTTATATTCACAGCATTTCAGCTGATATGTGCTTTGACTTTCTTCAAGTATTTCATATCAAACTCAGGAGTCTACGCACAACTTCAAACTGAACCCTTTATTTAATTCATGGGAATAGATTGTCCTAATTCCATGAACCATTACTGAGTACGAGTGTTAAGCTATAATAAGTGTTCCTTGGAGGTGCCTGTTGTGTAATGGTTATCCTCGCAGGAAATGAACACGGCGACACGAGTTCAAATCCTGGACAAGACTGATTGCATTTCATATATACTAATACCCTTGGGAAAGGTATGAATCCAATTATTCTCCTTCCAGCTATGGGTAAATAGTAGGACAGACTAGGTTCTTCAGCCTTGGTGAGGCAACTAGTCTAGGAGAAGGAAAACTCTGAATTTAAACCTGTTTAACTCCGCTTAAAAAATTGACTTTGTGTCATATCCTGCCTGAGCGGAGGGGTTAGTAAATATGATATGATAATAAGTGTTCCTTGTTATTTTTCACCTGTAATTGAGATTTAGCCTGCAACCTCCAGACAGTTTCACTCAAGAGCATTTTTTAATATGAAACACCTGAAGAAAGCTGAAGGACATATCAGCCAAAACGTTGTGAGTATAACAATGTTGATAAAACAATTGTCTGAATATTCTAAAGGAAAAGTAAAGTTGGCAACCTTAATCAAGGGTGACCTGAGGGCTCCCTTTTCAATAGCTATCACACCAAGGTGTAGGGGAGGGTGCTACTCCATTCCCTGAATTGCTCCACTTTACCCTGGATCCTTACCTTATAATACTGAGTGTTAAGCAGCATCAAGTACTATTTCTTGAATCTTTGGTATGATTCAACTGGGGATTGAACCTTGGCCTCCCGGATCATTGGCAAACACTCTACTCATTAGGCCAATCAAGCTTCATCTTAGAAATTTTGACAAATTAAGTTTTCTTATCTACTACATATAATTTGCACACTGTTGGATAGTTTCAAGTAATCATTTTTATCTAATAATATTTATTTGTTTGCACACAGTTATATGGTTTCAATTGACTAATGATAGTAATCTTTAGTGAACAATTATATTTTCAAGTAACTATTCTTAATATGAATAATTTAGTTATATATAGTTAAATATGATAATTTTTAGACATTTCTATTTGATCCATAGATGAAACCCTAATGGGCACTACCACTTTGAGTGGATCTGAGAGTAATAAAGACAATAAAGAGGTACACCACACTCCTCAGATATTGACCCTCACAATCAGATACAGTTTAGTGTCATACTTAGGGGATACAGTCAGGGTGAGCTAAGAATAAAAGTTAAGTAAACAGAAAAAGTTGATTTTTTTTTTTTTTTTTTAAGAAAAGGGATAAAAATAATCCAATGGTCTCTCAAAATCCCTACAAAAGCATTTTTCAAAGTTTCAGACTTTTTTTTCACTTTTGTTAATATTTATATTCTTTGAATGTTTTGTATTATATAAATGATAAGATTATTAAGTTTTCGGTTTTTCTAAGAGAATATAAAGGTAATGATCATCACCAACCAAGCAGTTAGGAATAGGATTTCTATAATCATAGGTTCTAACTATTAATCTATACTCATAAATAGAAATAAAATACCCCCCCCCCAAAAAAAAAACACTCTGAAAACCTGAACCCGTTTTCTTATAATTTTTGTATCTTCTGATGCAGTGTTTTTTTTTTTTTTCCTCTTGCAACCGCAAAATTCTTTTTGATGACAATTTCCAATTTTCTTATAATTTTTGAGGAAACCATGAATTGATGAATGATGGCAATTTAATTTATTTGCAATATCACAAAATGACAATCCACAATCATTGAATGCCACAATCTGACCATTTTCAAATTTAGACAACCGCTAAATATCCATTAGCCAAGGACCAATCACAAATTAGAATATCAACTCAAGGAAAAAAAAAATTCTAAGGTATTTTCTGTTTTGTGGGATTTCTGAGAATTTTCTTTTTGGAAAATTCTGCCTTTTAGCTACAGTTAAGGGAACTTTCACAACAGTAATCAAGGAAAATAATCACTTCCTCTGTGTGTCTAAGCTATTGAAATGTCATTAAAATTTGTAGCAATAACAAAAATGGTTCAGTTTTATTCACTGTCTATTTTTTATTCCAATTCAGTATTTTTTTCATTATTGAATGAATAACTATAGTTTCATAATATATCATCTTCCACATAATGGAGTCATTAAGTACAAAACAAGATTTTCATTAGATCTTATTTTTGTCTAATATAAAAAAATCTATAATTGTAATTTCAAAGGGGTTTTCCTAAGGTGTAACTTAGACCTATACAAGACTAATTGTTTGTTGTATAATTGTGGTAAGAATTTTCAGAGCTTTAAAATAAACTCTTTAAAAAATGTTTAAGTTTCTAAAATATTTTTAAAAAATCAGCCAAAAACTTCAGCGAGTCAGAAGTTTTGCAATATTTTTATAACTTATTTGCTTTGTTTTTCAAGTATCGTAGCATTTAAAGTAGAGGCCATTGTGCTGCAATATCTGAAGCTTCTTTTCTGCCAATTCTTTGATTCCATGCTGATATCAGTTCTTATCCTTTGAGATGAAGAACTCCTTCACTGAAGCTTTCACTTCCACTTGGTCATTGAAATGATGTGAACTCAAGAAGTGAGTCATGGATTGCAATGAGTTCAGTCCCCTCAAGTTACTGAGGTTTGTTAGTATGGTATGAAATGTTGCATTGTCTTGCTACAGACGAGGTTACTTTATGTTAACCAATACCGGGTATTTTTACCACACAATGGCATACATCTGCTTCAGCTATTCAGAGTACAGGTTTGCATCAATGATTCATCCGTCTGAAACAAACTTGTAGTGAATTACCTTTCTCCCATAATTTTACCAGACACAAAACATTATATTGTGTTTGAAATGCTTATATGAAAATATTACAAAACTTTTGAATTTCCTTATAATATTAACCAAAAAAAAGCTAAGAAATTTTATATCTCTATTCATCTGAAAAGATATAGTTGATATTAGTTTTAGTGCATTTTCTCACTGCTATTTTGCTATCACTTATTTCAAACCATAACTTTAATTATCTTTCTGAATATGAAGCTTGCTCACAAAATTGGATCATAAATTTACTCTTACTTTCATTGTTCAGTTATTTCCAATATGTACATGCTAGTCCATCAAAATGATTGGTGCATTAAACAAGGCCCAGGGAAGTTTGGGTTCAGCTAACAGATATTCAAATTGTTTTGTTAGTTCCAGTTTTTACTGTTCTGTCTGTACCAAGAGTATTCATAGATTTGAGGGTCTGAATAGTTATAATGAAAAGCAAGTAAAATTAATATGAATGAAAACTAAGTTAAAAATGAATAATGACTGATAATTCATCATCTCATAAAAAGAAATAGTCATGAGAATATTACTACTATTATATTATGTGAGACGTTAGTTTTTTGTTTTGCTTTTTTGTAATAGAAAATAGAAGAAAAATTAGCCTTTTATTTAATTATTAGCATATTCATTTGATGATTATAAAACTGATATCTTGTCTAATTGCTTATTGCAATATTCTGTTGTTTTTTTTTTGTGTTTTTTATTTTTATTTTTTATTCAAAATTATTAAATGAAATTATCTAGATAATATACATTATTTTTTTCTATTTTTTAAAACCATTTCTATTTATCTATTTTATATCTTATGATTTTTAAAACAGTTATGAGATTTCTATAAGTACATATACTACTATTGTAATTTACAAAGCGCTTTGCTTTGATGTGGCACAAGGCCGAATGAATGGGGCGCCCAATGAGACTCGAACTCACTCGTGTAGGTTTGCTAGTCTAGTTTGCTAACCGTTACACCACCAGAGGTGCCCGTACATATACTACACTCTAATCCTAAGTAAATGTGCTAATTCATAATTAAACTGTACTTTTTTATAAGCACAATGTTAGTAAATAATAATTCCATTTTATGATCTTAAACATTTAAAAAATTAGGTAAGTATGATTTTTCTGTACATTTTAAGGAAGATAGTGGACATTTGCTTTAGTTTTTTCTTGTCATCAGAATTAATTGTGAACTTGTATAGCTGCTTTTTGGGAGTTTTTTCTTTCATATAGTACATAACATTTAAAACTAAAAAAAATTGATGAAATTACAAAGTTTCCTAATAAATCTAATCTATAAGTTTAAAGAAATTACTGATGTCATTTATTGTTATGTTTTTTGGAGGGGTTGTTTGTTCTTAATGTTGGAAATAATGTGGTAACAAACATTTTTATGAAATATCTTATATACTTACCAAGATAATTTGCCTCAACATGTGTTGCCTTTTTTGTGTATTCCTTGAGTCTTTGAATCATTGCATCTTTGTAATCTTCACTGCTGTACAATTGAAATTATCTATGAATTGAGCTGTTTCGCCAATTGCCCTGGAGACCAGCATTCACTCCCAGGTTGAGTCATACTAAAGACTTAAAAAATGGTACTTGGTACTTCCTTGCTTAACACTCAGCATTATAAGGTAAGGATCAAGGGTAAAGTGGAGCAATCCAGGGAAAGGAGTAGCACCCTCCCCTACACCTTGGTGTAGTAGCTATCGAAAAGGGAGCCTTCGGGCCACCCTCGACTACGGTCACCAACTTTACTTTACTTTTAGAATTATCAAGAAAATCGGTCAACATGTTTTATTTAATACTTGTTACTGATGTCATTGATAGCAAAAATGAAAATTGTTGCTGGTGACATTCTAAATTAAAACCTTTAAATCTTCTTTGTTTTGTTTACTGACTTTCCTATCTAAAATGTTAATAATTTAAGACATCTGGGATTTGGATTATCACTTCTTATAATTTGTTTTCTAATTAAAAGTATTTGCTCTTTGTATCTACAATTAATACAAATCCATTCATGGTATTTTTACCAGCTGTCTCAGTTGTGGTTAAGATATTAATTTTCTGCTGCTGAGTTGTTCATACAGTAAGGAAAGAAATTCTTGCATTCCTTTTTAAATCAATGAATCCAAAGTTGTTTTTGTTTTGTTTTCTAATCTGTCATCTGTTGACCTTTTTATCTAAAAATTGTTCACAGAAGTAAATGATATACAAATGAAATATCCTAATATGGATTTTGTGGTTAAATACTGAATTCATTTGTCTGAAAGTTCCTATGTATAGTAAATATGAAACAATTTTTTTCAAAAAATGACTCACATGGTTTCAACATTTTTTTGTCTATAAAAATACCCTGTCTCAAAGAAAAACTTATTCAAATATATTTTAGAGTAAAAATGAAAAACAAAACTCTAATATTATAATTTATTTTTAGATATAAGTCAGATTAGAATTATATTAAAAAAAAAAAGAAGTAGTTGGGTGAGTCAAAAGTTTTGCAATATTTTGGTAACATGAGGCACAATTTTACAGCTACAGATGCTTTTGCTCCCAACATTGTGAAGGTGACGAACCACACTAGACTGTGAGATACCTAGCTTGTCTGATACTTTCTGAGTGCTACTTGCTTGGAACACAGCCTTGTAATCCACATTTTTAGGCCTACTTGACTTTGCCTGATCATCAAGGTTCTTCAAATCCAAGTGAAATTTCTATCTGGTTATTGTACTGTGATCAACTGTGCTTTCATCTTTTGCTCAACAAATCAACAAATGTTTTTAGTAGCTTCCATGGTGATATGGCCCAGTTTGAATTCATAAAGCATAAGTTCCCAAATTAGACTACATTATATGCTCATCTGTGAGGTTTTTAAATTACATTTAGAGTGAAGCCATACATAACATGTCAGCACACCAACTACCACAATACTACCAACCAAATGTTTTTAGTAGCTTCTGTGGCGATATGGCCCTGTTTGAATTCAAAAAGCATAAGTTCCCAAATTAGACTACATTACATGCTCATCTGTGAGGCTTTTAAATTACATTTAGAGTGAAGACATATATTACATGTCAGCACACCAACTACCACAATACTACAAACCACAACAGGTACCTTTCACAGCTTCAGTCACATGATATACACTCTGCAAACTAACACATATGAAAATATTGCAAAATTTTTTACTCACCTGAGTAAAACAATAAAAAACTTATTAAAAATATCTTAAAGTAAAAATGGAAAACAAAACTACATTTAAATCCAATAAATCTTTTTGAGATACTAGTCAGATAGGAATTATATTTTGAAGAAAAAATACTAAAAAGTAGAACTGACATAAACTATGCATAAAAAATAAACTGATAAAAAATTATGAAATTTTATTTAATTGTATTCAGTAACATTTAATGCAATTTGCATTTTTAGGTTTGCAATATGTGGAATAGTTTGTTTTTTTTAAATGTCAGTTAATCAAATAAAAGTTCAAATTGGAACCCCCCCCTCCCAAAAAACAAACAAAAAATAATGCAGTTTGTAAACAATGTATTATACATTTTATATGAAATTATTATTATATTCTTTCCAATTTGACCATATTGGTCATAACTGGAATCCAAGAGATAATAAATCTCTACAACTCTTCAAGACTCTTCAAAGTATTATTGTTGATCTCAGCAGTGCGGTAGTTTGATTAGTCTCATTTCTTCCTCAGGTTTCTAGATTCCTTTTGTCTTTTTTCTAACTTCTTGGGGATTCTTTTGAATGCTCTATGACTGATATTACTGTCACCTTCATATTCCACAATTTTTTTCTTTAACACTCTGGCTGGGTCCAAATATTTCTTGAATTTTCCTTTATGTTGTAATAAGAACTCATGAAAGCCATGATTGTCTTTTACAACTCATATTTATCATCTGACTTTAATGTGAGGTGGTGCTACATCATGTGTTAAGTCTCATCGAGTGTAACAACAATTTTACAACATTGTTGTAACCTAACAAAAAGGTTATTGAATGAGAAATAACCAAAATGGAGGTTGGAAATGAAATAGAAATCTTTATAACATTAACTAAATACAATACTTGCCAGTGGCGTGAAGAAGGTAACCACTGCTAGTAGTGACTACTTAGTATATTTTTCCCCCACCTCACAATAGCGTCCAGCCGTGGCCTCCGTGATATATATTGATATATAATATAATAATAGTGAGGCCACGGTCCAGCGTATTTATGAGGAATGGGATATACTCATTAATATTCATAGGTAGAGTATATAACAAACATTATTTTTAATCAGTGAACTGCTTGAGCAGCTAATCCACTAGTTGATACATTTGTTTCTTTTTCATTAGTACTAGTTCTGGTTGAGGTTGGATGATCATTTCTATTTCAAAGACCAAAAGATTTTGTGGGTTTTATTTTCTAGATTTCTGGTTTATATGTGTATTATTTGTCAGTATGGCTAAATTTTAGTCGCTTCCACAACTACTAATAGATTATTTTCGCCATCCACTCTTGATTTCTCTTGTACTCGTTTCTGGGATAGTTTGCTGTATTCATTTATAATCTAGTTTATTGTTTCACCACTCTCTCTCCCTTTCTCCCCTCCCCACATAGGCTACACTTGCTTTTCTCTTGGGTCTTATTATTTTACTCCTTGAGAGTTTTTCACATCAGCTTTAGCTGATGGTTTTCCGCTGGAGTTTGAGTGATAGCAAGTCTCCTTGACTCTTCTCAGTAATTCTGACCAATCTCAGCAATGCTGTAGTTTGGAAAGTATTATTATTATTTTTATTATTATCATTATTTACACCATTTTTAACTGGTGGTCTTTGACTGAAGCCTAAGTGACAGCAACTCTCCTCAGGTTTCCAGGACTATTCTGAGTATTCTAGCTAACCTTGATATTATGAACTATGATGGTCTCAATTCTTTCTCTGCTCTCCAATTCCTCTAGTCTCCTTTTAAACCCTTAGGGACTGATCCACGGGCACCCACTACAGTTGGTATCACTGTCAACTTCATGTTCTACAGTTTTTTCAACTCTCCGGCAAGATTCAAGTATTTGTCTATCTTTTTCTTTCATTTTTACTCTGTGGTCAGCTGGAACAGCAAAGTCAAAGAGCTGACAAGTCTTCTCTGTGATCAGCTGGAACAGCAAAGTCTAAGAGCTGACAAGTCTTCTCTGTGGTCAGCTGGAACAGCAAAGTCTAAGAGCTGACAAGTCTTCTCTGTGGTCAGCTGGAACAGCAAAGTCTAAGAGCTGACAAGTCTTTTTTTTTTCTTGTTAATTAAAACTAGGTCTGACCTTTCGTCTGGGATTTGTATATCAAAATCCCAGGTAATTTTATGGGTCTCATTTTCTAGGACAATTTCTGGTTTGTGCATATACCATTTGACTAGGTTCTTCAGCCTTGGTGAGGCAACTAGTCTAGGAGAAGGAAAACTCTGAATTCAAACCTGTTAAACTCTGCTTAAAAATTGACCTTGTGTCATATCCTGTCTGAGCAGAGGGGTTGGTAAATATGATTTGGTAGTATGATCCAATTTAAATTTCTTGCACTATTTTTAGTGGATCAACATTGTTACACAGCCACGTTTAGCCTTCTACTTCTTTTGTGCCTGTTTATTGCATTTGCTTATGTGATTAACTATCTCATCTCTCTCTCTCCACATATGTTATATAATTATGGAATGATTTTTTCATATTAATCATTTTTCGTTAATTATATTTTATCATTCGGTTTGGTTGGGCTTTGAACTATTCAGCTCTTAGTGCAGGTGCACACACATTGAATACAATTCATGCTTGCGCGCAGAGGATATGACAATCACAAATGTCATCATAAAAACCCCAGATAGGAAATGAGACTGGGGTGTGAATGACGTTATGCCCGGAAGCAATGGGTTGAGAATTTGGTGATTTTAAAAAAGACGTTAGTTGAGATCCGACTCTGGGCCGGGCCAGTCCAGCTGGGGGCTACGGGATGCGCAGTGTGTTTGTTGGGTCAGATAGTACAGTCAGCATAGTAAAAATTGTGTCTCTCTCTCCTCATGTCGAAAAACTAATGTCAAGAAGTTAATAAACGTTTTGTACCGGAACAACGGGGAGTCATCAGTATTTCGTATTTCCCTGCATCAGTATATTTTACACATAACCTACATTTGCTATTCTGTTGTGTATTATCAATTTCTGCCTTGATATAATTGATCCTTATGACATTATTTTGTGCCACTATTAAAAAAAGATTCAGTTTCTCTCTTTAGGATTTCTCTTCTTAATTATTTCCTGGTCATCTCATTTTATCTCACAAGTTTGTCACTTGAAGTATTCATACACTTGTTGTTCTTCTCATTTTTGTTTTCTAGATTTTGTTTGTTTTTCTCTTTGTTCTTATGTTGACATTGCTGTTACTGACTGCTGTATTTAGTCTTTCTTTGCTCTTTTTTGTGTGTTACTCAAATTTGTTGCATCGATGCAATCTTCAATGTTGGTGATTCTTCCTCTTTCTTTTCTTGACATATAGTCTCTCTCTCTCTCTCTCTCTGTCATCTCTGGAGTGTAAAGCTTTTGTTCATCAAGTCTGTCTGTCATCTCAAGAGCATAAGGCCTTGTTCATCATCATCAATTTCATTGTCCTTTGGTTCATTTGTTTAAGTTCCTCCCTTCATCTTAAGAATGGTCCAGGGTATCTTAAGGGGTGGAGGCTACCTTGGTGTTTATTGCTTTGATGAGATTTCTGTTGCAGAGTTTGGTTACAAGAAGTTTCCTTGACCTCTTTTCTTACTTTTTCTTTCATCTCTGTTTGATGGTATCTGCCTCCAATATTCCTAGGTGTGTCTAGTTTTTTTTGGTGGGGGGCTGCAAGTGTTCTGATGCTTTCCCAATGGAGCAATTCTATTCTTTCCATTTTTTCCTCTCTTTTCATTATAAGCCTGGCACATTTTTAATTTCCAAATTCTATTCTAATTATTATTATTATTATCATTGCTTTTCTGACAAGTTGACATTTATTTTTTATTCTTTTAAATTTTATAAAAATCTATTCAAAATTAGTTTAAAGGTTGACAGAGCAGCAGAAATTATATGAAAAAGTTAGCTAAACACATAAAATAAGTATGAAGCAAACAGTTTTGATTTACTGTGGGAGAGTATTTAACAGTTCTTTGTTTTCAATTTAGATTATCTTTTTTATTTTGTTTTTCACCTATAATAATAATGATAATAATGATATACAATATAGCCCCTCAAAGCTGCATATTAGACTGTCTCAAGATGTACAAGATATCTGACAAAGGCATGAAGTTTATTGAGAAAACCATGTAAACCTAACCTGGAGAGTGAAATTGACAGCAGGTGGAAAAAGCTTAGCTGTGGTAAAAATCCAGAATTATATTCCAGGGTGATGCGCTATCACCATTACTATTTGTTATAGTGATAAAGCCACTCAATCACATACTCAGAAAATGTACAAGCAGATACAAACTTAGTAAATCACAAAAAAAGATCAATCACCTACTGTACATGGACAACATCAAGCTGTTTGCCGAAAACAAAAAAAGAATTGGAAACCCTAATATAGGCAGTGAGAATATACAATTAGGACATAAGGTTGGAATTTGGCATAGAAAAATGCACCATACTAATAATGAGAAGCAGGAAATGACACATGACAGAAGGAATAGAACTACTTAATCAAAAAAATAATCAGAGCAGTCATTGAAAAGGAAACCTACAAATACTTGGTAATATTGGAAATGGACACCATCAAACAAGTGAAGAAAAAATTAAAAAAGAGTATCTCAGGAGAATAAGAAAACTACTTGAAATTAAACTATATAGCAAGAACCTCATCAAATGGATAAAAACCTGGGGTGTCTCTCTTGTAAGATACTTGAGACCATTCTTAAAGTGGACAAAGTAAGAACTTAGGCAAATGAACCAGACAAGAAGAAAACTAATGATGATGCATAAGACCTTACATTCTAGAGATGACATTGACAGACTATATGTGTCAAGAAAAGAAGAAGGAAGAGGACTTAGCAGCATTGAAGATAGCATTGATACATCGATACAATGACTCGAAGGCAACATAAAAAGCCTAGAGGAATACTGATTACAGTGACCAGAAACAATATAGACATGGGGATCAACAGAATAAAAATAACTAGGAAAAAAAATTGGAAGAAATACAACTGTATGGACATTTCAAGCAACAAACAAGCTAAATGTACCATACCCATGATACGGATATACGAAACGTACATAGAATGTTCAGAAAATATGTACATAGAACATAGGAATCCCAAAACACGAAAAACACTTACGACTTCTTAGTTCAGGTACGAAACTTTTTATTACCTTTGAGTTAAAAGGTTTTTCGACATAAGGAGAGAGGCACAATCTTTCTATGCTGGCTTTTCCATCTGCCCCCCCACACACGTGTGGCACCCGCCACAAGGCCACTGCGAGCTAGCAAGTCACCCTTCTTCGGACCGCAAGACTCAACTCCTGACTTTTTTCAAATCTCCCAAAATCCTCTGCGCACGCTTCCAGTGCATGACGTCATTCACATCCTCAATTCCTATCTGGGATTTTTATTTTGACATCTCTGAATGACACATCCTCCCCGCACGCACATGAACACATGCGCTCATGTTGCACCTAACTAACCCATGCGCTAAGCAAAAGGTTCTCAGCCTAACTAAACCGAAAGGCAAGCTCTATGAAATCCCTCGGGCCATTATATTACAAAAATCTCACCTGAGAAATCTTGGATGTGGCTAAGAAAGGGAAGCCTTAAAAGAGAAACTGAATCTCTTCTAATAGCAGCACAAAACAATACCATAAGAACCAACTATATCAAAGCAAGAATAGATAAGACAGAACAAAATAGAAAATGTAGGTTATGTGGTGATAAAGATGAAACAATCAATCACATAATAAATGAATGCAGCAAATTAACACAAAAAGGCTAGACACAACTGAGTGGGGTGGATGATTCAATGGGAATTGTGCAAAAAAAAATTAATTTGAACATACAAACAAATGGTATATGCACAACCCAGAATCTATCCTGGATGATAAAATGCACAAAATTCTCTGGGATTTTGTGATACAAATGGATTGCATAATTTCAGCCAGATTACAAGACCTTGTGATAGTCAACAAAAAGAGTACCTACCAAATTGTAGACTTTGCCATCTCAGTAAACCACAGAGTGAAATTGAAAGAGGGTGAAAAGAGAGATGAGTTCCTGGACTTTGCTAGGAAACTGAAGAAACTATGGTACAGGAAATTGATGGTAATACCAATGGTAATCTGTGCACTCGGTACAGTCACCAAAGGATTTGTAAAGAGACTGGAGGGATTGAAAATAAGAGCACGAGTGGAGACCATCCAAACTACAGCATTATTGAGATCAGCTAGAATACTGAGAAGTGTCCTAGACTTGCTGTCACTCAACTTCCAGTGGAAGACTATCAGGTAATGCTCGTATGAAAAACTCTCAAAGGAGTAAAATAAAAAGTATTTCAAATCTCTCCCACACTTTGAGCAGAAAGATAAATTAAAAACCATAGTTTATATCAAAGGACAGTTTAACTTTTCAATTTGAATATTTTATATTTCATCAAAAGCCTTTCAATAGGATTCGTAACTATCTTCTGTTTTTTAGAATGTTCCTATTTAATTGCATAATACATCTAACTTTAAGATTCTCTCACAGGCAAATATTACCAGCTAAATAAAGTAGTTATATTTGTGTGTGTGTGTGTGTGTGTGTGTGTGTGTGTGTGTATCATCTTTTCCACTTATTTTTATCATCTTGTCAGATTTACCAAAATCTATCATTTCTCCATCTGTGTGTGTGTGTATATATATATATATATATGTCCATAACATGTCCATTTGTTTGTGTACATATATATGTGTGTGTGTATGTATGTATATATAAAACTCTACTCATTAGACCAATGGCCTAATGAGTAGAGTGTTTATCAATGGTCCAGGAGACTGAGTTTCAATTCCTGGTCAAGTCATGCCAAAGACTCAAAAAATGGTACTTGATGCTGCCTTGCTTAACACTCAGCATTATAAGGTAAGGATCAAGAGTAAAGTGGAGCAATCCAGGGATTGGAGTAATGCCCTCCCCTACACCTTGGTATTGTAGCAATTGAAAAGAGAGCCTTCAGGTCACCCTCGACTAAAGTCGTCAATTTTATTTATATACACAAAGATAAATCTAAGTTTGAATAGCATAGATAAAGAGTCAACTAGCATTTCCAACTAAAACATTAACTGATCAGCATGTCATCATTTATGCCATTGATTTGAGGAAAGTTTTTGTTGTCAAAATAATGGTCATTTTTTAGAAAAATATTAACTCAATGCATTAGGGTAAATTGAAAAAATATGAAGATCTGTGAGAACAATGTGTCAAAAATGGCTTGATAACAAATATATTTCCTATTGAGGTAGGATGCCAAGGTTTCATTACCAATTCAACCTCCGCACACAGCTGACTAATCTGGAACTTTCACCATTGGACAAAAGGATATATATAATATATATATATATATATATATATATATATAAAGATTCAGAATAAGGCCCTAACTGCATCAGCATGTACATACATTCCTACAGAGGGACAACAAAGCCTATCATGAGGTACTGCTAAGGCACTTTGGGTTAGTGGTAATGATGTTTCAGCTCTAAAACAATGCCTGACCCCAGAGTCATTATCTGATGAAGGCTTTGTTGAAAGCAACACTACTGTTTGCACAGCTGTCATGATATAAATTTATTATTCATTATGTATGTGTGTGTATGTATATATATATATATATATAGAGAGAGAGAGATCTTAGAATAGCATAGATAAAGAGTTAATGGTGCTTAGGGATTTTGTTTCATGCCTATTCCAACTTAAATCTATTAGCGATAGTGAGCATTCTTTTTTTATGAATATATTAAACTACATTTTATATATATAATGTGTGTGTGTATATATATATATATATATACCCTAAATCTCAGATGAACTCTGCAAAAGAATCCATCCTTTTTATAAAATTCTCACAATCTTTAATCATCCTGATATAGATGCATAAGAGAAAAAACTGGCATGAAGTACACCTTCCCTGTGTGTTATTATGCACCCCTATTCAAACTAGCTAAGTTATCAAATTTTAGGGGAATGTACCAAATGGCATTTTCACTCTATGTACTTAACACTGATAAGGTTGTTTGTCATGTTGAGTGTATAGATCTGCTTTATCTCTATGGGGTGGGACAAAAAGAAGTCAGATTGTTTTCCTTTGCAATCGATTCTGATAATCCAATTAATTACCTTCCCTCCACATTCCAGTTCTATAAAACATCATGTTTGATATCCTCTTACACACATTAATAGGGATAGAGAAAAAAATGAACAATTTTGGTTTTCCATTTGTACCCCTTACATCTTCATGAGTAAAGATAGAGCATTATCCTGTTGTTTAGAATAAAATAAGGGTCTATATAGGCAAAAAATATTCAAGAATAAGATTATATTTATAACTCATAGACCTCCTCCACTGTCATTATCTTAGAATATGCTGACTATATTCCTTGCAGAGGAGTAAGACCACTCCCCCCCAAAAAAATTCGAGGTTCCTACATCTGGTGGTGAGGCTCTGGAGAATATGGAGTACCCTTTAATTGCCATTACTCCTACATCCACTCTGACCCAGAGTGGTAGTACCTGTTAGGGTCCCTCAATGGGTCAAATAGATCTGTGTGTAAATTGTTTTATTTGATAGGAATATTTGATATGGTATAACTATAAATTATTTGTATTAACAATAGTCACTTGAAACTATAATCATTTACTAATGATTATTATTATCATTAGTAGTAGTAGTAGTTGTTACTTTAAACCATAAAACTGTGTGCAAACAAATGACTATTATAAAATAGAACTAATTACTTGAAACCATATAATTATTGGTATTAGATAGGAATGCTTGAAACCATACAACTGTGTGAAAATTATATGTATTTGATAGGAATACTTGATATAATATAACTATGCAAAAAAACTCATAAGAAACAACTACACAAAAAATATACAATAAATGCAATTTTTTGACTTGAAGGCATACAAAAACTCTAGACATGTTAACATGCCATTAGAATCAATCATAGATCTCCTCCAAACAATTGTCCTTCATCGTAATATGCATATTATACGCTGAGAAATTTAATTTTTATCTGATTGAAGGTTTATATGCAGGGAAAAATGCTTGTGTCTCATAAAACTTTGTTAGTTTTTTGTTGTAGTATTGTTGAGGCACGAAAAAGAATTACAACATTTATCTTGGGAAAAGCTCTGCATACCTGTTATAAGTACATTTCAAGAATTACTATGTGATAAATTACTATTCATTCACTGTGATTATTGTAAGAAGCAATTTGCCAGCTGACTAAAAAATGTCTAGAATCTGTAGAATGTCTTATTTCCACTTTTTGTTTACCTGTTTATTTGTGGTTAGCAAAGTCTTAAAACATCATAAAAATACTTTTGTGTTTATTATAAAAACAACACTTTACTATCAAGACTGAATATTTCTCATTTGAAAATTAGCTCCCATGTTTTCCACATCTGGGACTATTTTCCTTTCAATATTTTTTTAACTGGAATAAATGTGTTTATTAGCTTAACATTGGGCTATCAAAGATCAGTACAATTGAGCCAAGAAATATGTTAGTATCCAAATGATTTGTTACTTTTGAGGTAATTGTGAGAACTAGATTAGATTTTTATAGAGTGTATTTTCGAGATTCCTTTCTTGGGGTAAAAAGGTTAATCAGCAAAGATAACACACACACACACACACACACACACACACACACACACACACACACACACACACACGTTATATTAAGGAAGCACATTTAGTGTAACTGTTATTGTCTTAGAAAATGGAATTGGTGACTCAAGTTCAAATCCTGGACAAGGCTGTCTGAGTTTCACTTAGTGCTATTGGTCTTGTGAAAGGCATGAATCCATGGTTTCCTTCCAGCTATGAGTGAACAGTAGAGAAGACTGGGTTCTTTAGCCTTGGTTGAAGTAATCAATGTAGAAAGAAAATACTGAATTAAAAACTAACTAGTCTGTTCAAATATTGACCTTGTATTACATCCTTCTCATCATGGAGGGATAGGTAAACACACTCATACTTTAATGATTATAAGAAATAAAGAAAGGTATGAAAATCTATCCACCTTTTCAGCTGGAGTTGTATGATATGTCAACAGCACCACTGCAATGGACTAACCCTAATTCTCAATGAGGCCACCTGTTGGTCATGGGTGGCGACCCTTAATGCTTGAGGATGGGATCCTGGTGGCTGAGCAGTCAGTGATCCAGCAACTACAGTGGTCATGTGGCCTGCAATACTCCACTTAGGGTGTTACTAGGCTAGACAGGCAGTTGGAGAAGCCTGAACTGATCAATCAGCTGGTCATATTAAACCCTGTCACCTGTACAATAGTCCTAAATGTATTCTTCAAATTGTTCTTGTATACCCAACTCTGTAAGGCGTGAGAAGAAAGTGGCTGAGGGTTAGTTGATCTATGATAACAATACTTGAAACTATGTGCAAACAAATGATTAATTTTAAATAGGAATATTAGTGCGAGATAGCAATAAGTAAGTAAAGTTGGTGACCTTAGCTGAGGGTGACCCAAAGGCTCCCTTTTCAATAGCTACTACACCCAGGTGTAGGGAAGAGCGCTACTTCATTCCCTGGATTGCTCCACTTTACCCTTGATCCTTACTTCATAATGCTGAGTTTTAAGCAAGGTGGCATCAAGTACCATTTTTTGAGTCTTTGGTATGACTCAACCTGGGATCGAACTCCAGTCTCCTGAACCATTGACGCAAACTCTACTCATTAGGCCAATGGCCTGGTTATACTTGAAACCATTTAACTGCAAACAAATGAGCTCTAACTCATTTGAAAATTTACCTACAAACTATTTGCTTATACATACACATCACACACTATATATATATATATATATATATATATACACACACACACATGGTGCATTCAATAAGTTTCCAGACTTTTTTGTACAGGCATTTAAAATTGTTGTAGACTCTTGAAAATTCAGTATGTTATTGCTATACATCTTATGAGATGAGTGACCAATTTTTATGATTTCAAGTTCAAATGAACAGCTACAGCAGCAATTGGAATACACCCTACTAAAACCTGATTGTCACAGCTGGTGAATTTCAAAAATCCAATCTGGACATGAGGACACTTTAGAAGAATGATATGCAATAAAATTCTGTTTTAAACTTGGAAAAAATACCACAGAAACGTATGGAATGCTTCCGACTGCTTTTGGACCATCTTGCATGAATCGAGCATCAGTTTTTGAGTGGCAAAAAAAGATTCAAGGAAGGCAGGCAGTCTGTGAGGGATGATGACAGGTGTGGGAGGAGTAAGGAAGTCAATACACCAGAGTTGATTAGCCAAAGGGTTAGGGTTAGGGTTACTATGTTGAGATTTTAAGGGAGTTCAGGAAGAGATCAGCAC
Source organism: Sepioteuthis lessoniana (assembly GCA_963585895.1). NCBI lineage: Eukaryota > Metazoa > Mollusca > Cephalopoda > Myopsida > Loliginidae > Sepioteuthis > Sepioteuthis lessoniana. Next base: position 11,899,949 of record OY757915.1, on the reverse strand, counting down.
TCTTCATTTCAGGTCAGTGGCATTTTCATGAGGACAATACACCAGTCCACAACTCCATCCTTGTCACTGACTATTTGAGTAAGATGGGCATCAAGACAGTTCTTCAGCCTCCCTATAGTCCAGACCTTGCTCCCTGTGACTTTTGGTTATTCCCTAAGCTCAGAGGCTGTCGTTATGAGACAATTGAGGAGATGAAAGAGGCTGTGACGAAGGTCATTGACATGTTCACACAAAAGGACTTCCGTGGGGCCTTCCAGAAGTTGTTGGAACAAGTGCATTGCAGCCGGAGGAGATTACTTCGAAGGGGACTAGAGTTTCATGTATATACTATCAATAAAAGTGCCCATACGAAAAATGTCTGGAAACTTATTTAATGATCCTCGTACAAAGAGATAATCCTTACTGTTATAGCTGCTAAGGTTTATAATGCTCTGTTTTTCAATCATATCTAACCTGAATTTGAGAAAATTCTTTGGAAAAATTGAAATGGTTTTCAGAGAAAGCTATTCACAACTTCTCAGATTGTGGCTATTCATTGAAGGAGTACATGCAAAAGATCTCAAGGCAACACTATTGTGGATTTCTCCGAGATATTTGATTCTATATAAAGAAGAAAGATGTTGCAAATACTTTTAACATATGTTCTCCCCCCCAAATTATTAGCGCCATAATGAAGCTCTACAAAAACACTAAAGTAATGGTTCAGTTACTGGATGATAATACTGATTTCTTTGAGAATATTGCTGGAGTCTTGCAAGGAAATGCATTAGTGTCATTTCTAATTTGTCAAGGTTACATACTACAAATGTCAATAGATCTAATGAAAGAAGATGGTTTCACACTAAAAAAGGTTTAAAGCAGGCTATGTTTTTATATATATATATATATATATTGACTGTCATTTCTTTAGAAAAGAAAGCTATCTCCTCAATCCTTTTGCCCTGTTGTATATGTAACAAGCAAAAGACTTGTCTTAGCTCTGTTCACGTTCATATGGCTTCTCAGATGTACATACTTTGTCAAAGAATTGACATGAATTACCTGTAGGTTGCTGTGGAAGAGCCACTGTTAGATAAGCCTGTGATTGTTTGCTGTCATGAGATTTCATCTGACTATCAAGCCCAGCTTTAGACAAACAGACCCTACTGCAGATGTTACAAACATGGTCAGGGTGAAAAGTGTCTGGGACTGAGGTCAAGTCCTGTTTCTGAAGTGCTAGTTTCAAGATGAAGTGTTTGATTCTCTGCACTTCAAATACTTTAGGACCAGCATAGATCACTTTTTCAAAATTGATTAATTTTTCTGTCATCTGCTCTCAGTCTTCAACATCTATACTAAGTGGACTAAGGTTGTTTTTGATGTCATTCTTAAAATGTTTCTTAGGTTTACCACATTGTAACTCTCTGTAAAACAACTGTTTAAGTAACTTGACATCCTCCATCCTAGTAAATGTCCAAGCCCAACACATCTCATTTTTTGGGTAATTATTTAAGAATTTTTTTTTTCTTGTCGCATAAGATCCTATTGAATAGTAATAATTTTTTAACAAACATATTTGAGCTATGGATAAGACCCTAATGAATGCAGCTACTCTGGGTTAAAATGAAACTAAGAATAATGACAATGAAGGAATGACTCCACACTCCCCAAGACTCCCGCCATCAGATGCAGTTTAGTGTCATATTCAAAACACTCCTTTTGGAGGGGGCAGGGGCTTACTCCTCTGCAAGGGATATAGTCAACGTATTCTAAGCTCTGTTGACAAGGCGGAGAAGAGACCAAGTTTACATGACAATGCTGTGCTGTGTCAATACGACATTTACAAAAAGGCACTGAACTAAACAAAAATTGAAAGGAGGAATAAGAAAAATAAAGAACTGTTGTGTCAGGTGAATTTATTTGAGGTTCACAAATAGAATTGAATCAGGTTTATTTCAATGTAAACAGAGCAGAAACAAAATGTCATTGAATGTTTCTAGTGCAGAACTTATACAAATTACCTGATTACAGGGTTTTTTGTATAAATATCTCATATTTTCAAAAATGGTGGTAAAAATAATAGTTTTAGACAGTACACTCATCAAATATTGTTTGGTAGATTTCCAGTGTTTATTAAATGAAAGTGTAAATACCAACAATAATATTTGTCTGCAAATGAAACAAAAGAAGCCAAGAATTCACTTACATAAAATCTGTTTTTTAACGTTAATAATTGAAGTAGAACATCCTTTGACCAATCACCATAGAAACTAATTTAGGCATTTCAACTTGCATCCACTTCTTGCTCTTCTGTAGCCCTATGAATAGTGCTAACTGAGCAAATCCCCATAAGAGGATTGACCAGGATTAATACTAATAAGTGGAGTTGATTTTTAAAAAGTCATTTTACTTGGGTGAGTTATAAGTTTTGCAATATTTTGGCAATGTGAGGTACACTTCAGCAGCTCTGAATGTTTTTAGGTCATAAAGATAATGAACAATGCTGAATTGTGAGATGTCAAGCTCACCTGATACTCTCCAAGTGCTACTCACCAGATTTGCCTCTATAGCTTGAAGCACAGCTTTAGGCCTATCTAACCTTGCCTGATCATCAAGGTTCTTGCAACCCAAGCGAAATTTCTTGAACCCCCTGGTTACTGAACTATGATCAACTGCACCTTTACCTTTTGCACAACAAATGTTTTTGGTTGCTTCTGTGGCATTATGAACCAGTTTGAACTTGTAAAGCATAAGTTCCTGAATTAGATTACATTGTATGTTTATTTGTGCACCTTTCAAATTGCACACAGAATTAAGCAATGCACAACATGTCAGCACACCAACTACCACAATACTACCAACCATAGTAGATACCTTCTGTGCTTTAAACTGCTTTAGTCACATGATATATGTGCCACAAATTAGCATGTACCAAAATATTGCAAAACTTTTGACTCACCCAAGTAATATGAATTTTGTTAGTAGCACCAGAAAACATGATTACTTTATTATTTGCTATTATCACTTCATAGTAAAATTCAGTTACAGATAATATTACTCATCTGTATAGAAGATTCTTTTACTTAACCAAGAAGTGATGGGAGTCCCCCTGGCATCGTAGTTAACATGCTGGACTGTAACAATGTAGTTTGCAAGTTCAAACTCCAGATTTGCTTCTCTGGCTTGGAGTTTGGCCTCAAAATCTATGGTTTTAGGCCTACTTGACTTTGCCTTATTGAGGTTCATGCAACCCAAGCAAAATTTCTTTAACTATTTGTTTACAGTATTGTGATCAACTGTACATTCCACCTTTCTTACAAAAAATGTTTTTGGTTGCTTTTATGGCATTATGACCCAGTTTGAACTGATAAAGCATAAGTTCCCTAATCAGACAACATTGCACATTCATTTGTGCAGCTTTAAAATCACACATAGTGACAGTGCACAAACTACTACAATACTACCAAGCTCAGTGGAGTACCTAACACAACTTGAACTGTTTTGGTCTTGATGATAGAGGCTCCATAAACTACAAGCACATACCAAAATATTGCAAAACTTTTAACTAACATCAGTTTTATTCCCAGAAAAGTTCTTTTGAAAAGTAATATAAAAGGAGATTTCTACACCATTGTTATTTCTTAAAATATGGAGAAAAATAATCTGAAAAGATTTTAATTCTCAAGGAAATGAATGTTTTGTTAAAAATTATAAAATAAATCATGACTGTATTGATAAAAACTAGGCCCCTAGAAATGGATCATACTGGTCATGTTGATCTTCTCAACTGTAGCTGTAGAAAGGATAGATAGCCACAGATTGTAAAGATGTAATCCTGCACAGGCAAAAGAAGGCAATTTAGGAGACTGTGGCAGAATTGACCCTTGACCTTGTTAAGGGTTGAAATTTTCAGGATATGGCCAAACAATATGAATGAACTTTTATGAATCCCAGGGAATAATAAAGAGGTGTCTTGGAGATGAAAAAAGAAAAGAAAAATGAGAAATTTGTTTTTGTTTGGAAATATTTAGGGAGGAACTTGCCTCATGAAGACAGTAAGAGAAATCAGACCAATAGAAACACAAAGGTGTCAGGCATGAACTGAAAAAAGAACCTGACCAATGAGCCTATAGAGACCCACGTCATGGTGACGGTGAGAGAAATCAGACCAATAGAAACAAAGGTGTCAGGCATGAACTGAAAAAAGAACCTAACCAATGAGCCTATAGGGACCCACATCATGATGACCTGGTATCTTCAATTCAAAATGAAATTACAACCAGCCCCATTAAGGAAGCTCTTTAGAACTAAAAATGGATCTGTAGGGGGGTGGTAATTATTGGATTACAAGTGACTTGATGACTGACTGGATGCTGATGTGATCAGTGATCTGGTCAATGTATCATATCTGGTCTTGTGATCCAGGATTAAGCCACTGGACTAGTCAACTGTTCCCACTACAACTTCAACATAAGAGGCACCGATAACAACATTTATCAGAAGAAAGCAGGTTTCAAATACTGGATGAAATAGTTTGTGTTTCACTTTGCACTAATGCCCTTCAAAAAGGCATGAATCTATCTGTTCTTCTTCTTACGAGTAAATAAGAGCATGGACTGGTTTCTTAAGCTTTGGTTAGGCAACCAGTCTAGAAGAAAGAAAACCTAATTCAAACCAACTGTACTCTACTTAAAAATTAACCTTGTGTTGCATTCTGCCTTTGGTTGGGGGAGGGGTCAGGTAAACTCTACAACAGCATTTTAAACAATAAAACAATTTTTATTTCTTTATTCTCACCTTGTAAAATATTGAAATATTATAGCTATAAACATTAATTTCTTTAAATAATGATAAGAGAGAGAACACCCTGTTGGTAGGGCTTAGAATAGATTGTACCACCCTGCAGTGGGGTGAGCTCCCCCCACACACACACACACCAAAATACGGGTGTCCTGGGTATAAAACTATTTGGTGGTGAGGCTTCAGTTCTGAAGCTTTGGGGAGTTTAGAGTATACCTTTATTGCCATTACTCCCAGGTCCACTCTGATATAGAATGGTTGTACCTGTTAGAATATCATCCATTGGTCAAATAGATCTTTTTGCAAATTATAAGTATTAGATAAGAATACTATTATAACTGCATATAAAAAAAACTTTTAAGAAATTACACTGAAAATGAAAATATAAATGTAGAATGTATACATTTTCCTCACTTCTAGGTATAAAATAACCTTAAATGAGTTGACATGCCAGAATAATTAATTTGTTATTTAGTCTTTGAGAAAATGACTTTAAACAAGTTGACTAAATCCCTTGCCGAAGGATAAGAACCTCCAAAAAGTGATGCCTTGAATATTACACTTAAATGTATCTGATGGAGAGACTCCAGTTCTGAGGATCTGACGAATGTGTAGTAGCCCTTCATTGCCATTACTCCCAAGTCACTTAGAGTCCTATGTTTCAAATAGAGTTTTTAAAAATATTATTTGATGGGAATACTTGATGCTATATAATTGTAAATTGTTTGTTTTAAAAATATTTAGTTGAAGCTATAATTGTTGACAAAGGATTATTATTATCATTATTATTATTATTTACTTGAAACCATGTATGTCAAATGATTATTATCAAATAGAAATGATTAATTGAAACCATGTACTTATTAGTATTAGATAGGATTACTTGAAACCATACTACTGTGTGAAAATTATTTGTATTAGATAGGAATACTTTATATCATAACTATAAATTATTTGTATTAAGAATAGTTACTTGAAATCTGTAAGGATTATTATTAGTTACTTGAAACTATATAACTTGAGCTGTTTTTTTGTATTAGGTTGAAATATTTGATATCAAATAACTGTACCAAAATTCTTAAGGAACAATTACACAAATGTACAATGAACTTGATTCCCTAACATCTTGGCATGAAATAATCCTAGATGGGTTATTATTATGAATTTTCAACTCATAAAATCTAACTTGCTTTAAAATTGCCAGCCCCGTTGGTTGGAGATGTAGAATACACGAATTGCATCTTTGTTGAGGGGGTAAGACACCCCTCCACAATGACATTATTCTGATGGTAAGGGTCTAGTAATGCAGGAGCTTTAGGGAATATGGAGTACTCCTTCATTTCTGTTGCTCCCAGATCCACTCTGACCTAGAATGGTAGCACCTGGTAGGGTCATATCTACGAGTCAAATAGAACTCTTTGACACTTAAACTGAGTGCAAACAAATGACTTATGCTAAATTGAATTGTTTGCAATAGAACTTTGTGTAAACAAATAACTGATGTTTAATTGAATTGTTGGTGATATGTAGCAATACTTGGAAACATTAGGCTGTGTGCAAATGAATGAATAGTGTTGAATAGAATAATTAGTGTTAAATAGCAATACTTGTAACCACTTCACTGTGTGCAAACAAATGATTAATATTGAATAGAATTATTAGTGCTAGCAATAATTGAAACCTTTTAACTGTGTAGAAGCAATACCAATACTAGAGTACAAACAAATTAGTTCTAACTCATTTAAAAATGAAATTACCTACAAACCATGTGTTGTTATGTCTCATCTCTTGTGTTTGGACAATATTCTCGATATTTTTTATTCCTTGTCCCAGATATGTCAGCAAAGAAGTATGTAAATGAATACAAGTTGATAATTCATCCTATTTACTCAAGTTGGCTCATAAGAGATGTGTTATAGATAATGATAAAAATAGATATCAACAACAGGTTGAGGAATTATTGCAAGAAAGCAATGTATCAGAATGACTAGCAAAATAATACAACAGCGATTTCAATAACATATAAAATACATTTATTCTGGTAGCATTCAACTAATAAAATAATATAAACATTTAATAAAGTTCAAGAGATATATGGATTGGACTTATCTGAGGAGCAATGTGAAGACTCAATATGGGCATGATAGAAAATTATGTTCTATCAGGCTTCTCTTTTGTCTATTTTCTCGCACGTGGTCATGCCAACTGCTTACACCATGTCTCTCTTTTCAACTGTTTACGCCACGTTTCTGTTTCCCACTGTCCTGTTTCAAGCTATCTCACCCCACATTCCAATTTGCACTGGTTAAGCAAAAGAGATCTCATTCTTTTTACTTCTGGGGTTTCCAGTCAGCAACCTCCCACTACTCCTCTCCTGGTGTGTTTGCTGGTTACTGCTCTGTGTATACGTCACAGTGTGCAAACATATGACTGATGCTAAATTATGACTTATATAACAATACTTCAAACCATTTAACTGTGTGCAAAAAATGAACTCAGGTGTGCTTAAAAATGTATCAACAAAATGTGTTTACAAATCTAATATATATATATATATATATATATAAAGAGGATTTGGCATTAAATAACCTACAATGGTTGATATGCCATAAAACCCAACCAAACCAAATCATATATATTTAATATATATGTATAAAGAGGATTTGGCATTAAATATCCTACAATGGTTGATATGCCATAAAACCCAAACACGCCTAATCATATATATCTAATATATATGTATAAAGAGAATTTGGCATTAAATAACCTACAAGGGTTGATATGCCATAGAATTAAAAAAAAACAACAACATATCTATGGGTCAAATAGAACTGTTTGACATTTAAACAATGTGCAAACAAATGACTTATCTTAAATTGTTACTGCTACATAGTAATACTTGAAACCATTTAACTGTGTAAAAACAATAGCAATACTAGTGTGCAAACAAATTAGTTCTCATTTAAAAAATAAAGTTACCGACAAAGTATGTGTGCAAACATATTATTGAAATTTGTAAATTCAGCAGTTAATGTCTACCCAAATCTGATTGGTGGTTTTGAAGTTATGCTATCAGCCCCCGCCCCTACTGTTATTTAAATGAGACCCATCTTGCTGTCTTTTTTTGGTAGGAAGGTTCAGCACAAGCAGAAGGTTCTGCTTGGCATGCTCTTTTTGCTTTGCAAACTCTTGTTTATTCCCCTTGAACTTTAGGCAATTTTTTTTAAGCAAAGTAGCTGGAGTAAAATAGGCCTATTTATTTGCTTAGTCTAAGCCTCTTTTCCTTGTAGGGTTTTTATTGTTACATGTTGAAACAATAAACCTACTGTGTGCCACTTGGCCTTTTTGCATGGTGGGTGTACAACGGCCATCGACTAGCAAGTATAGCACTGAACCTCGTCCAGTTTAAGCTATCATCAGGCATCCGTGCCTGAACCTATGTTTGGGTCCATGTCTAGCTAGGCTCATCAGGTTCACATTGCACTAAGGGAGCCGATGACCAGCAAAGTCTAGCAGGGTTCAAGCCTTGGCTTATGTCTGACCTTCCCCTCCCCTAATCCCCACTTTAAGCTGACCTTCGGGTCATTGACCCTGTCTCAAGTCCTGTCTGGTAAGAGGCAGAGACAAATAAAGCCTATTGCTGCCTTTTGTGGTTTTAGTTTCAAAAGAAAGTTGAGTCTAGGGTCTGGAGGCAGTATTATTGGACTTTTACTGACAAAGGAAGTTGTTGGCTTGAGTCAGAAGATGTAGTAAAAGCCTCCATAGGCTCAACAGAAGAAAATTCGAGTTGATCCAGAAAGATATTCATCTAAGAAGAAGAAGAAGCAGTGATCTACTTGAAGTTCACTTAAATAAATAGTAAACTTTGTTTTCAACAAGTCTACTCAGGAAACTAGACAAACACGATTGTCCAGGTTGATTCTACACAAGAAGGAGGCACCGAGAAAAGAATAAACCCTAAAAATTGACTTCAAAATGAACTTTGACATAAAATACCAAAGAATGGTATTTTATCATTAGCAAAAGTTAAACTGACAGTAAGGTGGTTGATGGTATGGCTTCGAGCAAGTCAGTCGTCATATTTCTTTATACACTTCTTAATTTTTTGGGTTATAATAGTGTCGTTATTTGAATGTATATTATTTTTGTTACCTTAAGTTCAATGTTTTTGACAAACATAGGGAAAAATATGCAAAGCCGGATTTTGTAAAGTTTATTTCTCTTGAAATAAATTACTTTGTGGGAACTGGTTGTTTTTGTTTTTAAGAAATATAGACACACTTTTCTTTCAGGTAGCAAGCGTAACCTTCCCTTCCCATTTTTTTCAATCTCTTTTATTTTTATACTTTTCTTTCCCCCTTTGCCAGGCCTGACAGTTACTGCTTGATAATTTCTTGAGCTGGGCAGAGATAAAGTTTACTCGATTTGGGTAGAGTTGTACTTCATTCGGAAAAATTTGTTAACTTTTCGTGTGTTGATTGTTATCATTTAAGACCTGAAATCCATCATATTTTTTGAATTGAGCACATTTCTTGTAATATGACTGATGTTAAATTCTGACTTACATAACAATAATTGAAACCATTTAACTGTGTAAAAATAATAGCAATACTAATGTGCAAACAAATTAGTTGTAACTCTTTAAAAAATGAAGTTATCTACAAACTATGAATGCAAACATATGACTGATATTAAATTCTGACTTATACAACAATACTTGAAACTTTTTAACTGAGTGCAAAAAATGTTTGATGGTAAATAGAATTATTTGTATTCAATAGAAATACTTGAAACCATTTAACTGTATGCAAAAAAACAATGAGCTCAGGCCTATTCAAAAATGTTATCAATATACGTGTTTACAAATCACATATTTAATATATATTTATAAATAGTATTTGGCATTAAATAACCTCCAATGGTTGATATGCCATCAAACCAAACCAAACCTGATGTTAAATTTGCTACTGTTGAATAGCAATACTTGAAACCATATCACTGGATGCAAAAAAAATGTTTGATGATAAATAGAATTATTTGTATTCAATACAAAAACTTGAAACCATTTAACTGGGTGCAATGAGCTCAGGCTCATTTAAAAATGTTGTCAACAAGATGTGTTTATGAATCGTGTATTTAGTGTGTGTGTGTGTGTATGTTTAAAAAATTTGGCATTAAATTACCTAAAATGGTTGATATGTCATAAAACCAAACCAATTTAAAATTGCTTTTTAATTTTTTCAAGAAGCAACAAATTTAAAGAACCAATCCTTTCATCTGGATTTTTAACACTTTCCAGAAATTGTGGCAAAAATGTCAAGTAACTTTGTTGAACTTGATAACCAAATGCCTAATGATAATATTATTAAAAATAAGATACATGAAGCTGCATAATATTATGATATCTTGAAACATTAGCTCTAAGGAAGAAAATGTAATACAATTATGCGATGTTTCAATGACAAAATATTAGCTCTAACAACATTATGAATGTCAGTTCACAAATTCTTTGTGGTATCATATATTTTTTCAATGTAAATCTTTATAAACCCACATATCCATTGATATTTTTTGCATTTTTCTCTCTCTCTCTCATTAAAAATGTCAGTTTAGTTCTGGGCTGTTCAAAGTAATCCATAGACGAGACGAGGGAAGCTAGGCATTTCGTTTTTTGTTTTTTTTTCTTTTTTTTTTTGTTAAAAAAAAAATTTTTTTAAATGATGAAATGCCTAGCTTCCCTCGTCTCAAACAGTAGACTGTCTCCAAGTATATTTAAATTCATTTGTAAATAAACGATAAAACGGAAGAGGAAGGATTTGAACTCGCACATGCCAGCAGAGAAAATTGGTTCAGTATTGGTCAGTATGTCTTTAAGTCCTATTAATTTAAAATGCTGAAAATTTTACAAAATTTTATGCTATATTCTTCTTTATAAAATATTGCCTAAACTGTGCATTTTGAATGTAAAGACACCCTTACTATAAACCCAAATTGAATGTATGACTCTGTCCAAATTGTCAGCGAACATGGCAAAACGTTTTTGAATCTTTTCTAAAAGTTTAATATTCTTAAAGCCCCCTCCCCAACAGTAGTTTAGAAGAAAAACTAAAAAGCCTAAAACTCCCAATGCCACCACACACAAAAAAAAAAAACCTACATTTGTAAAAGCTATAAAATTCTTAAAGCCCCCCTCGGCTCCCAACGGTAGTATAGAAGAAAAACTAAAAAGCCAAGATAAAAGTCCCAAAACTGGAAAAAAAAAAAAAATACATTTCAGTATCAGAAGATAGATGAAAATATAACGAAAAGTCTGACTAAAGTACCTTAATCCTGGACTTTAAGTTAAAACTTAAGGAAAATTAAGTTAAAATTACCCCCCCCCTTTTTTTCTATGTACACATGGGAAGCAGCATGATGGATGTAAAGGTATTTGAATAAACCCATTGACGGCCAAACTTAATACCTAAACAGGTCCTGGACGTGAGTTTGACAACTTAACGCTCAGGATCGTTAGTTCGATCGGGGAACTACTGCTGCTCCTCTATAAGAGTGGCTTCTATAGAAGAGAATAAAACAGCCATCTAAACATAACCATGACCCACACTCAAACCACATACACAAACCGCATCGCTCTTCGCACGGGTAAAAAAGGGGCGCGTCCTGCTGAGGTTTGAGCCCAGGCCTCAGTTTTCGAAAAATCAGCTACAGAGCTCAAACAACGAAAACTACTAAAATACAAACAAACAATACAAATAGCAACATTTAACGTTAGAACCTTAAATAGAATCGGACAACTACCAGAGCTAACAGCCTCGGCCATAGAACATAATATAGACATAATATGCATACAAGAACACAGATACACGCACACCGAAGATATCAAATATCACAAAACTGGCAATGGATGGACGCTAGCCACTGTATCGGCATGGAAAAACTCTGTCAACGCCGCAGTAGAAGGGGTAGGAATGCTTATAGGACCTAGAGCATTAAAAACGCTAGATAGCATTGAGTAAATACAACCTAGGATGATGGCAGCTACTTTTAATGGCAACCCCAGAGCAACCATCATCTCCTGCTACAGCCCTACTAATGTTAGTGAAGAAACTGAACTAGTCCCCTTCTACGATGAGTTATCCTCATTAGTGCGTAGCATCCCAAAACACAACATGTTAGTCATTGGCGGAGACATGAATGCCCAAATTGGGAAAAATGGAAACAACAAATACAGCCTTCACAGCACATCAAATAGGAATGGGCAACATCTAACAGATTTTATGATAGAAAATAGATTAGCATGCCTCAATACAAACTACCAAAAAAGGGAGGGCAAACTATGGACATACACGTACGCGAACAATAGTAAAGCACAGATAGACTACGTCCTTATAAACAAGAAATGGAAAAATAGTGCAATGAATTGCGAGGCGTACTCCTCTTTTGAGGGTGTGTCCTCCGATCACCGAATAGTCATTGCAAAAATACGGCTAAGCCTACGAAAAAATGTCAAACAAACAGTGACCACCAAACACTATGACTGAGCCCTTTTGAACAACAGAGATATAAGAGATAAATACGTATTAGAATTAAGAAACAGATTTGAAACACTGCAAGAGAAGACGGAAAAAAGTACACCAAATGACAAATATAAAAATTTCGTCAATGCGCACCTCGAGGCAGCAGCGAAATGTATTCCAACAGAACTCAAAACTAAATATAGAGTCCCATGGGAAACATTAGCGGTGAGAGAAAAACGTGCACTAGTGAAAACAGCCTCCAAAAACTATCGAAAAAACCCAACAAACACAAATGCCCGAAAACTAAAAATGGCACAATATCAATTAACAGGCATATATATAAAGGAACAGACAGAATACATTCAAAATCAGATAGATAAGATGAGAGACTCGGTGGAAGATAGACAATCTAGGATAGCCTGGCAAACAATAAACGAAGTGAGTAGAAGGAAGAGCACAGCCAAAACAAAACTGAAAGCTGCAAACCAATAGGAAAGAATAAAACTGTGGAAACAGCATTTCGAAAACCTACTAGGAAACCCACCGAAAGTAACACATGAACCAATCACCAGAATAATTAGTAAGCAATTGGATATTAAACTAGGACCGTTCACACAAGAAGAACTCGACTCGGTTCTCAGAAAAATTAAAAATTAAAAATTGACGAGATTCCCCCAGAAGTATGGAAGACCAGACAATTCGACGACATACTGCTCCGACACTGCAACGCAGTCTATAATCAAAATCTGATAGACAGATGGATGAAGGGATGCATCCTCCCCTTTCCTAAAAAGGGTGACCTCGGTTTAGCCAAAAACTACCAAGGCATAACACTTACATCCATAGCAGCCAAAATATACAATGCCCTACTACGAAACCGAATAGAACCCAAAATCGACAACATACTTAGGAAAAACTAAAATAGTTTCCAAAGAAATAGATCCACGACCTCACAAATATTAAGCAAAGCTTTACAAAAGACTGAAAAGAGGAGGTTTCATTGTCCAAACTCTGGATAGGTCATACAAGGATAACACACTCTTATTTACTTGAAGGCAAACAATGTGTTGCGCATGTCAGACCAAATACACTGTGAAGCACATTCTCATCAAATGTACCGACCTAGCCCATATAAGAAAAACCTTCTATAGTGCAAACAATATGAAGGAACTGTTCCAAAACACTGAAATAAATAATGTGATATCATTTCTGAAAACAGTGAAGTTATATACAAAAATCTAAAGAAATTTACAATAAGACCAAATTACTTCTATAAACCCTTTCTTTACTAGATATATTCTAACTGATCCCTTCCCCATCCTGTTTCGCAGTTTGTTTGTTTGTTTTTTTTATATGATCATGATTCCCTACAAATAAACTCCTAATAAAAAAAAACAAATAACCGACTAATTATCTAAAGTTTATCATTAATTCCTAAGACATCTTGTTTGAATTTCTTTTCAGACTTATTTTCTTTAACTTGATTCGGCATTAAATGACCGATGAGGTTGATATGCCGTAAAACAAAACAAAATAAAACAAACTTAGAAAACCGCAACCTTATATTTGTGATTTCCTCACTACCCACCAAATCCATCCTTTCTATTAAAAATAATTAAAAAATTAAAGGTGCATTTGCATTTATAGTTTACTGATTCTTTTGAAATTTAATATTCAGTTAATTCATTTTGGGGTGAATGGAAATTAAATTTGGTTGCAAAGAATGTATCAAGTAAAAAGTTTGAAAAGCCCTTCCCAGTATAGATTATTATTCAAATTTTAAAAAATTTATTAGATTTCCATGGGTACATTTACTACTTTTTGATCCTAGACAGAAGTAACAGAATAACACTTGATTTTCCTTGACAGAGTGCACATATACTACCCTTATATCCCTGCAGAAGTTACACGAAAAGAAAACAATAGGAAAAGTAATATGTTCATTATATAGATGATTTCATTTAATATCTTTGAATAAACCAAAGTAGTCAATTTAAAAAAAAACACACACACACACACAGAATACTACAATAAACAGTTAAACATAACATCAGTTTTACAATCTAATGAACATGCTAATAAGTGAATAATAGACTAATCTCTGTAGAGGGGTAAGACCCCCGCCTCCTGAATGAGTGCCATTGGTATGTAATTAAATGATGGTGAGTCTTGGAGTTTTGGGAAATGTGGTATACTTCTCAGTTGCCATTACTCCCAGGTTCACTCTGACCCAAAGTGGTAGTACCTGTTTGGGTCCCATATATGGGCCAAATAGAACTAGTCTATCATTTATTATACTTAAAACCATTTAACTGTCTGCAAATAAATGATTGATATTAAATATGATTCTTAGTATTAGATAGCAATACTTGAAACCATTTAACTGTGAGCAAGCAAATGAATTATGTTGAATAGAATTATTAGTGTTACATAGCAATACTTGAAACCATTTAACTGTGTGCAAACAAATGAATTATGTTGAATAGAATTATTAGGGTTACATAGCAATATTGAAACCATTTAACTGTGTGCAAGCAAATGAATTATGTTGAATAGAATTATTAGGGTTACATAGCAATACTTGAAACCATTTAACTGTGTGCAAGCAAATGAATTATGTTGAATAGAATTATTAGGGTTACATAGCAATACTTGAAACCATTTAACTGTGTGCAAACAAATGAATTATGTTGAATAGAATTATTAGGGTTACATAGCAATACTTGAAACCATTTAACTGTGTGCAAACAAATGAATTATGTTGAATAGAATTATTAGTGTTAGCAATACATGAAACCATTTAGTATCCTAGGTATGACATTCAACTGCATCTGATGATTAAGGCTCCTCTCTTGGAGTTTAGAATAAGTAGAGAACCTTTTCCTTACCATTACTCTCAGGTAGTGGTAGCACCTGTTAGGGTCCCACCTTGGAATCAAATAAAACTGTTAAATTTTTTTTACTTGGGATTATTATTATTACTTATTTGAAACCATATAGCGATGTGAAAGTTGTTAATATTTGATAGGAATACTTGATAGATGGAATTAGTAATATTAAATAGCAATACTTGAAACTATTTAATTGTTTCTAAGCAAATGAGCTCTAACTTGTTTTAAAATACAATTGCCTACAAACTATTTGCTTACAAATCATCAATATGTATAAACAGGATTCGGCATTAAATAACTATCAAGGGTTGATATACCATTAAATCAAATAACATAACTCACTACAGAAGAAAAAAAACTAACATAATATGATAGTAGTAATATTGTCATGACTACTTCTTTTTATGAGGTGATGATTTGTCAGTCATTATTTATTTTTAACTTATAATTTTCTTTCATCTTCATTTTACTTTAGTGTATAAACAAAGAAGGTCTTCAGAGGATAATTTTATTTAAAGTTGAATTATTTGCCAAAGTTGGCAATGTTTCAGTTTTTACATTAAACCATAATCAGGGCATTTGATATGGGATTTTGTATTTTCTGAATTATGTTTAATTTTTTTTTTTAAATGAAACAAAAAAATGAGAGCTTTCAACATTCTATTTCCGTTGGTTTGGTTTGATGGCATATCAAACATTGTAGGTTATTTAATATCAAATCCTCTTCATACATATATATTAAATATATATGATTTGTGAACACATTTTGTTGATAACATTTTTAAACAAGCCCAATCTTATTCTTTTGCACACAACTAAATGTTTCCAAGTATTGTTATGTATCACTAACATTTCCCTTAAACATCAATCATTTGTTTACACACAGTTAAATGATCAATTCAATTTAGCGTAAGTCATTTGTTTGCTCTCAATTTAAATGTCAAACTCGTCTATTTGACCCATCAGATGCTACCAGCTACCAGTCCTGACCAGAGTGAACCTGAGAGCAATGGTAATGAATTGGTACTCTGCATTCCTCAAAGCATCAGTATTACTGGAGCCTCACCATCAGATGGGATAGTATCATATTCAGGACACTTGTTGGGGGAGGGGGTCTTACTCCTGTGCAGAGATGCAGTCGGTATATTTTACTGCCCCAGCTGACTGGGTTGTCTATTTCTCTTAGTGGCATTCTGTTTCAAAATGGTGACGTAATTAAAGATGCTAACCTTCCCATAAGAGTTCAAGTTTCAGTGACTGACACCAAATTTTAGTCCACCACCGGGTGTGTCTCTGAGTGTGTGTAAGATGTTCTGTTAAAGTATAGGACACAAAATAGTTCATTTGTTTTTAGTAATTATTCATAGTGAGTTTTCCCCTCCCTGGGTTTCCTATAATAATGACCTTGTACCAGACTAAGCTGATATTATCAGATGCCTCTATGTGTAATTCAACACTTATAATTGGTCTTTTGTCGGAGTTCCATTAAGGAGGTATTGGTTACGAAACCAAGATAATGTTTCTGTGTTGACATCAGCTGATAAACAGAAAGTGGAATAGTTTATATTTAAAAAAAAAAAAAAAAAAAGCAAGAAGATATATATATATTGGTTGTTAAAGTTTCAGGAGTATCTTCAGACGTTTATTCCAATATTTTTCCTTCTGGGGGTACCAGAGCATATATATATATATATATATATATATATATATATATATATATATATGGGGGGGGTATGTGTATAGTTGGTTAGCAGTCTTTCATTTAAGCATGTTTGATTAAATAATAAAGACACATTTTGTCTATATAATTTTATTAGGATCCTTTCAAGTTTCCTGATTAGTGTCTTAGTTTCAGGTTAGAATTGGTGAATGATTTGCCACCTCCACATATAAAAAACCTACCAACATTAACTCCTGCACCCTCAATTTCCATAGTGAATGCCCCTTCCGTTATAAAAGAACAATAATAAAAACACTTATTTCTAGAGCCAAACTATCTTTCTCAATGAACTTACAAAATATAACACTAACACTCATTAATACTGGATTGCCGCGACCTACCGATAAACATAAACGAATCAAGTTACACGCCCGGCTGTAGGACAATTATATCCGGGTACGGCCGGAACTGACTAAGCCCTTTTTCTTTCTAACGACCTTGACACCTCGTGACAGCTAAAAGAAAAGGATGAATTAAAATTAACAATATTTACAAAGCACTTCGGCCAAAAATAACGTGATAAAACTGGAACTAATAGTCGTCGCCAGCTTATAGTAGGTAAAGAAAATACTTAATGGCTACACTCTTGGCGAGCGCCCCGGGGCCTGTTCTGGACTTCGGTCCGGAGCGTGGCTCTGGAAATGGAACAATGGCAGACTTGGGGCCTTTAATTAGGCACCTAGTTTCGACTAGGCTACCTTCGGGTGGGCGAGCTGCATTTTTGTCTCCTTTGTCCCCCATGCACGGCACTAGACCATGCGTCTAGTTTAAGCCGTTAACTGGCATACGTGCCCGGACCCACATTTGGGTTCGTGAAACTGCTTGCCTCATCAGGCTCACATTGCACTAAGTGAGCCGATGAGCAGCACAGACAAGCATGGTTCGAGTCTCGGCTCCTTCCCGACCTCCCCTCCCCTTTATCCCCACTTTAATCGGCCTTCGGGCTTTTGACCTTGTGTCAAGTCGTGTCTGGTGGAAGGCAGCGAAAATATCGGCACTCGGCTTTTAGCTTTTTGCGAAGGCCCGGAGCCTGTTCTGGACTTCGGTCCGGAGCGTGGCTCTGCAAAAGGAACAATGGCAGACTTGGGACCTTTAATTAGGCACCTAGTTTCGACTAGGCTACCTTCGGATGGGCGAGCTGCATTTTTGTCTCCTTTGTCCCCCATGTACGGCACTAGACCATGCGTCTAGTTTAAGCCGTAAACTGGCATACGTGCCCGGACTCACATTTGGGTTCGTGAAACTGCTTGCCTCATCAGGCTCACATTGCACTAAGTGAGCCGATGAGCAGCACTGACAAGCATGGTTCGAGTCTCGGCTCCTTCCCGACCTCCCCTCCCCTTTATCCCCACTTTAATCGGCCTTCGGGCTTTTGACCTTGTGTCAAGTCGTGTCTGGTGGGAGGCAGCGACAAATATACGGTCCAGCTCATTTAAGGAGGAATCCTGCATTTTGTGCGGTCGCATTCACCTTACTTTCCGGCGTTGGTCCCACTTCTCGTGGTAGATCTGCCTTTCTTCCATCTACATAGGTATGCACAAAGGTCCTTTTTAGGACCATAAGAGGTCCCTGTCTGCGGGTCAGAGCATCTCTGGCGGTCAGTAATAACCAGTCGAAATAGACGGCCAGGTGGCAAACACGAAGACGGATTCTAAGACCAACCGGTCTTACTCTCGCTCGGTTCCGATTGTCCGATAAGCTGCGCAGCGCTAATGGCACGGTCCAGCCTTTAGCTACCGCTTCGCTATCTGCGCAGCGCTAAGATAACATCCATGTTAGCCTCGGCCTCCTGGCCTGTCCGCACGGCTTTGACACGACAAAGCCTTCGCTCCCGTCCGATTCGTCCGCACGGCTTTGGCACGGCAAAGCCTTCGCTCCCGTCCGATACGTCCGCACGGCTTTGGCGCGAAGCTAGCCATAGCCATCGTCCGCACGGCTTTGACACGGCAAAGCTTTCGCTCCCGTCCGATACGTCCGCACGGCTAGGGGGCCCGGCAAAGCCCTAGCCTTTCCTCGACCTCGACGCTCTTGCAAGGTACAACGCAGTCCACGTAACGACTCGCTGTTACGGACTGTTCTACCACTGCAACATCTGGCTCACGTACGACCCGCCGTACGAGCCAGCAGCCGGATCGACGCACCCTCGGTTAACCCAACATACCGTCATAACCGGGAATATCGATCTACCAACCTCGACCGACCTCAGCTGCCCGCGACGACTATCCAACGGTATCCAACGACCCGACCGAATCTCAGCTTACCAGCATCAAACATCCAGCTGTATCTCCACGACTCGACCTACGCCAGCGACCCTCGTCGAACGTCCAGCTGCGAACATCTACAACGCGACTATACCAGCTAATGACGTAACCCATCCTAGCTGAAGACTACATACAACCGCCACGGACATTTATGCTTGTAAAATACGACAAATAAATTGTCTCTTGTTATAATTGTTATCTTGCCTTTGTTCCTTCATATTACTTTGGCTGTTCTCATTCACATAACTCATTTGCCGGGTCGACATACTTATCGGCTCCGCAACAGGATTTCCCAATTACATTGTTGATACAGAAATGAAACATTTCATTAATAAAACTGAACAACATAACAAAGATAATAACCCTAAACCATAAACAATCAATAAACCTTTACTACAAAAAACAATTTCGTAGTAATTATAAGACAGATGAACATATACTAAACAATCTTATCCAAAAAAATGTTCTCCCTACCGATCCTACCAAAAAAGTAAGACATCATTTACTACAACAAATTCAAAACTTCCAACCTAATTATTTCCAATAACTCTTCACCTTCCACTGAACTTCTTGATAGAACAAACGTCCTTTGTATGTTCAAATGTCCCTTAGGACAAAGAAAATAATAAGTATGTTGGTCTTACCACTACAATTCTTTCAAGACAGCTTACGATGCACCTTAATGATTCTAGCTCCATAGCCTTACATCTTAAAACCCATTCTATTCCCAAATCCAAATTTCGAAAAATTCTCACCGAAAACACCCCTATAATAACACATGAAATTAATAAGCTATGACTACAAATCCTAGAAGCTCTACATATATATAAAAAAAAAAATAATAATAAAATTAATAGAATTAATTTGGAAAATAGAGACAATGTTTTGAAATGCCTTTAGTTTGTTTTTTTAAATATTCTTGATTATATTCTATTTCCATTGATAGCGTTCTGTTTTTTAAATTCATCAGCATCTGTTTTATCTAACTCTAGATTTACGTAATTTTGTAATGTTATAAAAAACCTAAAAAAAAAAAAACTTTTTCAAAAACATTCTTTACACATGCAAGCAACTCCTGATGATGGCCCATGAAAGGTCCAAAAGCGCTCGCGACAATTTTGGTAAATTCATCTACCAATTCCGACATGAAACCAAGACACTTATCAGGAAACTTGAAAGGATCTTAATAAAGTTATATAAACAAAATGTGTCTTTATTATTTAATCAAACATGCTTAAATATATATCATTGGCCCAGCGGTTAGAGTGTTCGCCAATGGCCCGGGAGACCTGGGTTCAATCCCAGGTCGAGTCATACCAAAGACTTTAAAAATGGAACTTGATACCACCTTGCTTAACACTCAGCATTATAAGGTACGGTTCAAGGGTAAAGTGGAGCAATCCAGGGAATGGAGTAGCGCCCTCCCCTACACCTTGGTGTAGTAGCTATCGAAAAGGGAGCCTTCGGGTCACCCTCGACTATGGACTATATATATGTGTGTGTGTGTGTGTGTGTGTGTAAAATAAACTAATAGTAAAACAGAAGTCTGGGTTTTTACGTTGTCGATCCCCAACTGAATTAATATTCAACTTATCTCTCTCTCTCTCTCTCTCTCTATAGATATGTTGAATACTAACTCACCTAACGATCGACGCGTAACTCTTATTTTATATTGAAATATCTGCATTTTCGTAATTGAAAAAGGCTTTTAGCATTCGATTTTAACCATAATTATGTGCGAGAGAAAGAGGGTTTGGACTTTTATGAATGTCTTTTTCTCATTTTATGACTCGAAGATTCTCCAGTCTAGTTTTGTATGATGACACCTCTAAACGTTTTTTTTTTTCTCTCTTTCTTTCTTTCTTTCTTTTCAATCTTTATTGTCTTCTTATCTTCATCTTGTGATTTTTGACAATATACGACTCATGTGCAGAACGTGCGACAACAGACTTTCTGCTCCCCATGCAATAAAAAAGACGGTCGAAGTGAGGGTAGAGTATTCTAAATCCTTGTGGAAGAGACGAAACTTTCGCTCGCGCGTGCGTGTGTGTGTGTGTGTGTGTGTGTGTGTGTGTGTGTGTGTGTGTGTGTGTGTGTGTGTGTGTGTGAGGAAGAGTAATGAAGAAAACATATTGAGAGGCTTAGACAGACTCAAAAGAGAAACGCAAAAACAAAACAAAAAATCGACGGGTCACGTAGCAAATAAGTTTAAACCACCATACATTTTTCTTATCTCTTTAAAATCAAAACATGGTGAAGATAGTTTTAAAGAAATTACAGTAATAATTATTACATTGAAATTAAAATAAGTTTTTCGATCGTTTTGTCGATACATATCGCATTGTTGTCAAAAGTGCGTGAAAGTACATTAATTTAGCAAATTATGCGTAATGAATTTGTAACAAAATGTAGCTTAATATTGTAGCAGAAAGGTTAATTTTGAAATGAGCAAACATTACAATAAATAACAGGAGGTTGAGTTGAATTGACGCTATCTTTTTTATGTATTACTTTGGCAATAAGTAGCAATTTACAAAACGTTTTGGTAATTTTTTTACATGCATTACCTATGTATTTTTTTTTTTCTATTTTAGTTAGTTTCCTTTAATTGCTTACTAGTGTGTCAGTCCTAAATTCTTTTTAAGATAAAACTTTGTTACCGTTTTGGAAATTTAAAAAATACATAACTGTTAAAGAACCTTTTTTTTTTCTTTTTAATTCCCCCTAAATCGGCTAATTATCGGATTTCAATTTAAAATTTTTTTCTCGTTTATTCAAGCAATAAAATATGAGGTTTCTTTTAAAAGACATTTTATCTCAAAATTCTGAAGACAGCATTTTTTTTTATGGCTTTGTTGTCATGTGTCTACTCCTCGCAATCATTTTGCTAATTTGACTCACTTAATGAAAGTTTAGGTGAATAATTTTTACATGTTTATAAAGGTAATTGAATGGAGAATTAGAGTTTGGTGACTTTTTTTTTTTTTTTTTTAAAGTACGAAAATGGTAAAGTAAGGTACAATATTTCTCTTCAAGCCATTCTTTTTTTTAATTGATTCATTTTCATAGTTTAATCTTCTTAGGATGTGGTCAATAAAAAAGGGAAAAAATTCATGTTAGATTTGGGTGAGGGAGTAGAATTGACAATCGTAGATCAAACATTTCTACTCACAACATGTGACTGGGATTTTGTTAATGTAAAAATACAGAATAAATAAATTTGATTGATTAAATAAAAAAATATTTTAAATAAAACCTTTTTTAATCTGTTTTTCTACGCTCGCCTGCCATAGAACCAGTATAAAAAGTGTCACGCGGGAGATAAGCTTTTTCGAAGATTTATGTTAATAACAAACACACACATACACACTGATTATTATGCTTTTGATCATCCATACTTTAGGAGATAAGGCACAACGCTTTAAAAAAATTACATCATATAATTGCCGATAAAAAGTGTGTGCTTTTTGTACATGCCTATTTATCATCGTGAAATTTGAGATTGACATTTTTGATTCAGCTTAGAGTATCTAACGTCTGTCTTCTTCGACTACTGGACTGCTACTGGATAGGAAGGTGATAGCTACGTTATTAAGACCCACTAGCTTTTAGCAGCAAAATATGGAAAAGTTATTTTCGGAAATTATGACATTGGTGTGTCTTTTTCTATTTTTAGATTGGTTGAAATACTTGGATTAGCGATTGTTATAGTACCTACATTTCTATGAGGTTTATAACTCAAACTTCGATATATCTTAAATTGTGACATGAAAAAGATGAAATGCCATGGGATAGTCTAAGGTCAGTGTTTGTTTTTCTTCCCCAAAAGTAAAGAAAGGATTGTTTATTTGATGTTGAAAAAGCACTACTCAAAGTATGGTTTGGTTTCTTTATTTAATGGCATATCAAACTTTGTAGGCTATTTAATGCCAAAGCCATCCTTCTAGAATATCAGTTGTGGTTCAATTTAACCCATAGCTGGGAGGATAAGGTGGTTCATACCTCTTGAAGTATTGGTTCAACTGGGGAAACGAATTTATTCTGTTCTCTCACTCGCTACGTTACTATCAGAAAAGATTCTATACCCCCCCCAATACTGTCATTGTGCCCCAATATCCGAGACAGTATATCTTATATATATAATGCACCACTACTAATCATATTGGCAAAGCTTAGAATATACCGTATCCCTTGCAGAACCCCCCCTTAGGGGAGGTATCTTTGATATGTTACTAAACTATACCCGATGGTGAAGCTTCAGTTCTACAGCTCTGGGGAGTGTGAAGTACCTTTTCATTGGCATTACTCTTATTTTAATTCGGAATCTTAGGACCTATGATTCAAATAGATCCGTTTGAAATTTATTCAGATTCAATTGGATCGTGTTTTTAAAAAAAACTACAGAAAAAATATAAATATAAACTTACAATGTAGACAGGTTGACATGCCCTTTAAAATCAATTAAAATAATATGCAATAGCCGTGTCTTATTCTAAGACGATAAACAGTTACGTCCCTTGGGTAATTTTAGCAAGAAATCATGTGAATTATTTTCTACCCGGAAATATTTTGTTAGAGAGAATCTTTCATTGGCAACAAGTTATTTTATGACAATATTGGTCGATGGCGGTACGTGAGGGGTTAACCAAAAAGTTGAGTAGCCAAATATAATTGCCAAGAAGTGTAAAAATTGAAATGTCCGGGAAAAAGAATTGAAAATTCTGAAAAAGAATTTTTGACAATAGTCAAAACAGAAAATAGAAAGATGTTGACAGGTAATGAGGGTGACCAAGTTGGTTACAAGTAAAATCGTAAAATAGAGGAAGAAAGAAAAAAATATGTTGTTTTAGGATATCATGAACGGTTCCCAAGCCTGAAGGAAAAAAAAATCAAAATTAGAAATTTGACAATCAGGGAAGATAACCCGTGACCTGTGTCTCTCACCTGATTGCAGTGACAGGGAGAAAGGGTGTTGAAAGGTGAACAAGGGAATCTTTTTTGATGGTGTGAAGGCTGTCTGGCATGATGATGTCATAAGCAGTAAAATGAGAGAAACTATATTGGTAGGAGGAAAGCTATCCTCCCGTAGTCCTCACCACGAGGGTAGTGAGAGGGACGACTCTGTGGAAGTAGTGAAAAGAGGGTTGGACCCTTTCTGATGACGAGGATTGAAAAAAAAAGACATGATGAATATCTAATGAGTTGAAAATGACGTTGTAGAGATCACCCCTGCCTCAGTCAGAACCTACCCAGAATATTGGCAATTATTATATAAACAGGCTGATTTTCGAACTCAGCAGTTGGTGGCAGAGAGCGAAGCAGACGAAGACCAGACAGGGACCATCAGTTTGGAATTGTGCTTCGCGCTGCCAACTGGAATAAATTGTCGTTAAGAAAACCTAGACCTTTGTAAGTTGGTGGCAGAGAGAGGCGAAGCAGTTGGTACCAGACGAAGTAGACGAAGCCCAGGCAGGGACCAACAGATTGGAATTGTGCTTTGCGCTGCCAACTCAGATATCACCAGTCCGCCGCTGAGACAAATTGTAGTTAAGAAAACTTAACCCTCGTCAGACCGCCGCCTTAGACCATTATACGTCACACCCGCAGATTTTTGTCGCCATCTGTAACTTTAAAGTTTTATAAAATCTTTTTTTTTTATTGTCTACTGCAGAAATCGGAGTTATTTTTTTTGTTCTGCAATATATGTACCCTTCGGAGTCCAGTCTTCAGCTGCGATTAATCCCTCTTCCTTTCAGACGTGGCCATCGGCCTTACTTTTAAAGAATCACAACGTGGGGCAGAGCAGTGCATGGTCACTTTCCTGGAGGGGACTTTTGATCTGTTTTTTTCCCGCGTTGTAGCAGAGAGATTGGAGGGAGGATTGGGGTCTGGAGGTTTGGTATAATTTTACTAAAAAGGATGCAGTGAATTACGTCATTAGCGAATTGCACGAATCTGATACTTTCAAAGGATTTAAGAAAAGATATTTATCTGTATTTACCCAACCTCTCCACCAAGAGCAGAATGTGACACAAGGTTGATTTTTAAGAGCAATAGGCTAGAATATGATGGATTCGGTGGTCTTAAGAAAGACAAATGAATATTTATATTTACACAACCCCTCTTCTAGTTTTTAAACGGGATTAAGCTGGTTTGAATTCATAGTTTTCGCTTCTCATATACCGGTTGCTGGAGGAGGGGAAAAAGAAATGATTAATTTTTGTTGGTCATTAAATACTGCCGATTATTTAAGAGTTGAATAGTTTTAACGAAATTTTAGCATTTTTGTTGTCACTAAACTTTAAATATTTTCTTTTCTCGAAATCATTGTTAAGTCTACGCTTAATGGGGAAGAGATTGTGATGGTATCAAGAATAAAGTAAGTGAAATGATAAAAATAAAGAATATAAATTTACATTTTTCCTATTGTTCAAGGGATTTGGTCAACCTGACCTCCGGGTTCCAAATTTCTGGTCAGTATTTTCTCTTTGTTTTTACTGCCAGCTTCACTCGAGGAAGGACACTTTTCTCAGCGGCTCTTAGAACTCGAAGTTATTGAAGTAGCACACAAGCACACCAACTCGGTGACAAGTTGACTTGGTTAAGCGCTTGTACCTAAATTACTCTAAGTCTTCACACAAAGGAAGTGAACAATAAATAGCTGGATGGTTTTTCTTCCAAAGGATATAAAATAAAACTGGCACGTGAAAAGAAGCAGTTTGTTAGCGTCTGTATTTTGGCAATTATTTTAATTTTACCAACACAGGTAACACATTAATGCTCCAAACGCAGAAGAGGTCAAAGCTGAACAACTAAGTTATCAAACTTGGACAATTGTGATTTTTTTAATTTGATTTGATTAATTTATAATCTAGAAAATTACATAATCAAGAAGAATGGTGGTTAACCAAAGATGTCCGATTGTGATAAGAAGACAATTATCAGAACACTGTGTAGTTTTGCGGAAGCGGACACACCAATCAGGTTGTTTATTGACTAACTTCCAGCATTTTATTGCATTTATCCAACTCGTTTACAAAAAAAAAATAGTGTTCCGTACACAATGAAATATCCACAACTGATAGAGAAATGTAGAAATATATTTTCACCAATTTACAGATTTTTGGCTACTGTGTTTAACTCGCTTGATTTAATTAAAACCCACACTGAATCCAAACAGCCCAAATGTTGGAACCGGAAGTCTGCAATCATATTAACGCGTTGAGTTAAAAAAAACAACAACAATGTATTGAAATCAAACCCATTTGTACCACAACAGTGTTCATGTCACCGTTGTGGTGAGTGATACCCGAATAAAGTTTTTTTTTAATTTTTTAAACTTCCTTCATTCACAATATTTACCGAGGGAAACGCCGTAACATTCCTCTAACTTTCATCTAAACTACATTACCGTAAAAATAACGGATATTTTAATTGTTGGACTATTCTAATTATACAGCACCTCGTGTGGTGTAATGTTTAGTAAGCTAGATTAGCAGACTATTGTTAGTGAGTTCGATTCTCACCGAGTGTCCTATACGTCTGGCCTTGTGTCACAACTTAGTAAATAACTATTCTGGATAACCACCCAAATGTCCTTTGCTCTAATAAATGAAATAATCATGGGATCTATACGCATCCCCATTTTGACGAGGATACATTTTTATATAAAGTACTAAATTATTGATTGATTTTAGTAATTTAAACTGTCTTGGGTCATTTCATGCTTAAAGGTTAGGTAATCCCGTTCATTGTGCGTTCACATTTACATTTTTTGTGTTGTTACTAAGTTGTTTTTTTTTTGTTTTGATTTTTTGGGGATTTTTTTTGCTCACGGTTCAATCGAATTCAAATAGTTTTGAAACATATATGACTCATAGATGCAACTTTAACACTTATTACCTTTATCGGTAAGAGTGGAACTGGTAGTAATGGCAATGAAGGCATGACTCCACACTTCTCAGAACGGGAGTCTCACAACCAGATGCAGTTTAGTGTCATCCCTAAGACACCATTTTTTTTTTTTTCTAGGAGGGGGTCTTACCCTCCTGCAGGGGATACAGTCAACTTATTGTAAGATCCACCATCAGGGTTTTAAAAATACTAAAATTGTGATTTTAAAAAATGTATATGTACACTGCCGATATTTTCATTTTTTTTTTTTTTTCGTCGCTTTTCCCATTACACACCCTCTATCATTATGTGAACACGTCTAGTAGATAGCAATTCATATTGTGCACTTTAAAACAAGTTTATCCACCTTTTTTTTCCTTTTTTTTTCCCCTAAAGTTTTAAGCACCATAAAATCAAGTTTGAGTAGAAAACTGCGAAATTAAAACATCAATAGAAATTTAAATCCAATTCTATTTCTTCAAATAAAAATCTTTGAAAAATACATTCAGTAAATTAAACGAGTGGAACCAAAATAGAGAATAATCTCGTGATGAGGTGATAGTGTTAAAAAAATAAATAAAAATAAAGTTAACGGGTGGGACAGATCATGTGCCCGTTGTCGTCGTAGGCGGCGACCAGCCTATTTATTTCAAATCACGGGAACTAACGTTGATTTGTTCTTCATGTGACAACCCGAAAATAAATCCAGCATTTCGCAATTGGTTTTGAAAAATCGCGAAAGCTAATAAAATGACTGGAACAGAAAGAAAATAAAGGGGGAAAAATCTACAAAAAAATTTCAACTACAAATTTTTCTGTCTTCGTGGAATCCGCTACAAAAAAAGTGGGGGGATTTTTGCTTGAATGTTTATTTTTGTCTATTTTTACTGATTATCCAAAAATACTCTTAAAACGTGTAATCCGTTCAGTCGACGAGGCATAGAATACGCTGTATGACGCCCCCCCCAAAAAAAAGAGGTGTCTTGGATATGACACTAGACTACATCTGATGGCGAGGCTCCAGTTCTGGAGAATGTAGAGCACCTCTTTATTGCCATTTCTTCCAGGTCCACTGATGATCGCATAGACGAGAAACAAGTCATCAGGTGCCGTTGACTATGTGTCTACGCTACCCTAACATATAACTTTCTTGCATTGTTTGTTTAAGTCTTATTTTTATGTCATGAACATTTTTTTATCAATCATTTATATAAACAAGAATGTGTTGGCTAGAAATAAAAGGATGAATGTATTAGACATAAAAATTCGAATTAGTTAAGTGGCCACTTGTGTATTCAGTATTCATAAAATCTTCGTGTGTCACGTGATATTTGAATATCTCGCTAACAAATTGTGCAGCTATAGCAACCAATCTGAGGTTATTATCCTGCACCTGCCTCACTCGGGCGTGAGATGTCGTTGCACACAATGACCGAATTAGTACATTTTAGCGGTGTTTTTTTTTTAACAATCGCATCACCTACGTCTGTCAGACCGGCTCGGTCCAGATTTGGTCTCTCGCAACTCATAGCTTTTGGAAGAGAGACTCGGTTTAGTGTATGAAATATCCCTTCTTTTGTGCAATGGCTTCATGGAAAAAACATTTCACAAAAGTAAGAATAATTAATAGCTTAATACTAAACGCTCTTCTCATGCCCAAATAGAAATTTCAGGGTTTTGTTTTCCCTACCTCCAAAACACAAAGGCCACCTTGTTCCATCGTAACTCCTCTCCCACACTTATGTATATAAAAGTAGCTATCCCCAAGATTTATTTCTATTTTATTGATTTAAAAAATGATTTTAAAAATTCTTAGAAACAATATTTTTAACCCTTGGAAAAGTAACTTAGGAACATGTAAATTTATTCTATGAAAAGGTTATAAAAGTTTAAATAATTAGATATCAAATAAACTTGAAAGAGACTAAAGGTGTTATTGCCTGAGAAGAATAATTTTTTTCATTAATATTAAATTGCTGTATGCTTTGCTATTAAACACACACACACACACACACACACACACACACACGTGGTAATTTCTGTTCTAAATTATTTACATGGAATTTCTGGGCTCACGTCGAGTGGATGGTTTAAAATCAATTGCCTCGTCTCAGGGGACCTCCACTCCAGCCAGTACCTGCTTAGCAAGGCTGAGTATATTTCTTGACGCCTGAGGCAACCCTAAAGAGGAAGGGGACTATGCATTTTTCGTATGGTCACGCATAAGTCTATTCGGGCGTACCCCGACCTCACTATAAAATGACTGTCAAATCTAACTTGGTGGTAAGTCGGATAAATCTATACTTATTTATTTTGCTTTTTTCGAGAAATATAGTTTCTTAATCCCCTCTATTGGACTAACACGTGAGAAGGAGACCAATAAAATCCTGTCCATTATCTAAAGATTCCTTTTCAATTTAAAAAAAAATCTTTCAAAGTTGACTGTTACCAAAAAAAAAGAAAAAATTATAAATAAGAATCATCGTGTGTCTCGTTATGAAGCAATGTCAACTCGCTTCATAGAATATTTTGGCTCTTTGTTCAGTCGACTGGGGCTGTAGAATACGCCGGCTGCATCTCTGCAGAGGAGATAAGAGTAACCCCATAATGAATATCCTGGTATGATACGAAATAATCTAATAGTGAGGGTTGGGAAATGTGGAGTACCCTTTCTTTGTCATCGCTCCCAGATAACTGAATTGTTTAAAATAGAACTGTTAGATCATTTAACTAATTGACTTGTTAATGATAGCAATACTTGGAACCATTTAACTTTGACATGCTAAACTGAATTGTTTGAAATAGAACTGTTTTTACTTTTAACTGTGTATTCGTATTAAATAGAAATAAGTGAAACCATTAACAGTGTGAAAAAAATGAGCTCAGGGTTGTTTTAAAATATTAATCGTATATTTAATATATGTTTATAAAAAGGATTTGTCATTAAATGACCTACAATAGTTGATATGCCATAAAACCAAACCAAAATATTTTGATTCTCATTGAGTGCGCCACACTTGTAGCCTTGTACCAAACTTAATAAATAGCGACAAACTTGAAAAAAAAATTTATCCTCTCAAGTTGCTATTTTAGCTGTGTCGATTACACATGTGTGGCTTGGTGAGGTTTGTTCATTTCAATCTGACCAGGAAACCACTTTGAAACAAAGAAAATGAGATTCTTTTAGTTGTAGATTAGATGAACAGTGAAATCCTGCAATGAAAGATTTTAATTCTACTTTTACGTGGGTAGCAACAGTAAAATGGCGAGTTGGTACAACGGAAGCTGTTGACATGTGAATGACCTTCAGATGTCCTTTCTGGTAAACAGAAATGATTGATGGTGAGACGGAGGAGGAGGAGGATTGCTTTTAATTTTGCTATAAATCTTGATGTAGAGTTGCCGGAGCAGAAGCTCCACAGGGAAAGACAAAAGGAAATTTGTAGGCTTCTTCCTGCTTTCTAAAGTTAAGAAGTTCCGTACACACAAAAAGGTTAACAACTCACTAAAAAGAATCAATGTAAAAAGCAAGAACGTAATTGTAAATCCATTTTCACAAACTTATTTATCACGAATTTTACAAGTGTGTAAGTGTAATAGATCTGGTACAGATAATATGTGTATAGACATCTGCTTATTGGCTTAGGTTATCAACTTCCCTTATAGTTGTCAGAGGCGCACTTAGAGTGTCGTAGTAAACGGAATTGGCTACCCGCGTTCAAATCCTGGACAAAGCTGTTTGCATTTCAATTTGCACTAATGATAACTGCAAAGGTAAAGAGCCTTTTGTGCTGAGCAAAAAGGTTCTTCAGTTTTCATATGGCAACTGCAAAATGTGAACAATTCCAAACGAGTAAAACAGTTTGTGTATCCCTTCAACACCCGACAAAACAAGCTGCACGGCCGCTTACCTCCTATCTCACAAGCCATCCAAGTAGGAAAACATGCTGTACAGTACTGAAGAAACAGGGACGAATTCATAAGCGGTTAACTCATACATTGATACATCACCTCTGTGTGGACACCGGATGCCGTCTAGATGAACAGATGGCGAGACAGTCAAAAGAATCCGTGCTTGATGATTGCTTCCTAGAGAAAGCATTTCACAAAAGGAAGCATAATTAATCGTTTTATACTGAAGGCCTTTCTGTTGAAGTAGAAACGTCAGGGTTTGTTTTTTTTTGTTTCTCCCATTTCCAAAAGTACTTCACTTTGGATGACAACACAGACTGAAAATTGGAGGTTGAAGTGCGGTTTGTTATTACCCAGACTGAAACAAAAATGATGTCCATTTTGTTCTCTGGTATCCTCTCCAACTTTTAAATAGAATTAGCTATCCACAAGATTTATTTTTATTTATTAATTTTGAATGTTCAAAAATCTTAGAAACAATATTTCAAACTCTTGGCGGGGAGTTACTTAGGAAAATATAATTTTATTTTATGAAAAGGTTATAAAGTTTAAATAATTGAATATTTAATAAACCTGATACGAATCTAGCTGTAAATAGCGTAATAGTGATCGTTGTAGAAAATAGAAAATAAAATCTGCAACCCTTGGAAAAGACATGAATCCATCTGTTCTTCCTTCAAGTAAATAGAACAGACTGAGTTCTTTAGCCAACCAAGTGAGAACGAAAACTTTTAAAAATTGACCTTGTGTCTCATATTGTCCATGGCAGAGGGGTTAGGTAAATGCATATCGGTTTCTGTGAAAAACTTTGATTGAGGTCAAAGAGAAACTACCAGCATGGTTGATAGCAGATAATAATTAACTAAGCCTTTTGCTTAGATGTAGCCCGAGGCCATATGAATGGGGCACCCAATGAGAATCGAACTTACTCGTGAAGGGTTGCTTGTCTAGCTTGCTAACCATTATACCACCCAAGGTTGATAGCAGATAAAATACTATTTTTTTCACCTACCTACATAGAAGATAATCACTGAAACATACATTGAAGGGGGATGTATGGTGGTGAGAGGGGGGAGACAGGCATCCATTTCCCAGTAAGACCCCCCCCCTCTTTGACCATAGAATCAATTTTTTTTTTTTTAAATTACATAACATTGTTATTACTTAAACTTCTTAGATGTCAAGAGATGGATAAAAAAAAAAAAATTCTACAATATTAATGTTATACTTTTTACAGAAGCCATAAATTTGTCATAAAGATGAGTTTCAAAATTTGCTTTGAATGGGATTACCCTGATGAATTACGAAAAATTGCAATATTGTTCAAACAACTATTCAATACAATTTAGCAATTTAGGTTTTAAACATCCTTTTGTGGTTCTAAAAGGTTTATTTTTGCTTAAATATTTAATTCAGTAAAACTGTCTAGCCGTATGGATCACTTGAGTAGATATTAACCATTCAAACATGAAGCTAAACTTTGTATTTTTGATTATTAACTAGATAAAAATGTTGCAAATTTGTGACTAACACAAAAAAAACCCCCAAAGACTTTGGCACTGATGTTTTGTGAAATATCAACAATTTTGTTAGCTGTGTCTAGTTTTAACTAAATCAGAATTATTCTCAACATGTGCTAAAAGTTGGCAAATTATGAGATAAAAATTGCTCCATTACTCAAGTGTTCTGAATGAATTTTCAATTCACCTGTTGGTAATTGTACTGATCAGTTACAAAAATTTCATTTCTGAAGAGACACAGGTATTGTTATAGTAAATGAAATTGGTGACCTAAGTTCAAATTTTCAGAATGAAACCATCTCTTCAGTTAATTAGCTCTGAGAAAACAACCAGTCTTTAAGAAGGAAGACTGAATTCAAACCAGTTGTACTCTGCTTAACAAATTGACCTTGTGTCACACCCTTGGTGTGGTGGAGGGGTTGGGTAAATGCATACAAATATTTTTCTATTGAGGGAGGGAGAAAAGAAAAGAAAAAAAAAAAAAAACACTGATAGAAACAACCTGGAGGTTGCTCT
Source organism: Sepioteuthis lessoniana (assembly GCA_963585895.1). Lineage (NCBI taxonomy): Eukaryota > Metazoa > Mollusca > Cephalopoda > Myopsida > Loliginidae > Sepioteuthis > Sepioteuthis lessoniana. The sequence goes on along the minus strand of OY757915.1, from coordinate 11,866,940 downwards.
ATTTATTCAAAACAAATTATATAAAGCAGAAGAGTACAAGACTGGATTGAACGTAAAACAGGAAGATGAGTTTTGGGAGAGCTTTTTAAAATTCTGTTCTCTATAAAAGGATTAAGTCAAAAAAACATTTCGGTCAATGAAAAGATTATTTATTACAACTTTGATGTGAATAGATTGGAGAAAAAAAAAAAAATAAAAATAAAAAAAAATCACATGTGTACAACAGGAGCAGTCAATCATTTTGGGCAAAGTTTGTTTTTAATCCAGGAAAATAACAATTTTCTCACTCACCCAAACAAATTTATTTTCTTGCTTTGCAAATAATAGATTTTATTCTTTTGGAAAAATTGTTTCCCCCCCCCACCAAATGAGAATTTAAAAAAAAAAAAATTTTTTTTAAATAAAACAAAAAAACAAAAAAAACAAAGAAAAATTAAAAACAACTGGGACCACCAACAAATGAACCCTACAAAATGTCCATCAAACTAGAATAGAAATTTTTTTTATTTTTATAAACTTTATTTTTCATTAAAAAATTTTTCCCATTTGTTGTAATAGTTTTCGACTTAGAGTTGAAAATATATTAGAATGATTTTTTTTTTTTTTTTTCCATTTAGTTTAAACCTTTTCTTATAATTGTAATAATAATTATTTAAAGACTGATGGTTTTTTGTTCGATTTTTTAAAATTTTTTTCAAATATTTATCTGGTTTATATTATATAAAGATATATACAGGTGTGGCGGGGATGGGGAGGGGGATTAATACATACAATCTGAATTTGCCATCTTTCTCAGCATTTTGATAGCAATGTGGTGGAGGGAAAAAAAGCAGAAAATGTTTTTTGGTTTTGTACAAGTAAATGCCCAATTCCACATTAATGTATAAAATGATGAGAGGAGGGAAACCTGGGTATTTATAATCAGCCGGAATGTTTGTTTTTTGGTAACAACTTTCTCTCTCTCTCACACACACACACAATCCTCACACACATTGATTTTTATTATGCTAATAGAAATCTTATACAGAAAAGCTTTTTTTAAATTTTTTTTTTTTTTTTTTTTTTTTAAATCTATACCCACTTGTGCCTTGAAGTAAGATATCTGTGTATTTGTAATGACCCATAAAACACTCACAATTCTCTACATTTGAACAAAGATATACTACGAATTAATGATATGCAAAATACACCCACCCCGTTCTATATAGAGAGGGAGTAGGGGACGACTTTTCCTTCCGAGGCATTAAAGCTTAAAAAAAAAAAAGAAAAAAAAAGTGAAATGATTAACAAATGTGACCAGTTTTTGAGGACAGGAATGGAAAAATGTCACTAGCAAACATAATTCATTTTTTCTTCCTATATAATCATGCCAAACATTATCAGGCATTCTTCAAGAGAATTCTTTTAAAAAACTAATCCAGTAAGGACACCTCTTTTAGCTAGCAGATAAATGTTAGTGTAATTCTCATATTGGGTGCTTCATTCTTCTGATCTTGTACCAAACTAAGCTAAGCTTAGTAAATTATTACACCTACAAATATGTCATGGGATTAAAATGCATAAGGTTGCCAACTGCCCTTTTCAAATTGATAAGAATTTCATAACAAATGATAAAAACAATTCGTTTTCTTTTCAAATCAAAGAAAAATTTGACAATTTTCCTCCATCTTTTTTTTTTTTCTCCCCTTAAAAAATGTAATGTTTTAGAAAATATTAGGAGAGGATGAATATTTCATTTATAGATTGTAGTGGTTGGTTTGAAATTTGATATGAACCAATGATAATCAGTCTTTACTTAAAAAAAAAAAAAATTTAACATACACATGGTATACAGATATTTAAATGGGGGAGAGAAAAATATAAAAAGACATAATCAAGAGTTACCTTTTCTTTTAAAAAAACGATTCAGATTTTTAAATCTAGCAAAAAAAGTCCTCTTTAAATATGAGAACATTTTTTTATTCTTTTGGGGTGTAACTAAATTAAGACATGATTATTGGAAATGAAATGTTGCAAGTGATCATTTTTAGGCTTTTTTCTTTACAATACATAGATATTTTCTTATATTATTTTTTAGAACTCGTTTCAATTCTTTTCAATCCTGACATTATTTTTCTGTTTTAGCCATGTTTCTTCATTTTTTTCAATGAATTCTATAGTTTAGTTACTAATCTTTAAAAAAATACAAAAAACCTCTGGCCACAGACTATGATAGATGAAATTAATATTGGGGAAACTTATGTTATAGCTTGCTAATACAAATTACTTACAAAAAAGAGTTCCAAATTTACAAATAAATATGCTTTATATACACAAGCATAAAAATAAAAAAAAAGATGATTAATCAAATTCCCTTCTTGCTTTCAAGAGTTATGCACTTATCTTTAAAAAAAATTATTTATATATATTTAAATGACACCTTCAAGGAAAAGGTTAAATAAAATATCTTTATGGTTGAGTCAGCTAAAAATGATAGGTTACCAAATATTTGGTGCAATATTTTTCTAATGTAACTAATGAAATACAAATGTTTAAGAGATGGAGCCTTGAATGATAAAATCAAGAATACTTTAAGCTAGAAATGTTAATATAATCATATCTTAGCACACACGCACTCACAATAAGGATATGTACACATTAAGATTTTTGAAGATTCCCTTTTTTTTCTCTGAAGATGATTCCATGAAATATTGACAAACTCTGCCAAAGGGAATCTATAGCAGAATAGACAAGAGGGAATGGAAATTGACAGATAAAAGTATATGTATTCACATAAACAAATGTGTGTGTGTGTGTGTGTGTGTGTGTATATATATATGTATATATACACACACCCACATTAAAAGAAGGAAACACAAAAGGAATTATTACAATATAATTTATCAAGAAAATAAACGATGAAATAAAGACAATGTTACCAACATTGAATGAACAGGATGTTTTGTTTTTCAATATTTGAATTGTACAAATTGATTCAAGTTTCTAAAGAATAATTCTACAATTTTTCTTTACATCACTATATTTGCTGCATTTTGGGTTTTTTTGTGTATGTATATGTGTGTATTTTTGTTAAGTTTTCATTTTATACATATAAAGTGAGGGAAAAAAAAAGTTTTAATAGTTCTTCCACAATAAATACTTATTGTAAGAGCCACTTTTCCTGCAGTGGTTTGAAGAAAAATTGTAGAAGTTGCCAGAAGAAAACTTGTCCCTTTAGACATGTTTGGGAAATGTTGATTTCACCACATGATTTATTTATTTATTTTAAAAAAAAAAAAAAAATAAATAAAATAATAAAAGTTTTTTTTTTTTCCCCCTATTCAGTTTCCCAATCACCACCACCCAGGGTTGGTTGGGTAAAGTGTTTGCCAGCAACACTGTGCAACCATATACACATCTACATCCTCAGTCAATCATGCACGCATATACTCTCTGCACAGATATATTGTCCAGTTGCTAGTGTGGCCTTAGTATTATTATGTGTGGCAGTGTCGAGAGGCCAGTCAGAGGGGGTCACTGTTAGACATTTTGCTGGTCCTCTTTCTGGTGTGACACACGTGAAAAAACGTTGAGTAATAATAATGGTTTTTTTTTTATAACAGTCAACAGTTCAGTTCAGGTATTTCCGGCAACGTCTTGAGCCACAGGTGCAAGGAATCTTGATCTCTTCAATGGGAAACTTGTAGTCATAAGTCAATTCTTCTCCTCGTTTAATACTGTCAACAACAAAAAGAAAAGATATATAAAGTAAGTATACAAAGTGTTTCAAGTAAAATTCATCTCTACACTGGATCTTTCAAATAATCAGACAAACCAGTCAAAACATTATCTGAAAGAGAAAAAAAAAACTGACTTGGGATATGCTGGAGGCACACTTAGCATAACAGTTATGATAGGAAAAGGGAACCAAAGTTCAAATCTGGGTGAGGTTACTCGCACTTTACTTTGAACTAATACTTTTACCCTTGTTCAATATTGCTCACATCATTCTTGTATAATTGCTGTCTAGCTTCTTCTCCAGCCATTTAGTTAGCGTCCAAGTAGTGCATCCATACAGCAGTATTGATACGACTGCTGCCTGGAAGAAACTGTGTTTCATTTTATTGGTTAGGTCTGAACTTTATTATAACTTTACATAATACAAATGCTTTTGAGAAAGGCATGGATCCAGCTAAAAACAGTAGAGCAGGCTGGATTCTTAGGCAACCAGTTTAGAAGGAAAAATCAGAACTTAATTAAGAATAGTCTTTGTATCCTATCCTGCCAGTGACACTACAACATGACATTCTCTTATTTTTGGGGACAATTCAATAGAAAAGATAAACAAATTTTTGTTATTAATCCATTTTCTATTTTAATGCCATGAACACACTTGAATAAGCAACATTTCACACTACATATCACCACCACCACCAGATGGAGTAAATGGAGATGCTGAAAGTTGTTTTTTGTCAGATGACCTTAATAAAAATGGAAGTGGTGGAAGGTGTTGATTGGTGGACAAGTAAGGCAGGCAAATTAGAAAAATGAGAGTCAAACACTTTTCCAGCTGTAGCAATTGAGAGTTAAAAAGAAAAAAAAACTCAAGCTGAGAATCAGGGCACATTCGTGGGGAGTGGGGAAACGATAGCACCCATTGAACAATATATAAACTAAAAGAGAATAGATAAGAGAAGAGTTTATTTTTTTGTTTTTTTTTCTCTTTAGTTTAAAAATTAAATTTGCAGTACAAGATAAGAAAAATAAATATGCCTCAGATTGTTTCTCAGTTTTTGTTTTTTTTAATACAGGAACTTTTAAATCATTGCCATAATAATGATAAACTATTTAAAGAAAAAAGAAAATATTTAACTTAAAAGTTAGAGCGGGAGAGTGGCTTACCCAGAATGTAGAAATTGTCAATTTTTAACTGGACAAAAAATTCAATTATTTGTTGGGCTACAATCTAATATAAAATTCTTGCAAAGTTATGTATTTATAAATAAAGAAAAAATCAGAACTTACGGTCTCATGGCAAAGATAACAATATGCTTCTTGCCGTCTACCTGGATCACTTTTGAGTAACAATTTGGCTAAAAAATAGAAGGAAAATATTGTCTAAGGTTTGATCAGAAAAGAATGAACTGAATATAAACTTGCAAAGTACGTCTCAAAATTGTTTTAGTTTCTATTGTAAATTCAATGTTGGCTTAATGCAAACTCTTTCTTTTCATCAATTCACAAGGATTGACCAGAATTGATGAGCATGTATCAAGATCAAGGTTTTTTATTTTTTTTATTTTGATAAAAATAAAAGGACAGAATATTTAGATGCATTCAGTAATGTCACATTTTGATCATTTGATTTTAACAGCATGTAAACCCCTCTAGGGTTATTTCATGTCTAGAGGCTGGGGAGTCATGTTCATTGCATGTTCAATATCTGCAGTTTTTGCGAAGTTTCTTGAATGAAAATTCAAATTATTACAGAGAAATTATTTCCTAAAAATTAACATTAAAGGCTGTAAAAAACTGAAGATACTTTACAATTTTCAAAACTAAAACTCAAATTCAAAGAAGAATTTTATTAAATCTAAACTGCAAATCCTAATTGATTGAAGAGAGGGAAATTGATGCCCAATTTGATAATCAATTATTTTGAATGATTTTAATATCATTAATTTATTATTACTACTTCTGTTAATTCAAACATTCAAAGTATTTAATTTCTAATAATGAAATTGTTTATTTGAACAGAAAAGTTAAACAGTGAAAAACAAATGAAACTCACATCACAAGAATGATTGATAAAACGTGCAGCATTTCCGTGCATTGTAGCATCTACTACTTCAATGTCATCTATTCGGAACATATAACAGCCAATGCCCTGAAAGAATAAATCAGTTAAATCAAATTAGGTGTTCAAACAAAATAAATATCATCAACCACAAAGTATAAAAATGAAAACATGAAAAATCATCAATGCTACCTAAGTAATGACGTTAAAAAAATTTTACAGTAAGATATCACTGATCATTTGCACAAAATGTTAATATTGTAATAATACTGTAGAATTATATTGTAATATTCATGTTATCAACCATAAGGAAATCTGATCTCTCATAAAATAAGACAAAAATTTCTTTTAAGCAATAGCCACATCAGAACTAATGCATAGGTCGCACCACTCAGACTAAGAAAAAGCTAGATGGGAACAAGAATGCTGTGTACCATTTAATATATCAACAATCACTACTTCATTTTTGGAAATGCCGGGCGCGTGTGGGCTACGGCCCTGCGCCTGGCCCCACCCTAAAAAAGGCCTTGTGCCATATTCGTCCGGTTGGTGGGACGGAGGACAAATACCACCATTTAATATCCTTACAATGTAATAATATTGTAATATATCACTTCTCAAATTACATGAAAATTAACCATGGTAAAAAGCATCAATTTTCTTAGGTTTATTAGAAGCTAATGTTGAAAATCAAACAGGGTTAATAAGTAGACAGCCAACACTTGTGGGTTACCCACCACCATGGAAAATTGATTAAATATATATATATTAAAAAAAAAGAAGAGGGAAGAAATAGGTTTACTTTGCTTTCATAGAATTTTTCTCGTTTGTCAGTCAGCTCAGCCCGGATTACTTCCCCTGCATATTCGATAACCATTTCACCGGCATCAATGTTCCTCTTACAGAAAAGCCCTCGACCATGAATTAATGATCTGGAGAAAGAAAAAAAAAAACAAGAAAATAATCCATAAAAATTGTTTTAAAAAAAGCAAATGACTGAATTCTCAAATCTTCATTCATAAGAGTTTATAGATATTTTTAATAGAATCAATCCACAGAAATACAAATTTTTCAAGAGAGAAAGAAAAAATTTACCTGTAAACACCAACTGCCTCTCGTGCATGAGCTTGAAGATGTCGGAATCTCATGGCCATTGGTAGGTCCATGCTGGTTGGACGCCTTATAAAACAAAAAAAAAACAAAGAAAATCTGAATAACCTTTAAAAGTGAAGAGTTAACCAAGTAGTCTGATGCTGCGCAAAGTAACTTTTGAGCAGAATGTTTGGGAAGGAAAAAATAAAATACAGAAATTGCCTTGTTGCCTAAAATGTCAAAAATTAATAAGATTTTGTCAAAATCCACCAATTACTCAATTTTGTAGAGTGAACATTTTAACTAACAGACGATTTAAAAAAAAAAAAAAAGTATAGCAACCTTTGAATTATCTGAATAGTGTAAATAGCTTTTTTAAACATAATCTGTAATCCATTTCCCCAAAACAAAACTTTTTCTCCCAAATTGTAAAAAGGATAGGTTTTTAATTTTTTTTAAATATTATTTAATTCCTCCACTTCACTAAAAAAAAAATTTTTTTAAATTCCATTATACTAATAAGTGTTTGACTACAACCTTTTAAAATTCCATTTATATCAAAAAAGAAGAGGGAGAGAGAAAAGAGGCTTAAAAAAAGAAGAAAAAAAAAAAAAAAAAGATATTTTTTTTTCTCTATTACCTGGATGACTTGAGAGCCATTTCTTCATCACCTGTGGCTTGATTTGATTGTGGCCGATTCCGGTAACGTGACATCAAGAAACTAAACATATCATATGGTTTTCTCGTACTAAATGGCTCTGTACGGATACAGCCGCTAGGGTTGACAGCTGGCTCCTAAACAATAAACAAACATCATTGAATTTAGTATCAAAGAAAGAATTCAATGTTTTAATTGAAAAGATTCGACACAACAAAAGTAGATATCAGATTTTATCTTTTAGATAATAAAAATAAAAGGTTAAATGATACCAAGTAGAGACGTATTTTAGAAATCAACAACAAAACCTCTTCATTCTATGAATATAAAAACAAATTACAAATTAATGTTTAAATTCTCATATAATGTGCTGGAACTGAGTAGATATAGTTTTGTGCACTTTTTGATCATGGGGTACTTTCTGGAATTCTCTCCATTTTATACAATGTAACATGCACATTATTTCTCCTGACCAATAGAAAGAGGTCATGAGAACTAATTTGCATATGATTAGAGTGTTACATCACCAGTTTGTGGGGGTCTATTTATCAATTTAGAACGAGAGTGAATCATTAATTTTCATAAAACAAAATGGTGGAGGCTAAATGTTTTAATTAGTACTTTGGTAATTCTGATTCTGGTGGTGAATTTGAAGGGTTTAACTCAGAAGACATAGTTGCCGTTATAATGTTGTACCATCTGTGCAATGCCATGAAACTTTGTATATGAACCCAGATATATCTGAATACAATAGAGAATATAAATAAAAAGAAAAAAATTTTGTGATTTATGCACATAATTTAGGAGGTGGGGTATCAATTTTAACAAATTAATCCAATATCTCCCCATTAGGGTGCGAAAAAAAATGAATCAGCAACAATGACACCTGGGGAAGAAAGAGGGAAAAGTAATTGAATGGGCCAAAATTTACCTGATCATCATAATCTCTTTCTCTCTGGTGTGAATGGTAACTGAATTTATAATTATTACAGTTTCTGGCGCCATGCAACTGTTCCAATAAATATATCACTGATTGATGACTAACACCAAACATCAATGCACCATTCACATCTGAAAGTAAAGTACAAAAAATTTTAAAAAAAATAAAATAGAAATCATTAAAAAATATATATTAAATAAAAATGCAATATTTTAGTCCATTTTTGAAATTCAAATGTTAAATGGATGAAGAGAAAAAATACTATTGTGATTAGGGTGAAATTATTATTAGACAACAATAATAAAGACCAACCACAAAAAAAAAAAAAAAAAATCAAAATGGTAAAATAAGAGAAATGTAGTTACTTACTTGCAAAAGGTAATTGTTTTATTTTGGCCATTGCACGTAGTTCTTGTACAGCATCAAACACCTGTTGCCATGCATCTGAAAACAGAAAAAATATTTTAGGAAAATATTTAAAAAAAAAGAAAAAAAAAAGTAAAAATTTTCTAAAATTTTATAGGTGTGTAAATAAAAAAAAAAAAAAAAAAAAAATCTTTTTTTTTTCACTGGGCCTATATTATTACACACACACACACACTTAATTTTACATATATTTCTAGTTATATTTCATTAAGTTATATTACGAACAGACTTTAGAAAACCTGCAAAATCAAAATTTCACACACATAAAAAAATGTAATTTATTTCTTTTACTGTATTAAGAGATGGATTTTCTTGTAAGTGTGCAAAATGTTAAGACTAACCTTCCATAGAATAAGCACGGCAATAAAAACCATCTTCACTAGAAATTTCAAATATAAGATGTGGAGTAGTTGGATCAGGCTTTGGCGTTGGTGTTGGAGGAACAGAGTTTTTGCTTTGTTGACTCATGAAAGGCATTTCTTCTTCATCATCTTCCAGCATTTGTGGTGGACACTCATTATTTATATAAGGAGAATGAGATTCAGGCCCAGTTCCTGGAAACAACAGATAAAAAAAAATAAACACTTATGACTCTTGCAGGCAATTCTCTTTGTTACAGATTTTTTTTTAATTACCTCCTTTATTTAGCTGGGGTTTTGGGGGGTGGGATCCTATTTTTTAATGAAATATGAATAAGCCTAGGGAGTCAGTTGATCAATCAACTCACCACCTTTAAATAACCAGGTTTTCTAGGTAAACTTTAAAAAAAAAGTTTTTATGTCAGTCAAATCAAGAATTCTCTAACAGAATAATAAAACACATACATATTCATGTATCATGTGACTTCACATGGCCCAAGTTTTATGGAGGGGGGGGGGTACCATAGGCAAGATGATGTGCGTGTAAACAGTTAGCCTAGACTAACTAGAATGCCTACAATTTTCAGCTGCAAGTCAACAAATAGATAGTTCCAGATAGAATCAGATGATACTTGATAATATACACTAGTAACACAAAATAGAATTTTTTTTTTTCTTTGCATAATTTTATATTATTAAAATAAAGAAATTCACTTTTCGAGGTCTAAATTAACTTTTTCAGGTTAAAAAAAAATAAAAATAAAAAACTACAAATCTTAGGGCATGGAAGTTTTTTTTTTTTTGGGGGGGGGAATCATCATCATTTTTTTGTTTTGTTTTTAAAGAAACCAGATATAAAAAACATACCTTTCAGTTCTAAACGGGAGTGCCTAACAAGAGGTTTAGTCTTTCGACGACTTCTAGGCATTGAGGGTTTACAAACAGCTTTAACATTGTGAATTACTTGTCTGTGAGGTTCTTGTGATGGTGTTGACAATTGATTAGCTGTGTTTATTAAGACAGTCTGATTATTGGATTTTTGGTTAATCTCTAAAGGATTGGTAATCTTTTGGGGACTAACTTCCAAGGGACAAGAATTCTTCTGATAATCAGTTGTTAAGCCATTCTTATTAGACAAATAAGACATTATCTGTTTTGTTGGTTGCATAACATCAGATTGTTGTTTATGCAATAGGTTGGGCCGAATCTTTTTCACTGGGGGCATATAAGTCTTTCCATTAGTTATTTGGGAATCTTGTCTTGAAGTGAGGTCCACCACACTCTTAACAAACTCGTTGCCCTCCTGTACCCCGGACAGAATTTGCGAAACTTCACACGAATTCATCAACTGCTTTGTATCTTCCTGATTTTGTTGCCGTAGAATTCCCGGAGCCTTGAAGTTTGGCTTAGAACATGACACGTGTGATGTCATTTTGCGCATCGGCACACAACTGCTAACCACTGAGGATGGTCCACTCGGGTCACTGTTGGTGCTGCTGCTCGTGGTTGTTGTACATTTCACTGGGCTAAGAATTTTTGTTTCATTAGTCAATGGACTGGAATTTACGGCTGGTGATGAAAAGACAGCTTGATTTGCCGTCTGGTTTGTTAAAGTAGGGGTCTGGTTGGCTTTGAAGAGTTCCTGCAGCAGCTTTCTGTAGTTGTAAATGCTGCCCTGGGGTTGGGGGCTGGTATCTATATTTGCAGAGGCAACAAACTGGGTTGAGGAGTTGTCAACAAGAATTTTTACAATTGAATTTGGAGTTTGCATCGTGGGCACTGGTGCTTTGTGAATGGTCTGGATTGAACCATCTGGTAGCAAGACTGAATTTTGTTGGGGAGGGACGGCCACTGTGGGTGACTGCAACTTTGCAGTAGTGACAACAGAACCAAGGCTGCTGGCCGCCTGCAGATGAGGCACAGAGGTAGCTATCGAAGATAATGGGATGCTCGCAATGGACCGACTGATCGTCACCAACTGGTCAGCAGGTGTGGGCAAAACAAAACTGCCTACATAGTTGATGTTTAAAGTTGGTTGTGGCTGAGATGGCTGACTTTTTGATGGCTGAGCAAGGGTTATGGGAGTGACAGCAGCCGGAGTAAAGGCCGTCGGTGCAGCCAGTGGCGGTAAAGCAGGGCTCTGGAAAATCGGTCCATTGGGTGTTGTGAGACCAAGGACATGTGGTGAGGCACTTTGCATGGGTACACCCAGCTGCTGAGTGGGAGCCACCATGCATGTCGTTTGTGATGTCAAACTGCAGACGGTATTGCATAATGCCATGGAGACCACTGGTGTGGTCAGCACTTGGGAGGCCATAGTGCTGGGCCGAACAAACAGAGGTGGTTGAGATGGCTTTGCTTCTACACTCTTCACAGGCACAGCCTGATTATTAGAACCAGCTTCGTGGGTGTGATGTGAGTTCATGATACCCAATGATGTAGAGGATTGTGATAGTGAAGGTGACATTGATGACGTTAATGATGGCGATGACTGGGGAACAGATGAAGTGTGTATGACGGGTAGTTTAGGATCTTTGTTTACCCCGCTCACAGGTTTAGTCACACAACAGTTATTTATTTTCTGCATGCATTTCTGAGATGTTTCGCGGCCAGCATTGATGACACTGTCTTTGGGTGCCGAATTCAGTTTAGAGTTTGATTCAGAGTCAATGTTCCTAAGAGGTGACACAGTAGAGATGTTGGAGGTTGCAGTTAACGGATTCTCAAGAACATTCAGCAAGGAGTTTGACACGATATTTGTAGCATCGATACTGTGAAAGATGCGCTCAAATAAGCCCTGGTGGCTGGACTTGTTTTGGTTTTCTGATGGACTACGAGTCGATGCTCCCTCTGGCAACTTAGATGCACTGATGTCTCCTTTAGAAATAGGCACATTAGGTTTGTCCAAAGAATTACAGTGCCTAGCCAATGGCTCACTGCTTCCGTCAGTGTGATTTGGCAAGACACCCAAATCACCACCAATCGAAGCAGACTGCTTTGCTGAACATACCTTGCCAATTTTACCATTGATTACTTCAAACTTTTGTTTGTACAAACCTCCAGGAACTTCAACAACAGACATCTTCTTTGCCAAGGCAATATCTGAAGGGAGCTTCGGTTCTGCAGACTTTAATCCAATTAGATGACCACCTTTCTCACTGTTGGATGTGTCGGGCTTACTCAACTTGGTAGCTAGTTCTGACAACAAATCCAAATTATTTCGATTCGTGCCAGCAGGAATAGTAAAACCGGTTTTAGGACAAAGCATTGAGTTATTGCTTTCTTCATCGGATTGGAAATTCTGGTCAAGGAAATTGTCATATGGTACGGGAGAAAGGGTGGCATCGGAATCAAAATCAGCATTGTCATCATTATCCTTGTTGCTAGTCTTCACTTCTTGCTGTCTTGCATCATTGCTGTTGCTGCAATTATTGTTGGTTTCACTTTCCAATTTGCAGACCTTTTCCATGTTTGGAATGTCAGATGAAGAAAGCATTGGTGCTTCTGCACAGCTGCTATCACACCTCATGCTTTTATTACTAGCATCATTATTCTTATTATTATTATCACAACCTAATAATGGTTCTGGTTGGGGTAGCTGGTTTTGCTTGTCACAACCTGTTGTCATGTCATCAACAGGATCTGGTTTATCTCGTCTCATCTGTTTGTTCCTGGACTTAGCAGGGTCCAAAGAGTCTGTGCCAGTGTCTGAACTGCTAACTGAATCGTGGGAACGTTTCCGTGGGTAGAATTTTTTGATCAAGTTCATTTCTGCCTCCACCTCTGCGGCCACTCTTTGAATTAGAGTTGTGCTGCGCATTGGATAACGTGGGTTACCAAGGTAACGCCTTGGTGACCGCAAACTGTCTTGCTCCTCATCTTCTTCCTCACTGGTGCTCAGCTCAAAGTCGCACTTTTCAACATGCGTCTCAAAGCTTTCCTTGGTTCTGTAGAGTCGTTTACATATCGGACACTTGAAGGGGCCCCTTTCACCTGGGCTACTTTTTGCTAAGCTCTCAGCCTTGATTTTTAATGCTATCTTATCATGTAGGGGTATAGTGTCTTCGACACTCTTCTTAATCGATACGGAATCCCCACACGCCGTCGTCGTCGTCACTGTCTGGGGGTCTGTTGATGATTGCGACGCGAGCAGAGATTTGGTACGATCGTCTCTACAGCTCCTAGAAATGGCTTCCAGTGGGCGCTTAGCCAGTGCCTGCTCACACATTCGAGATACAGTCTGTCTTAATGGATACACCTTAACCGGTGGGGAGTTTTTGTTACGTTCCTGGTTCTTGACCAATTCCAAAGAATTATCCGACCAGGTTTTATCAGCAAGTAATGCAGAATCAGCATTATTTTCTTGCTTAATTTCTGTTCGGAGATTTTCTTCAGCTGATAGATCACAGCAGCCAACATGACTGGAATCAAGCACTTCCTCCCACTTCTCACCATTCATCACTTTACATTTTACCTCACTCAACTGGGTCATAACAATGTTTGATGACAATATTTGACCTTTAGTCTCAACATCAGCCAGGGATTCATTATTATCAATGCTAGCTGACTTACCAGGTGAAGAATTTGGACTTTTCAAAGAAGTTTGAAATCTTATTGGGTTATTTTTTGAACTTATTCTTTTGGCTCGTTTATTTTCAACGCTTCTGTGATAATTATTCTTGATGTTTTTTGGTGATGTCGTCTTTAAGGAGAGTGCATCTGAAATTGATAACTTGTGGCCAATGATCTTCCCATCAGCTCCATAAATCGGAGAATATCGGCTAGATCTACTTTCCCTTGTTCGAGACGTCAACCTTGAACATTTACTTTTGTTTTTCAGGTTTATGGAGAGAGTCTTTTGATTGAGACTGATCACCTCAACGGGTTTATGTTCAACTCCAAGATACATTACTTCTTTGTTTCCTTCCGTTAAAACCTGAGCTTCAGTGACATCATATAAAGACGTCTCATGGAAATTATCAGGCAAAGTCTGTTTCCCCATGGTCATGCTCATACAGCAGTTCAGTTCAAGGGCAGGGGGACATTTTTCTGTGCTTATCACCTCTTCAATGTCTGTTTCTAATTTGGCCTCAGAGGCCTCCACTTCTTCTGAAGTTATTACCTGGCATGAACTCTGTGCCTCAGACATTTCCTCATTATTATTATTATTATTATTTTTATCATTTTCTTCTGTATTCCCTGCCACTTGCAGAGCCTCAGTTGCCAGCTGAATGGCTTCATCATCTGTAATATCTTCACCTTGAGCCACGACAACAATTGCTTCCATATCTTCAGGTAAGTTTTCTAACCATTTCTTTTCATCCTCCCCAGCAAAGACAATGCTGCTGGTGTCATGTAATGTCTCTAATGCTGTCTGAGTAGATGGGCTCAATGGCGGAGCAATATCTAAGACTGAGACATCATTTCCCTCCCTTAAACAATCACCTGTCATATTAGGCTCTGATTTCTGTGAAGAATCATTCTTGCTTGCCAATGGTTCCCTTGACCCAGCAAGGGATTGCGTTTCCTTTATTTTTTCAGATGTGTTTTTCAGCAGACATTGGTCATTTGGCTTCTCATTCTCAGAAATTTGCTGCACAAGATCAGAAGATTCTGAAGAGTTCTTGTTGCTATCATTATCATTAACAGCAGCATCAGTGGAACAATCTCCCAATTCTGATTGACTTTCTGTGGGTGTGACCTGGGTTGATTCTAGTTTATCTGAATCAGCAGATACCACAACACCATTTATCTTTGAAGAATTTGAATTGGTTATATCAGCTGAAGAGGTTGAGAGTGTGGCCATGGTAGCATTGGCCAACACTGGATCCTCAATCTTTGTAGTATTATGTTCTATGGCCAGTTGCTTTGATGAAGCTGGGTTAGTGGACTCCTTTTGGCACTGAGGCTTCACAGCTATTATACGGCATGTATACACACAGTGACGATTCACATGCTTCGTGCTCCAATAGACACGTGTAGAACTGAAAACCAAAATAAAGGATATTAAAATATTGTTTGAACATTCAATCCTAAACTAATCAAATAATACGGGATAAGAAGATAAAGTCTCTTTAGAATTTTGTTTATGGAACATTAAACCAAATAAGTAAATGCAACCTACAATTCTAAAAGAAATACAGCAGGGAAAAAAAAATATTTTAAAATTTCTTCATACCGGAAACCAACAGGTAAGAGCATGTCCCATGTGTCCGACAATGGAGTTAAACTTCCTAAATTTTCAACTGTGCATGAACCTGAAAGAACAAATCAAATTTTTTTATATAAAGAAAAAAAGAACTGAGTGAAAGAATGCATGCACCGATAAATAAGGTTTAATCTTAAAAAAAAAAAAAAAAACGTATTCTAAAATGTTTCTCAAAAATGGTCTTATATAAATTTTTGAATAGTTTTACAAACACATCTATCTATATATCACCGAGTTGAGATTGCATAAAGTCAACCATTTTTGGTAACACAGTTTCTTGCCTATGCAATCATCAAACCATGAGATTCTCATGAGGTGGGCATCCCTTTATATATTGTGGTGTGGGGTATGATGGGAAAGAGAAGATTAGTTTATACTATGTGCTTATTTACATGGCTATATTATATTTATCTAGTAATTTGTTAATTTATATTGTTATTTTTTTAAATGTTTTTATTCATTATTACAATGATAATAATAATAATATTCTTATCTATTTATTTAAGCATAAATTTTTCCATATAATTATTTTGTGTCTCCACTATCTTAACTTAGATGAACATATACTCTATTCCCAATATTGAGCACTATTTATGAATATATAAACTATATATATATATATATATATATATATATGAGAGAGAGAGAGAGAAAGAAAGAAAGATTTTCAGAAGAGACATACAAACCTATAACAATATTGATGCTGGGTGCAAGCAATCCTTTAACCCAAGATTTCTTGGGGTACTTTTGAGGATCCATATAAATGCACACTCTGCGGATTACGTCAAAGTCGTTGTCTTCCACCAGCTTGAAGAAAAAGAGAAATAAAATAAACATCAACAAAACATTGTCAAAAAGAAAGAAAAAAAAAAAAAATTTTATTTCTCATTTGATCTAATCTATTTATAAAATTTATAATTTTGTTGATAAAAGTTTTATTATCCCTAATGTTCAAGAAAAATAAGGTTTTATGAAAAGGTCTTACTAATTTAAAATGCCAAAAATTTTACAAAATTGTATGCTGTTTTATTTTTTGTAAAATGCTGCTTGAACTATGTGTTTTAAATGTAAAGACTTTTACCGTAAATCCAAATTGAATATATGACTCTGGTCAAACGTGTCAGTGTACACGGCAATTGGTTTCAAATCTTTTCTAAAAGCTTAGAACCCCCCCATAGTAGTTTGGAATGGAAAAAAAAAAAAAGAAAAAAAGTTAGGACCAGTATGAGAAGACACGTGAAAATATACCAAAAACTCTTACTAAAATACATTAGTCCTGGACTTTAACTAAGTTAAAACTAAAGGGAAATGAAAGCCCCCTCCCCGTCTTTTCTTTTTTACGTACACATGGGAAGCATCATGATGGACGTAAAGGTATGCGAATAAACCCTTTGATGGCCAAACGCAATGCCTAACCTGGTCCTGGACGTGTGAGTTTTGTGGCTTAACGCTCAGGATCGTCAGTTCGATCAGGGAACTACTGCTGCTCATCTATAAGAGTGGCTTCTATAGATGAGAATAAAAACAGCCGTCGAAAGATAACCATGACCCGTACATAAACCACATCACTCTTCGCGCGGGTAAAAAAGGGGCGCGTCCTGCCGAAGTTGGAGCCCAGGCCTCAGTGTTCGAAAAATCAGCTACAGAGCTTAAACAACAAAAACTATTAAAATGCAAACAAACAATACAAATAGCGACATTTAACGTTAGAACCTTAAATAGAATAGGCCAACTACCTGAGCTGACTGCATTGGCCATAGAACATAATATGCATACAAGAACACAGATACACGCACACCGAAGATATCAAATATCACAAAACTGGCAATGATTGGACGCTAGCCACTGTATCAGCTTGGAAAAACTCTATCAATGCCACAGTATGGGGGTTAGGAATGCTTATAGAACCTAGAGCGTTAAAAACACTAAATAGCATTGAGAGAATACAACCTAGGATGATGGCAGCCACGTTTAATGGCAACCCCAGAGCAACAATCATCTCCTGCGACAGCCCTACCAATGTTAGTGAAGAAACTGAACTAGTCACCTTCTACGATGAGCTATCCTCTCTAGTACATAGCATTCCGAAACACAACCTGCTAGTCATTGGCGGGGATATGAATGCCCAAATCGGGAAAAACAGAAACAACAAATACAGCCTACACAACACGTCAAATAGGAATGGACAACATCTAATTGATTTCATGATAGAAAATAGATTAACATGCCTCAATACAAACTATCAAAAAAGGGAGGGAAAACTATAGACCTACACATACGCGAACAATAGTAAAGCACAGATAGACTACGTCTTTATAAACAAGAAATGGAAAAATAGCGCAATCAATTGCGAGGCATACTCCTCTTTCGAGGGTGGGTCCTCCGATCACCGAATAGTCACGGCAAAAATACAACTAAGCCCACAAAAGAACGCCATACGAACAGCGACCACCAAACACTATGACTGGACCCTTCTCAACAACAGAGATATTACAGATAAATATGTATTAGAATTGAGAAACAGATTCGAGACACTACAAGAGAAGACAGAAAAAGGTACCCCAAACGACGTATATGAGAATTTCATCAATGTGCACCTCAAGGCAGCAGCGAAGTGTATTCCAACAAAACCTAGAACTAAATACAGAGTCCCATGTGAAACGTTAGGTGACAGAAAAACGTGCACACGTGAAAACAGCCTCCAAAAGTTATCGGAAGAACCTAACAAACACAAATGCCCAAAAACTAAAAAAGGCACAATATCAATTAGCAGGCATATATCTAAAGGAACAGACAGAATACATACAAAATCAGATAGATAAGATTAGAGACTCAGTGGAGGATAGGCAATCTAAGATAGCCTGGCAAACGATAAACGAAGTGAGTAGAAGGAAGAGCACAGCCAAAGCAAAATTGAAAGCTGCAAACCAACAGGAAAGAATAAAACTGTGGAAACAGCATTTCGAAAATCTACTAGGAAACCCACCGAAAGTTACGCATGAACCAATCACCAGAATTATTAGTAAGCAACTGGACATTAAACTAGGACTGTTCACTCAAGAAGAACTCGACTCGGTTCTTAGAAAAATTAAAAATAGGAAAGCTGCAGGGCTTGACGAGATTCCCCCAGAAGTATGGAAGACCAAACAATTCGACGACATACTTCTCCGACACTGCAACGCAGTCTATAATCAAAATCTGATAGACAGATGGATGAAGGGATGCATCCTCCCCTTCCCTAAAAAGGGTGACCACGGATTAGCCAAGAACTACCGAGGTATAACACTTACATCCATAGCAGCCAAAATTTACAATGCCCTACTATGAAACCGCATAGAATCCAAAATCGACAACATCCTTAGGAAAAACCAAAATGGCTTCCGAAGAAATAGATCCATGACCTCACAAATATTGACCATCTGTAGAACCCTTGAAGGTGTACGGGCAAAAAACCTACAGGCGACATTACTATTTGTCGACTTTACCAAGGCCTTCGATTCCATTCACAGAGGGAAGATGGAACAAATCCTACTAGCATACGGCCTACCAAAAGAAACCGTAGCAGCAATAACAATTCTCTATAGAAACACCAAAGTGAAAGTACGATCACCAGATGGAGACACAGAATACTCCGACATTGTAGCAGGAGTACTACAAGGAGACACGCTAGCTCCATACCTCTTTATCCTCTGTCTAGACTATGTGCTTAGAACATCGATTGATAAAATCAGAGAGAACGGCTTCGAGCTGACAAAGAAAAGAAGCAGAAACAATTACTGATGCCGACGACATAGCGATACTGGCAAATACACTAAACAAAGCTGTAACACTACTGCACAGTTTGGAACGAGCCGCCGCAGGCATTGGCCTCCATGTCAGCGCACACAAAACGGAATATATACAGGCGACATCTCCACACTAGACGGAACCTCTCTGAAACTGGTAGACAAATTCACCTACCTAGGAAGCAATGCCTCATCAACTGAAAAAGACATCAACACACAGCTAACGAAGGCATCGACAACTATCGATAGGCTATTGATCATATGGAAATCAGACCTGACCGATAAAATGAAATGCAGTTTCTTCCAGGCAGCAGTCGTATCGATACTGCTGTATGGATGCACCATTTGGACGCTAAGAAAACGGCTGGAGAAAAAGCTAGATGGCAATTACACAAGAATATTGCGAGCAATATTGAACAAGTCCTGGCGGCAACACCCCATGAGGCACCAACTATACGGCCACCGGCCTCCCATCACGAAAACTATCCAAGTCAGACGTACCAGACATGCAGGACACTGCTGGAGAAGCAGGCACAAGCTCATAAGTGATGTACTCCTATGGACCCCCACATATGGCCGGGTAAAAGCAGGACGACCAGCTCGAACATACATAGAACAGCTATGTGAGGATACGAGATGTAGCCCTGAAGACTTGCCAGAGGTGATGAACGATAGGGAGAAGTGGCGAGAGAGGGTCAGGGATATCCGTGCTTGTGGCACGACATGATGATGATGACTTAAAATTGACATTTTTGCCATGTAAAAACAAATAATAGAAAAAAAAAGATTGTCTTTGGTTAAATACTATTGATGCCAAAATGTGTACACTGTTATATGGTTTCAAGTATTTCTATCCAATACAAATAATTTTCACAGATCTTTTTTATCATATATGGGTTCCTAACAGATACAACTACTTTAGGTTAGAGTGGGCCTGGGAGTAATGGCAACAAAAGTGCACTGAACATACCCGAGAATTGCAAAAATGATAAAATCTGGTCTACTGTCCTCAACTCATTGATTATATAAAACTTTTTTCCATTTCAACAAAACTAAATCTAAAACTTTTCACGATAAAATTAATACATTATAAAAAGTAGGTAGGAATGAAATGACTTTTTTCCATTTCAACAAAACTAAATCTAAAACTTTTCACAGTAAAATTAATACATTATAAAAAGTAGGTAGGAATGAAATGACTTTTTTCCATTTCAACAAAACTAAATCTAAAACTTTTCACAGTAAAATTAATACATTATAAAAAGTAGGTAGGAATGAAATGACTATATAATGGTAAATTAAGTTAAATAAAAACTGTACAAATGGGATACATTGCAAATAAGTGGGGTGGGGGTGGTATCAATTTAAAAAAAAAAAAAAAAAGTTTTACTCACATTCCCATCAACTTTGTGCCGATGGTTGTAACAATAAACTTTTTTATCTTCTTGAAATACACAACATTCTTGTTTGGCACATAGGAAGTGGAAATTGGCAGGACAGCCCCTGTGGCAACACCCGACAGTGGCACCTGATCGTGAGCACTTGTCACAGCGCTGAAATAAGAAGCAAATAAAAACTGATTGATTACAGGATATTGTAAATTTAGTCATGTAAAATTCTTACCAATTTACCAAAATGCTAACATTCATTTTGTAATCCCTAAAAGACCTACCTGATATTTATCCAACGTCTTATTACAACAAGAATGCTTAGTTATGGGTCAACAATAGCATCAGTTAGAAAAGATTAAAAGGAGTGTATATATATATATATATATCCCATTTATGGCTCTTGTCCATAACTATTTAAGGGATGGGAGAAGGAAAATGAGGAGGGAAGAGAAGGAGGAGGGGAACATTTACTTCTAAATTGCTAAGTCAGAAATAGCCTTTTGCTTTGTGAACTGCTTTATAAAATCTATAATAGGTAAAAAGCAAAAAGGCTGTCATCAATCATTTGAAATTAAAAATTTTGTTTTTAAATAATAAACATTTTTAAAAATTGACTGAAGAGTTTTTAAAAAATGCAACTTCCAGGGAAAAATTATGGAATCATTATACTTAGGCGATGTTCATCTAGTTTTTTATATATTTCATAGTAACTTAAAAAAAAAAAATTCTGGATTCATAAAACAACCATGGGATATAAACATATGTAAAATAATGAAAAATGTTTTTTAAATTTACAATTAGTACTTTTTCTGCTTCTCTTTGAACTTTTATGACAACTTGAATTCTTAGTGGTATTGACTGAGCTAATCAAAAACAATATTCTCAAAATTGGTTCCAACTTTTTCAAGAAAAAAAAAAAGTTGACAAATCAACTTTGAAGGATGGAGCCTTGTCCATTAAAAAAAAAAAAAAAAAAAAAAAAAAATAATAATAATAATTTTCACCATAAATTTCAACTTATTTGTTGGCCATGATAATTAAATTGCAATGATTTTGGGGGAGAAAAAAAGCTTTAACACTCTTTAGTGAGATGCATTGTCAACTTCATTATTTAATCGTTTTATTACCAAACCAATTTTTTATTGATAGGAGAAGTGTTCAAAATTTCAATGTCCAATTGTTTTTCTTTAGAAAATTACCTTTATATTTTTTACTGGAACATCACCAGAAAAAGTTCCAGCATCAATACCTTCTTTGTCAATCCAGATCCTTGATTCTTTACTTTAATCCTATCATCTACACTTGGATTTCTTTTCTGTTGCCAAATGTAAACTTGTTTTTTTTTTTTGTTATTATTTGTTTCATTTGGCTTTTTTCTATGTAAATATTTCTTAAAGTCCTCTCACAAATATAGAACATTTCCGCTCATTTGTTTTGTGGTGCATTTTTCATTTTCAAGTCATATAGCTTTGAGTTTTCTATTTCAGGGTTTTCACATTCTCCATGTTTTCCTTTTATTTTAAACACACCACTGAGTGGGAACAACTAATATTTTCATACACAACATGTCTGACTTGTACCTTAAAAGAATTAATTATTTTAACTATTTCAATTGACGTATTATCATAAGAAATAGAATCAGCAATCCGAGTAATGGACAAAGTTGTTTAAATTCCACTTTTCACTAATGCTCTTAGGAAAGACATAAATCCATCTTTTCTCCCTTCAGCTATAAATAAATAGTAAGGCTGGGTTCTTAAGCCTTGCTTAGGGCAACCAGTCTAGGAGAAGGAAAACTGAATTCAGACCATATTATCCTGCTTGAAAATTGCCCTTAGGTCACAGCAGAGAGGTTGGGTAAATACAGACATCAATTTAATCTAAATTGTTTGAGGTATGTTTCCAGAATGCTTTAAATAAATAAAACTTGTTTTCTGCCATATCTGATCAGTTTATTGTTATTGGAAGAGAAAAAATGATAGAAAGAATCTGGGTGAATATGTAATTTACTAAGCTTTTTGCTTAGATTTGGCACAAGGCCATATAAATGGGGCACCCAATGAGACTCACTCACTTATAAAGGTTTGCTAGTATAGCTTGCTAACCATACCACCACCCGAGGTACCCATAGAATCTGAGTGAAGTGATTCAATAATTTTTGTCTAAAGTTGTAATGCATCGTTCAAGGTATTCTTACCATCATTTTGCCTCGACTAACAGCAGATTGCACATTTTGTAGTGTCCCATCCATTTCATCTTCAAAGGCTTCAGCTGACCACAAAGCACAGTTAACATGCACCCAGTCATCTTGGCCAACATATATTAAACGACCTTCCTCCTGAAATAGATAGATATTAGATAATTGAGAGATTTATTATTCACTGGGATAAAATAAAAGAATTGGTCACCAACAATCATCACTTTTTATTCACTGTTAGAAATCCTTCATCAATTCTGTTCTTCCTCAAAACAATGAATATTGTGATATAAAAAAAAAATGGAATAAATTTTCAGTTTAAAAGGGTTAATTTAGAACTCACTCAAGAGAAACTGCAGGAAACGAGTATATTTTGTCTTTAATTAAAATCAACAATTCAAATTAATCATATGTATATCAAGTGACATTTCAAAGCCTGAAATTTCAGTGACTGGATCCAGATATTTGAAAATCTCCACTTATATTAAAAAGACTTTTCATTCATATAGCTGACTGCTTTTATATGGAAGCTTCACAATACCATAAAGATCACATCAAGGGAAATAAAAGATTTATATAGTAGAAATATGTAATACATTAAATACTTTTACATTTATCAATGTAAAGCTAATTAATTCCTTTCATTGCATCCTATATATTGCGTTTGACCAGTTTGGTAGACCTAGCACAAATATAATTTGAAATATGACTGGCCTCTTAAGAATTACAATTTCCTTTCACCATATCAATTGGTCATTTTTCCTTTGAATCATGACTACATTTGAATTTTGTCTTTCATATTCTCTATTTTCATCTTATTTTTCAATACTTTTGATGAATTATTTAATTTTTGACCGTATCATAAAAAAACAAAAAAAACAACACCATATCAGCAGGACCGAGAAAAAATCAACTGGATACTGAGCAGAGAATTAAAACTACCTATCAAAAATAGTATACTGGTATGTACCCAACCCTTCAGCCACAAACAAGATGTTTGGTTAGGTTAAGTCTTACAGCATATCAATCCTTGTGGGTGATTAAATGCCAAATCTTGTTTATACATATATTATGATTTGTAAAGGAATAATTTGTAGATAACTTCATTTTTAACAAGCCAAATCTCTTTGGGTTAAATGGTTTCAAGTACTTTTATCCAAACACTAATAATTCTATTCAATGCTGATAATTCCTTGTAAAAAATTAAACAGTTCTTTTTGAACCATAGTTTGGAGGGCTGTATGTGGCACATGGTTAATTTTGGGGCAGAGTACAGCTGGTTTAAATCAACCATCTATGTTGCTTCTATCACCAGCTAAGGATTAATAGTTTGTTGTGAATTTTTGAAATTAAAAATAAATTCAAATGTACAAATGACCACACTATACAAAATCTTTTTTTAAATTTTAACTAATACTTGTCATTATCTTTAATTTTATAAACTATAAGGTGTTATCATAAAAGTAGTTTATGACCGATTGTTAACAGCATGTTAATCCCATCTAGGATTATTTTATGCCTAAAAGTTAGGGAATCAAGTACATCGTATGTTTATATTTACTGATTTTGTATAGTTTATCAAGAACTTTTGACACACAGTTATATATCAAGCCTTATCTAATACAAATAATTTGCACAGTTGTAGGGTTTCAGATATTCCTATCAAATATTAATAATTTATATGCAATTATATGCTTTCAAGTAATTATTTCTATTTAATTATAGTAATCTGGTTGCACGCAATTATATGATATCAAGTATTTATATTAAATATAAAGAATTTCTAAATAGATGTATTTGGCCCATAGATGGGACCTAACAGATACTACCACCTTGAGTCAGAGTGGACCCGGGAGTATAAAAATTTCCACACTGTTTATTTTCATATTATTAACAAGAAAAATAAAGCTTTGTATTAATTCCTCACTATTCTTATACTCCATCAGTGACATCCAAATAATAGGAAATTCAAAGGCATTAAAATATATATTTTACACACTTTTTAACATAGATGCTACTTAAAAAAAAAAAAAAAAAAAAAAAAAAAAAGAAGAAGAAAGAAAGACTTCCTCTTCAAAGAGTTTATTACGGAAAACAACTTTCTGACATGATTTTAAAACAGCATCATGTCTCATCATATAAATGATTCATATATTTGTGTACACAGATCTCTTGATATAATCATTATCAAGCATTTCATTTTTGTGCGAACTACAACAACAAATAATAATAATACCACCACCACCACCACCGGTGAAAGCAGTATTTGTAGTTGGTGCCCTTGGAATGGTCCCCAAAAGCCGAGAAAAAAAGATTAAGGGAAATAGAGATCAGACAAAGAATTGAGACCATCCAGACTCCAGCACAGTTAAGATCAGCTAGAATACTTAAAAAGCCCTGGACACTAAAAGAGATTTGCTCTCACTCAAACTTCAGTGAAAAAACCCACAAAGATCAAAATCATAATAAACAACTTTTTGTTTTCTCCAACAAACTAAGCTAATCTGAAATGAATCATTTCACAAGTTATTTGGACTAATATCATCATCTTTTTGCTATTTCATAAAATCATTCTTCAGCCTTACTTGAATGAATACATAGCAGCTTTATAATTTTAATATTAATTGAAATAAAGCAAAATGTAAAAAAATAAATAAAAATAAAATAGATAAATAAAATTACCTCAGGTTGAAGATCTGTTACCTTCCAGCAAAGGACACATGTACGAGTATCTTCACAAAACTGTTCCACCGTTTCAATTGTACTGTTTTCATTGTTAGTTTCACCACTTTCAGAGTTCAATGAAATAACTGATAAAGGGAAATAAAAATGAAAAATTAGTTTTAGGTTTATTAAAATCAGACATTAACAGAAAAGTGGCTTAAAAATCATTTACATTCATTTCACAAGACAAATAATAAAATGACAATAAAGGCTGAACTTTTACTGATGAGTAGAAGAATTATAATTTTGTAAACAAAACTGATGATCTAGCACAGCATAATGTTGAGCATTTACTTAGGCTTTATTCCAAATTCCTTTTCGCCTCAAATACTGGCATCTTGTATAGGAATTTCACAAATATCAATTTTGCTTAAATATAAATCATTTACATTTCAACTTGTTATCAAATGAAGGGGCGATAACTTAAACTTCTATTTTGATGAGGAAACAAAAAGCAATACTCACCAGCTTTAGAAGAAGACTTGACAGGTGTACGACAAAGCTTTCTGAGTGGGGCAGCCTTAGACGATATGGGTTGGGATACTTCTTTCATCCACTGTGCATAATTGTGGTCTGAAGATGGGGGTAACACTCCATTGGGTAACATCCCTCTAGAAAAGGGAAAAAATAAAAATGAATTCAAATAAACCAATACACACAAGTGAGAATTTAAGTAAATTGAATTTTCTTTTTTTAAAGTAATTTCATTTTTGAAAAGTTAAAATAGACTTACGCAGGTAAGTTCCTATTATGGTCCCATAAAGCACAAGCCTTCAAATTGAACCAAGGAAAATATTTCTCCATTTGCTGAAAAAGAAAGTCAATGGCAAAAATAGCCCTTTTTTGTATGGCATACTAAGAATATGACTGAGAATGTGAATAAAAACAACAGCCACTATGTATATAAAATGTATTAAATATTTTGTGTGTCTAACTTCATTCAGAAAAATAATTAGGAATATACAAGAGAAAATACATTGCCAAATATGCCCTTTTCAAAAAGAGATGGGAGGATATTAGCAATAATATAATCCTCAGCAGAAGTACAAATGTGAAGTATTATCCACATATATAAATCACTATATATTTACGAGTAAAAATTTTTTAAAAATTTATAGATACAATACTGATGGCAGGTTGAACTGGATTTTACATGGTACTATCATAGTAAGGAATGATCCCCTGGTTTGACCTATTACTGAATGTCCATGAAGGGTTGCCTTAAGGGTGCTGACTGCCTTGCTATTTCATAGCTTGAGATGAAGATAGGACAGTGTGACATGAACACAAACTATTTCAATCCAAGTTTGAACCTCTTTTACAAATTCTAGTCAGTGTTAAGCTCCACAACACTTCCAACCACTTCAAGTCAAAGTAATTAAAGTCTAGATTTCAAATGTTCATTTTTCAAAGGTCATAAAAGGGACAATAAGAAGATTGGTACAACATATTTCTACCACATTCTGGTTATCATTTATTTAACCTTTTGTCAGACAAAGGTCTGACAAATAATTTTCTTATGGCCCCTTTTTTTTGTACAAAATACAAAGAATGTGATAATGTGGGGGTGTGAATAAAAACTTATGATAATAGCCGTTATCAAATTTTCTACAGTTGAATAGAAAATTATTTATCCACTAATTAACGAATGAATGTTGATCAGTCTATTGTTGTTGTGGTTCTCCAAACTATTCTTTGACAGAAATAAGAAAAATTTTGAAAAAGATTTCAAATTTTACACACATACCTTGATAAAGATGGATCGGACTGAATTGTTAGCCCTTTTCCTACTGACTGTCTGACCTTTGGGATCATTCACAGCAGTTTGGATTATCCGAACCATGTCTTCAGTAAATTGTTGCTACAAATGAATTTTTAAAAACAATTTATTACTTCCCTATATCAATCCTTTGATCACACAAAAATGTCTGGGAGTTCAGATACATTTTGGAAAAAAAATGTAGATATGTAAAAAAAAAAAAAAAAAAAAAAAAAAAAAGTGTATTTTGTTGATGTTAGAAGTTCATTCTAATTGAATAAAAAGACATTAAAAACCCACAGCTTAAAATTATGATTTTTTTTACATGAAGCAAAAATAAATAAATATCAATATCAGGCAGTAAAATTTCTAGTTTTATAATAAATCTGGTACTTTTGGATGAATTTATATTTCAAGCAAATACTTGAACACATCCGCATTAAAAATTTAATAGTCTTACAAATAATTATACTAGTAAGGTAATACAAAAGCAGCATATTTACACCTGTTTCAAGTCTGATGCATTTGTATGACCTGAGGGTGCAAGGGTTAATACAATCACCAAGTATAAGAATGACATTAGAGTTGTAACCCCCCCCGGACCCAATTCAAACTTCATATTAATTTAGGCAATTAATGATTTGGCAAAAAATGAACTTTAAATGCAAAATATGTAGACTTTACTTAGAAGGGAGGTCAGATTTATTTAACAAACTTAGTTCCATGACTTGACACTTCATATTATAACATATTTAACCATAATACACAGTTGTAAATGATCATTATAAAAAAATAAAAAGGAGTCATTTTTATTAAATTTTAAAATAATTATCAATATTCAAAGGACTTTTATCATTTATTCAACAATTGCCAGAGCATGGCCAATAGAAGACAGCTTTGAGTTCATTTGGAGATATTCTTTAAAAAAAAAAAAAAAAAAAAACACCTAAAAAAAGGAATAAATATTTAATTTTATTATTTTAAATACCGAGTTGTATTAACTTAATTTTTTTTTCAATTGGATTTTTAAGCTTTTATTTATTTTTTGGGTCAAGTGACTGTTAAGATGAAATGGATTTCTTCTTAGCAGCTCCACACTTGGCCATGAGAAAGGAGGCGAGACATACATCTCACCTAAAAACCAGCCTAAGCCAGATGACTTTTAGATTAAAACATTCCCAGGTATGACTAATAATTCTTTAAAGTTTAGTGGAAATCAGGCCAAAAATGATGGAGTCTTAGCTGTACAAATAGACATTTGGTGAATTACAAGAAGATATAGTGAATGTGAAAAGAAATTGTTGATTATTGATTCAACTGAGGAATTGTAGATAAGAATTTCTTTATAGAAGACACAAAAAAATCATGAGAAACTGATGGAGTAGAACAAAAAAAGTTAAGCTACTTTTTGTGTAAAATAATTCATTTGTTGCTTGGAACTGATAAAAATGTAGGTTGATTCTTTAAAGAATGGAATATTTTAAATATCCAAACAATTCTAAGACTAAAGAAGAGTTTCAATTTAATTTTGTTTATTAAAAAAAATCAAAACAATGTATGAAATAGTCTTAAAATATTCACTTTGTATGTGAAGAGAATTTAAATCATTTCAAGTAAAATCAGACATGGCTAACCGAGTTATTATTAAAAGATTTATGTGAAAATATTAAAAATAAAAACCCAACTTTACCAACATTATATATTTTTTGGCAGTTCTTCATTAATACAAATTTCGTTGAACATAATAGACATTTTTTGTTGATCCTTTCATATTGCTGTATTGATTTTATAATATTCAGCGGGAATTGGTTGATGTATCATCCATAATTATTTATTTCCCCAAGTACTATTTGTAATAGATCCTCCCTTGATGATGGCCCAAAGTTGGGCAGAGAGTACTTGGGAAATAAATAATTATGGAAGATACATCAACCAATTCCCGCCGAATATTATAAAATCAATATGGCAATATGAAAGGATCAACAAGAAAATATGTAGACAAAAAATGTCTATTATATTCAATGAAATTTATATCATTATATATATATATATGGTTTAGAATTTTGACAACAATCATTAATATTTAAAGAATTATTTAAACAATTGAAGTTTTTGTCTATTGTTGTTTAAACTGTTAAGATTAATACACTCTCCAGCCTTCCTCAGGTCTAATATGCAATTTTCATAAGAAAAGGGAGATGACAATTTTGTGTGTGTAGGTAAATTTATCATGTTGTAAATTTAGTAAGTAAATTCATTGCAGGTAAATACATTGTATCAGGTTAAGTGCTCTCACAGGGTTACTTTAACCGTTTAATGATTAAATTCTGAATTCAGCCATGAATAATTTACCTGAGATGAATTTACTAGACATATATTCTTATGGAATGACAAAAACAAATTCAAGTGTCTAAATAATTTTTTCAAAGAAAATCTAAATTCGTTAAAATATTTTTTAATAGGAATTTGTCATCTTATTACTCATTAGTAAATTTTAAACAATTTTTTTTTTTCATTTCTATATATACTTTCAATAAGTAATATTAGCTAACACTGTAAAAGATAGGCAGAAACATAGAAATTAATGATTACTTACAACACTATGATAGAGAAAATTATTCACTTTGTAAATGACAGACTCAAAATACTTTGGATGTTTGAGGTGTCGCACTTTCTTCATTCCTTTCTTGAGGACAGGACACATGACTGTGCCATTACCAAAGTCAATTAAAGAGTGGTTCCTGCGAGCCTGAGCAAACAACTTTAATCTTTCCTTGCGCAGCGATGCACGGACTTCAGAAAATCTGGGTTTTTCTATCCCCTCACAATCTTCTGGTGCCGTATCTGTTGCACTGCCATCATCATCATTGTCTTCATCAGCAGTGGATGATACAGAAACCTTTCTTGATGGAGACCTCCTGGCAGTGTTAGAAGCGGCTTGGGCTGACGTAGGAGCCTTCACAGAAGGCCTGACTGTATCATTAAATTCAGATTTACATGTTGGTACAGTAACTGCTTTGGTCTCAGATGACACACACTTCACAAGGCTGTTGTCAAAAGTCACCTGACCACAACTGCTGGCAAACTCTTTATCTTCATCTTCCTCCATTATTGTATTTAATTTAGAAACCTCGTAGGGACCCTTCAGTGGATGGCCCTTGTGTTCAATTTTAAATGTTCGATTGACAGAGCAGTTTGCTAAAATGTTTGCTTTCAAGTCTGAAGGCTTTTTGTAGATGGTAGCGTTGCACTTAAGAGGAGGTGCAGCATTTGAAGTGGCAGACAGAGAAGGAGGAGTAAAGGGAGCTGGTTTTGGAGCAGGAGGACAGTGAAACGTTGATAAGCGGTCCTTAGAGAGGCTGCAAATACCTCCTCTTCCTGGAAAGGCCTCTTTATTGGCATTAGCAGCACAACTTGTAACAAGGGAATTAGAACTTGAGCTTTTTATACCAGCAGTAGGAAGGCTCTGGTGTGCTACAGAGCTGACACAACTCACACTTGGCCCACTAGATGGTAGACTTTCCTGATGATTACCTTTTGCAATTGGTGATGACCACTTGGCCAAATTATTACTACTGATGATTGTAGTTGTAGGCTTTCCACCCAATGTTGGAATGGTGTTTGAGCTTGTCAAATTGCCCATTGTTTGTGAGCTGCTTACATTTGCATAGAGGTTTGCTGCTGGCCTAGAGCTAATAGCAATACTAGTGCATACAGTAGAACTAGTACCTGGGCTGCAACTGGTCCGTGAGATGTTACACAAACTTGTATTTGTACAACTACTACTACTACTTGTACTGGTAGTAGAAGTAGCAGCAGTAACAGTAGTGGTAGTTTGGTTATTACTGGTGGTGGTGGTGGTGGTTGTTGTTGTAGTGATGGTGTTGCTGCTGTTGTTATTGCTGCTGCTGCTGCTTGCTGTTGAACTGATGATACTGATTCCAAGACTTCTACTACTTTTGTTCCTCCGGAAGAACTCAGATGGAGGCATTGGTCCCATCACAAAACGACATGCTCCTCCAGTCTTGTTAGGGCTTGCAGCAGTAGTTTTGGAAGAAAGAGAGTCACTGACCGACTTGATGGATGAAGTAGTTGTCTGAACAGCAGTGGACACTGCAGATTTGGAGAGAGGGGGAGGGATAAGAAATGGTGTCGATTTGGGTGTGACAGGCGACGAGGAAACTGGATGAGAAATTGGTGGAATTGTTGCAGGCGACGAAGGGGCAGGCATAGAGGAACTCATAACAGGAGATGAAGGAACCGATACTGAAGATAATGGGAGAGATGTGTTTGCCAAGGGACTAGTCAAAGATGACGAGGAAACCGATTTAAGGGTAGGAGAGGGTAATGTTACACGAGAGGGTAATGTTACAGCCAAGGATGTCGAGTGAGTCAGTGAATAAGTCGAAGAAGCCGATGTAATGGTTGAAGTATTTGATGTCTGAGGTGAGAAAGTTGAAGGAATGGTGGTGGGAGTATGAAGTGAGGAGGTGGAATGGGCAGAGGAGACGGGAGCAGGAACTGGGGCTGATGGAACAGATGGTACAGTTCGCTTAAAACTGTCAAGAAGACACTTTCTTGGCTTACTGTAACTCCAAACAGAATTCTGAAGGTTCTCACTGTACTGACTTTGAGAATTATCACAGATGTGAGGAGTACGGGCATAAGTTTTAGCCTCCAGTTTAGCAGAAGAGGTTGCCACTTGTCCACATTCAGTCAATTTATCACAGTCAGAGGTCCTAAATTTGGGGGCCTTGAGACACGTGGCAGTCGTAGTACACGAAGTTGTAATAGTAGTTGAAGCAGTCATAACAGCAGCAACTGAAGATTTGGGGATTATAAGACCCTTTTCTGGAGAAGAGGCTGTGTCTTTAAGAGAACTATTGAAGGCAGGTGGGTTATTGTGGCATACTGATGATGTTGGGTTTGTCTGTGTTGTAGGTGATGGTATTGTCCCTGCAGATGATGTGGTTACTGCAAAAACAACTTCCTGAGATGCGTCTGGAGGGGAATCATGGCAGTCTTTGCTAAGGTTAGTTGGTTTGCAAGTTTTCATGCTGTTTTTCTTCTGCAAACAAAGAAATAATTGGTGCAATTATACTTTTGTTTTTGCTGTGGTTCACATCAAATTCAAATAACTTAAAAGTCAAATGCTCAGATCTCACAATACACATACACTCAACAAAGCTAAATGACTGTACCACATAATTTTAGATTAATATTCAATCGCAAAGTAAAAATACATTAATACAAATCAATACACACTCCTCATAAAACTTCAGTTGAGACGAGGCTGCAAATCATTTTACTATCATCTTCACCCTTTTGAGATTAAGGGGGGGGTGTTAACAGACTGATACACAAAAAACATTTTTTAAATAAATAAAATAATGACCACTCATAAAAACCAATGTTAAGAAGATAAAAAGGCTTTGAAGGGACTTATTGTACTCTTTATTGATGGATTGATTTTAACAGAATGTCAATTCATCAAGGATTATTTTATACCTAGAGGTTAAGAAATTGCATTCATTGTATATTTTAAACCATCTTCAGAATTTTTTTTTTTATTTTGACAAATATTTTAAGAGTTAGGTTTTGGTAGAAATGGATAACAAAGTAGATTGTATCATTTAAATTTTGTAGTCTTCATTATTTTAAGTGATAAAATATTTGCTTACAAGTATCACAATCTATTTTGTAATTTAACAAAAAGAAATTATCATTTTAAGATGTACTTCTTCAATGATATTGTTCACTACTTAAGATCATACAGACATTCTGAAGCCTTTTTATAAAAAAAAAAAAAGAAGTTTTTGATTATTCATCATTTTAGTAGTGTAGTAATTTGATTCTTGAGTTTTAAGAAACTAGAAGCAGTTCCATCATTGTCAAAAAAGGTGGTTGTGGAGTTTTGTATCAATTTATTAGTTTCTTTCCCAAGCAATTGTGACAAAAGCATCCCAAGATTGCAATTTTAATGATCTCTGGAGTTTTTCTTTAGTAATTTCTGATATTTAAATTTAAATGGATATAATTTTAACAAAAAAATAAATGAGCTTTTATTCATAAAGTACATATTCTTGATTATCAAAACTTCCAAGTTAAACAAGGAAAAAAATAAATAAATAAATAAACATGAGGATTTTTTTGTCATAGGTTTGAACATGTTGCATTCAGGTAAAAAAAGAAAAAGGAGGTGCCCGTGGTGCAATGGTTATTGTTGTAGGAAATGGACACAGCGACATGAATTCAAATCCTTGACGAGACTGATTGCATTTCACAAAGCACTAATACCCTTGGGAAAGGTATGAATCCAATTATTCTCCCTTCAGCTATGGGTAAATAGTAGGGCAGACTGGGTTCTTCAGCCTTGGTGAGGCAACTAGTCTAGGAGAAGGAAAACTCTAAATTCAAACCTGCTAAACTCCACTTAAAAATTGACCTTGTGTTATATCCTGCCCTAGCGGAGGGATTGGTAAAAAAAGAAAACAACTGATTTTCAGTCAGAGGAAAAGGATTTTTTTTCAAGTAGTCAATGTAATACTAGTAAAATCTGATAAATTTCCATATCCAAAATCATTTTAAGTAGTTTCTTACCTTCTCTAATAACTTGATAGCATTTGGTCCCATGAGATGCTGAGCACACTTAGAGTTTTGGAGTGCCTTCATCACACAGGAGAAGCCATGTTGCCTTGTATTTCTAATCACACATTCCCATGACGCAGGAGATTTTTCTGAACACAACAAACAAATGTATGGCACATCTTCAGGTAGGTGAGAGAACATCTGATAGAGCTCATCTTTAAAAAAAAAAAGAAAAAAGAAAAAAAAGAAATAAAAAACAATGAATTTTAATAGAGCTTAAAACTTTATTCAAATTCATATAATCTTTTATTTTAAAAGCTTGAGAGGGAAAAAAAAATTCTTTTTAAACTTTTTTTTTTTTTTTAAAAACGTAATGTAATTTATACTGGAAAAGAAAAGGATAAGATTTATATGAATATAAATATAAAAGAAAAAAAGTTTCATACATACCTGTGAGCCCTCCACATGTTGCATGGACCCAACTTTCACAAGTTGAACACTGTACCATCTTGGAATCCCAATCATCATCTGTATAGCACTTACGGCAGATGGGACAGAAATTACCTACAACATCAAAGCAGAACTAAGTAACCTTTTTTTTTTCATCCTCACACCAAGAACCTTATGTATGTGCTTCAATACATTCTACACACAAAAATTATAGGGTGGAGGAAGCTAAACATTTGTAATATAAAAATTTAGAACACTACTCCACAATTGAATCAGTTTCTACGCCTTGTTGCACTGTTTTGTAGTGTAATTGGGTAATGAAATGTTTTAGTCTGAAGCCAAATCCTCTAAGCATAGCCAACAGGAAGAGAACAATCTATTTCTGTAGATTGACAGTTCAGTTTGAATTTACCAAGTTACCAACTACAACTGACACTTAAAAAGGTTAGAGAGTAAAATGGCCAAAACATGACAATAATAAAAAAACAGATGAGGACACCAGAGTACATCAGTGTATAATGATAATTCTTTATCTTTGAAATTCAAAGGAGAATAAAAATAAAAGAAAGTACAGAATAAATTCCAGAAAACAAACCTAAATCAAAATATTTTTTTTGGAAGAGAGACATCAAATAGACTTTAAAATGATTTGGAAAAGAGAGAAAAAAAAAACTATTTTAAAATGATTAAATTTCTCTTAAGAGTCTACAATTTAAATAGTAAAGAATAAAAAGAATAAATGAAAGCAAACCTCTGTCCATTAGTTTGCCACATTCATAGCACAGGGAGAAGTCATGCATCCACGTAGCATTGCCCGAGTTGCCAGGAGTTGTTGCACCACAGCTTTTACACCGGACACACTTCGTGCAGATCTACAATTGCAAATAAAAATTAGTTTTAAAAATTATTCACTTGCAAAAATACTGTAGCAAATATGTGTTCTTATTTAGTTTCATTAGTCTTTCTAATTTAATATATTCTATTACATTAAAACTTAAATAGAAGGTATGTATTTTTACTAATAGTAAAAATAAGTACGAAAATGATGGGATAACTCTAAACAAAAAGGTGTCTGCATCCTAAAATAAAGTTTGAATGTATTTTGTGCTTGATTTTTTTTAGTGAATTTTATGAGTTCACCTATGTAAGACTTATCAAAATCTGGAGACCAAATAAATCAGAGAGAGAGAGAGAGAGAGAGAATAGTTACATTTTTTGTCTGGTTAACTTTGTGATCAACTTTGGAAAATAATTTGGAAAACTGTTCAGATTAGCAGAATCTAAACTTTATCAAAATGATTATGTTTAAAATAATTTTTAAATGAAAGGATAAATTCAAAACCTCAACAGGTTGATTTTGGTTGGTTGTTTGGGTTTTAGGCGTATCAACCTTCGGTTGATTTTGAATAATCACTGATAAGTACAGACAACTGAAGGTTTACTATTTCTAGATATATGTATGTGTATGCAGACAAGCAATAGAGTATGAAGATAATCAAATAAGGAAGAATGTAGTAGTTGTGCCTGGGAAATCGTGTCAAGCCTTGTGATTTCTCGGTCCCAAGAGGCCGAAGTTTGCTCTATTTATTCAGGTGTCTCATTTGCATATCATGCTACACCTCCCTGAACCTACGAGGTTTGACGCCCTTATTTGGTCTATCACTTCTTCTGACTATTCTGGAAGATCTATGCCACTTCTACATTTGTTGTTCTGCCCTTTTTAATGGAGACCTTGGTCTATCTTCATCTTCTAAATCTATTGTGTCATTCCCATTTTCCTCCATGTTTTGTTTTGTTTCATTTTCTTCAGTTTCTTTGTGTTCCTCCTCGGGCATTTCTACATCTTCAGGCTCAAACCTGGCTCTAAATTTATCAGCCTGAGCTAGTATTGGCGGCCCATTTTTTTCTTGTACAGCTGTGTTCTGTCCTTTTCGTAGAATGAACTTTGCTCTCTCTGGTTCTGCCTCCTTATTTCTTTTATACCAAACTTTCTCCTCTGTGGCAAATGACATGGTTATTGGGGCTCTAATTAGTCTGCCCATTAATGCTGATGAGCTTTGCTTTCTATCTGCATTAGGAACCATTTGAGAACTTAAGACTAAATTAGGGATGAATGCCTCAATATTCTGGTTGAAAGGTGAAAAAGACTTTAAACCCATTTTTACAGTTTGGGCCATCTTTTCTGCTATGCTGTTTGACTGAGAGTGGTATGGGGGGTGTTTTGTATGGCACACACCCTATTTTCCTTAACCACGACACTAAACTTTTATCGCAGAATTCCAGTGCATTGTCCATGACAATGGTCTCAGGTACTCTATTTCTTGCAAATATTGTTCTCAATATTTGTCTTACAGTAGTAGCTTTCCTATCTCTCACCTTTATTACTTCTGGCCAACCCAAGAAGGAATCTTCTAAGATCAAAAATAAGCCAATATCTTGAATATGTGCATGGTCCATAGGGACTTGTCATGGCACCCTCTCTTTGGGCCACATATGTATTTTGGTTTGTTTAAATGTTTTGATCACTGTACATTTAGGGCATCTTCTTATGTGTTCCTCAGCATCTTTACAACACCCCGGCCACCAAGCCTGTAATCTCAATTTTCTTTGCGTTGCAGTGACTCCGCAATAGATATTGTTGAGCACACTTTCAATTACATCTTTCCTTAAAATTTGGGGTGGCACTATTGTGTCTGCACTAAATATAATGCCCCTCTCTACCATTAATTTGTCTCATGCTTCTTTGAAAGATCACTCCGCTATAGTACAGTTACTCCATACAATCTTTCTTATGCGCTCAAGTGTTCCACTTAGTATCAGGTCTCATTGGGTTTCTCTGTTAAGTGTTTTATGAGATAGTATGTACGTCTCCACCCATTGTATAATTCTATCCTCCAAATTTTCATTTTCCTCTCCATTTTCACTCTGAAATCTTAGCCTGGATAGTGTTTCAATATGTGGGATGGTATTTCCCTTAACATATATAATGTCAAAATCAAATGCCATGATTTTGATGGCCCACCATAAAATTCTTGATGATGTTACTCTGGGTAACTCCTTCCTCAGATTGAATAAGAATTCCAGGGGCTTATGGTCTGATTTTGAGAGGAAATTTTTGCCCAACAGAAAATTCTGTGCTCTCTCTCCCTAATCCAAACTATGGCTAATGCTTCCTTTTCAATGTTAGAATAATTAATTGCATTCTGTCAATGAGAGCTTTCTGGACAGATACATGATTGGATGACTCTCTTGAGATACAACTGCTGCTATGGCATGTTCACTTGCGTCAATTGTTAAGGTAATTTCTTTTATAGGATCAAAAAATTTTATTACCAGTTTACTTGTCAAGGCCTTCTTTAATGCTTTGAAAGCCTTATTTTACTTTTGCGTCCATGTAAATTATAGGTTTTTTTTTTACGCATTTCAGCAAATGGTTCAATAAGCTCACTATATCTAGGAAGATATCTACTGTGGAAATTAATTCATTCCAAGAAGGATTCCAATTTTTCCTTGTTCATGCCCTCCTCTCCCTCTTCGCAATTTTATTGGTTAGCCTTTCATCCGGAGATATTCCTTCTCTAGATATTTGATATCCTAGATAAGATATTTTTTTAACAGTCTAATTTGCATTTGTCTCTATTTATTGTCATACCAGCCTGTTTTAATCTTCGTAGGACTTGCTCTGTTTTACTCTTTAATTCCTCTCTGGTGTGGGCCCCAAGGCATATATCGTCTTGATATATCATTATGTTGTCCACTTTTCCAAATAAGATTTTCTCAATGGCTCTTTGAAAAATATGACTAGCAGTTTTAATTCCAAACAGCAAGCAAGACCCTCTCAATAATCCCATGGGTGTGTTCAGTGTAGCAATTTCTTTAAACTTGTTGTCTCTTTCAATCTGGTTGTAGCTCAACTTTAAGTTGATTTTCGTAAAGTGTTTCATATTTGCGAGTTTGTGACTGGCGGTTTCAATACTCGGTAAGGGAAACGAATCTGAACATATCTGGTGGTTCACGCCAATTTTGTAGTCACCCCATAGTCTAATATCCCCATCGGTCTTTTTAATGGCGACTATTGGTGACGCCCAATCACTTCCCTCATGAGTAACCTTTTCCAAAAGACCTTGCTGAATCATTTTTTTAGCTTTGATACTACAACGGGTAAAATATGTAAGGGTAATCGTCTTGCTTGGATATATCTAGGATTGTAGTTCTCTTTCAAGCGAATGCTTGCTTTATAACCCTTAAGTAATCATATTGTTCTTCTGACTCCATAGAATTAACTAATTTTGATGTGTCAACTTTTAATATATCTATACCTAGCAGTACATGCCACAACTGTAATAGGTGCAAATCTCAAAGCAATTCTTAGTTTTGAACATACCTTCGAAGATGCCTAATGTTTTGATTATTGTACCATTGAAACTTTTTAGTTGCAAGGCAGGCTTTTTAAGCCTCGGCTTTCCTAAATCCAGCCAAAAGTTCACTGGAATAAGTGTTATGCCAGAGCCAGTATCTACTTGCATGTAGAAAAACTTCCCATTTATTTATTACCTTTTCTCTAGTTTTTGTTAGAGTGTTTAGCGTGAAAATTTCAGCTCTTCCTCTATCCACTTGCGTATCTAAGTTCCTCAAATTTATTTTATATCTGCACACCTTCAGGTGTAATTTTTTCTTTTGCAAATGGAGCATGTCTTATCAAAGGCTGGGCAATTATTTTTTCCCTGACATGCCGTTCACCACAGTATTTGCATAGAATTTCATATTTGTTTGTGCTGTACGCTTCTCCTTTGTTCAGTTGTTGGTTATACTTTATTAACTCCAGTTGCTGCACAAACTCTATATATGTTTCTACAGTTAAATTAAGACTCTGTGACGTTTCCAATAACTTATGTTTCAAAGCCGGATTGTGCATACCTTCTATCAAGCGTAGCATGATCAATACATCTTCTGTGGGCATTTCACCAGTGCTAAGTCGTTCAAATTTGCAACATCTAGCTTTTTCTTTCAATCAGTGTACGAATTGCACACTATATACCTTTTCCAGTTCAAAATGGAAAAATTATTATAAGTATAAATATAAAAAATATTTTATAAATTATTTTAGCAATAAAATTGTTAACATTTTATAATATAAAAAAAAAATTCTTCAAGTCATTTATTAGAACACAACATCTTCTAATGCTACAGCTGCAGAAATTTTAGATTGAATTCCAGCTATGAAACGATTGCATACTTCTGGTGTAACCCTTCCCAATTCTTCCTCAATTAATGAAGTCAAAACTCTTGCTCTTTGTTCAGTAATTGACAAGCCATTTCTTCTCTCCATTGCAAGAATACTCACAATTTTAGCAGCCAATTCCTGCTTGACGTAAGCTTTGATTAAAGACCATACTTGTTCAATCGGATTAAACATTGGACCGTATGGTCCCAACCTAAGCACTTCACATCCTAGAAATTCTTCTTCACTAAAAACTTCTTCAATGTTTGAGTGACATGGGGCATTGTCAACAACCATCACAACTGGACCTCCATATCGTCTCTCTGCAGCTCTCAAACATTCTTGCATCCAAGACTGTGCGCTTTCCTTTCAAAAAGATCTTCTTTGAATTTCATGGTACATGAGGCTATGGGGACCAATACATCCAATAACATGAATATTGGCACCCTGAGTACCGGCTGAAACTACTTTACATCGCCTACCCTTTAGAGAACGCCCATCTCTCCTGGAAATATGAAGATTAAAGTTTGTTTCATCCATGAATAAAATGGGTTTTCCAGTTGATTGGTAATTCAATAATTTTGAACAAAATAAACTACGTTTATTTTTATTCTCAATTGAATTTGCCCTCTCGGGCACAAATCTTACAGCTTTAAGCATATAAGTCATCATATCTAGATGCTTTGCTATTGTAGATTTGGACAATTTAAACCCAAACTGGGCTTCAATCCTTTCACTGATCACCTTTAATGTGATCCTAGGATTTTCATCCACTAGTGCTTGAATAAAATCCAAATGCACCTGTTTGGCCTGACAATTTCTAGGCCCTCCTCTTGTATCAGGTTGATTTCCCTTACTAAACCAGCGATAGAGGGTGGTTTTCGGAATAGAAAGATTTTCCGATAGGGCTTTCCAATTTCCATCCATCTCATATACCTCCAAGATACGTGCTTTTGCACTTCTCCTGTTATCGCGGTTTTCAGTTGACCTAACCATTAGGCTAAAAAAATTTAACAAATCAATACCCTGTTGTAGCACCAAAGATATTTATAAATTTAATTTTTTTTATTTTAAATTTCTTATTTTGAACTGAACTATTCCCATTTTGAACTGGAAAAGGTATAGACTCATTGGGGTGCTGTCTTGTTTCCAGAAACTTTCTTCTTTCCACGATGACTAACTTTTTCTTTGGTCTGATATTCCTTTTTATCACCTCACTAATTTCTTTCAAAGTCTTCTAGATTTCTTGGGTAGGCCATCTTTGAGACTCTCTGGATTGCTTCACACCCAGCTGTTGCGAGGAACATGTTAGTAATTTCATTTTATTTCCCTTTGCTCCGTCTGTCTGTTAGTTTCTTTACCCTGGCTAGCGCCTCAAAACATCTTATCCATGTTTCCACATACTAAGGATTATCAAGTGTGGTTATCAACAATACCATTTGTTGTGCCTTGGAAATCTTGTGTCAAGCCTTGTGATTTCTCAGTCCCAAGTGTCCGAGGTTTGCTCTAGTTATTCAGGTGTCTCATTTACATACCATGCTATAGTAGCTTTATAATAAAATTTAAATATTTCCTGAAAATATGTCTTTGAAGATACTCCTAACAAGCTGTCAGATGTATAAGTTCAAATCTTTATCTCTTCAGTCTATGCTGACAACTTAATTATCATAGAATTAAAAATAACCTGAAGATTTTGATGAAAAGAAACAAAAAAATATAAGGAAAGACAGAATTAAGTGAAAGTAATAATAGCAAGAACTAGTTTTAAAAACTGGAAGGAAGAAATTTAATCTCAAATCATTTGAGAGTGATGATTAAAAAAAAAAAAAAAATTGAATAGCCTTCTATAAAAAATTTTTTTCCATAAATATTGGAAGATAAAAAAAAAAAAGGAGAGAGAGAGAGTGGGGAAAGGTGACTTTAAAACTCTAAATGTTTATGCGAAATGTTGAAAGGAGACTTACCCAAATCTTCTTCTTTTTGGACGGCTTTGTTGGATAGTTGGGACCTAGGCACTCTGGGTGGTAAGTATCCTGACACTTGTTACATTGTAACAGCTTAAAATAAAAAAAATAAAAAACTTATTTTCACCCACAGATCAAAGAATGAGAATCAATCAGAAGTCCTCTGGTAACTATTTTGGATGTTGCATGTTTTTGAGGGTTTTTTTTCTCCCTGCAGTAATGAGTTAGTCCTAATGTATGCAAATTGATATTCAAAATAATAATAAAACACAAATACACACTCAGTATCTAAAAGGGAAGGAGGAAAAAAAAAAAGAAAAAAAGAAGAGAATGCAAAAGACTTACATTGTCCTGTTTGC
Source organism: Sepioteuthis lessoniana (assembly GCA_963585895.1). Classification (NCBI taxonomy): domain Eukaryota; kingdom Metazoa; phylum Mollusca; class Cephalopoda; order Myopsida; family Loliginidae; genus Sepioteuthis; species Sepioteuthis lessoniana. The sequence continues at coordinate 11,825,043 of OY757915.1, read as the reverse complement.
CACACACTTGACAGTACTGACAGCGGAGACAACACCAGCTCTCTTGGTTCTTCTCTGTTGGCCGACTGTCTTCATCCAGACAAAACAAGTGGAATGGTTCACAGCACAGATGGCAATAAACAAACTGAAAAAAACAATTCCTACAATTATTAAGGATAGAGTTTTTAACTTTCTACTCTGAATTTAGGCTTTTTTCTTGAAACTCAAAAGTTTACAATTTTCCTTAAATGCAACTGAATAAAGAAAGATATGAATCTAAGAGACCCTTTATTTTATAAGTAGTAATATCAAAAGTTATTAATCATGTTAACAAATTTAGTTATATTTTGGTTATTATTAGTGGAATGGTTTGCTGAATATTTGGTAATTTTATTTTAAGGAAGACAAATGTATTAATAATAAATAAAACCTTATATAGAATATTGTACTCAGGCTTAAGCTTCATTGTTGAGATATGGAAAATGGAGTTTGAGTTTTGTTTAACAGCATATCAACCTCTGTGGGTCATTTAATGCCAGAAGGGTTAAATTGCTTTTGTCTTTTGTGCATGTTTTAGGTTTTAAGGTATGAGTTTTAGTTGTTTTATTATATTTGATTAGATTTTGATGAAGAGATTGATTTCTTTTAGAAAGCTTAAGATTTCCTCTGGTTTGGAGTTTTTGAAGAGGTTCTTTATATTGTTTGTTTGGTAATGTTTTGGGTGAATTTGTCTAAACCTGTCACAGTTTATGAGAATGTGTTTGACTGTGAGAAGTACTTTGCATGTTAAACATACTGGGGAGTCGTCCCCTTTTAGGAGGTGTGAATGGTTAATGTGGGTGTGACCAATACGAAGTCTGGAGATTATCACTTCTTTTCTATTTCTTCTATAATCTGCTGGCCATTCACCTATGGTATCTTGAATATGGTGGAGTTTGTTCTGTGTTTGGTCATCCCAAGATTTTTGCCATTTTCTTGAGTATAAATTTGTTAATGAGTGGTTTTAAGTCAGTGTATGGAATTTTTGTATTGGATATAGGTGTCTGGAGTGCTTTTTTTGCAGCTCTGTCTGCCCTTTCATTTCCCTGTATGACAATGTGGCTGGGTATCCAAGTAAGAATGATGCTATTGTTTTTAGAAAGAGCGTTCATTTCATCTAGTAGTCTTGTGATGAGAGGAGTTGATGAATCTTTGTTCTGTAGAGCTTGGAGAACTGATTTGGAGTCTGAATAGATGATGAATTTAGAGGATTTGTGATTTGCTATAATGTTCATGACTAGGTCAATAGCTATGACTTCTGCACTATAGATTGATGATTCGTTTGGGAGACGTTTTAACAGTTCTTGGTTTTGGAAGACAGCAGCACAACCAACTTTCATTTCCTGTTTGGATCCATCTGTATAGATGTGGTGGTGGTCTGGTAAGTTGTTTTGGATGTTGAGGAAGTTCTCTTGGAAGGTGATGGGGGTGTTTTGGTTTTGGAAAATTTGGTCAGGTCTAGCTTTATTATTGGTTGGTTTATGGTCCATGGTGCTGTTTTGGGGAGGATTGTGTTATGTATTATTTTGGGATTGATTTTGATTTCATTTAGGAGAGTTTGAATTCTTAGATTAAAAGGTTTAATGGCCTTTTCTTTATTTTCAAAAAGGTTTTTGTATCTTGTTTCCATGATACAATTAAAGGCAGGGTTTGGGGGGCATGAAATGAGTTTAATATAATATTGGAGTGCAAGTTTATATCTTTTCAAGGAAAGTGGGGGTTCATTAGCTTCTATGTATAAACTTTCAATTGGAGAGGTAGTGAAGGCTCCTAGGGCAATACGGAGTCCCAGGTGATGGATAGTTTTGAGTTCTCTAAGATAGGATTTTCTGGCTGCTCCATATATATGAAGCAGCTGTAATCAAGTTTTGATCGTATTAGACTGAATAGTTTGGTTAAGGTTCTTTTTTTTTTTTTTTTTTAAATCAGCACCCAGTCTGTGTGGGCTATGGTTCTCAGGAGCTGGAAATCGCGAAATTGGAGAGCATACAAAGAAGTGTGACAAAATAAGAGTAAAAAGATTACAGTTACAGGGAGAGATTAGAGAAATTAGGTTTAACTACTTTACAAGAAAGAAGAATGCAGGGTGATCTAATAGAAACATTCAAAATAATTAAAGAAATTTCTTATGGGAGACATTTTTTCAATATTTCTCCTTAAACTAGAAATTTACCATCAAGAAAGATTTCAAAAACTAAGTCTATTAACCAATTGGATCTTTTTTTGCTAATAGAGTAATATATTTCTGGAACAAATTACCTAATCAGATCAAGAACAGTAATAGCATTAACTTAAGATTAAATTGGATGATTTCAGAAAACATGGTAAGAAAAAGAATTTTTTAAGAAGGGATTTTGGCAACTATTGAATGTGATCTGTATATATACATCGTATTAATAGTATATATATTCTGTACAAAGATTTTAAGCTTGATATGAGAAAACAGTAAAAAGGGGAAATGTCCAAGGAGGCATAACAGACAAATGATAATAATAAAATGATCCACTTTACCATTACATATGCATAAAAATAATCAAAATAATTGTAAAGTTTCATGATTAATTTTAACAGCATGTCAATCCATCTAAGGTTATTTTATACCTAGAGGTTAGGGAATTGCATATATTCTGTTTATATTTACATTTCTTGTATAGCTTTTCAGAGTTATATGTCAAATATTCCTATGTAACAAGGATAATTTGCAAACAGCTTTAATTGACACATAGATGGGACCTTAACATGCACTACCACTACAGAACAGAGTGAACCTGAGAGTAATAACAATGAAGGGGTACTCCACACTTTCCAGGGTTACAGAAATCTAATCTTACAACCGAATGCAGTTGAGTGTCTAAACCAGGACATTACTTTTTTGGGGGTGGGGTGGGGTGGGTCTTGCCTGCAGGGGATTTAGTCAGTATATTCCCAGCTCCACCAAAATAGCAGTAATGAAACTTTTACAAGATAAGCTTAATTATCTTAGTTACTTGATAGTTGTTTTTTTTTTTAATGACTTAAAAAAAACTTGTAAAACAAATAACATTAAAAAGAAAGACTTGAACATCAAAAATTGGTTGAGTAAAAAATAATTGTATTTGTAAAGTAACAATTTACTTCCTGAAGTGGACACACAAAATTTTACTTATCCATTTATCTTTGTTATGGTTGTTACTAACCATAAGATTTTGGACATTTTTTTTAAATTTCATGTTCATATTTTGTATTTGCTCATGTCTCTGAAATAAGACTTAGAATAAATCTATATTATGATTAAATGTTTTTTTTGTTTATTTTTCTTTTAAAGAGAAACAAATCAACTTACATCATGCTGCCCAGCACTGCCACACAAGTAACATACTGTTCGTATGCACAATGGTGTAGAGACCAAGATGGCTAAACCCTGCTCCCAGACACGGCACAAGTCACAATCTTCCTGTAAAAGTAACAAGTCCCTTTTTTATATTAAGAGTTAAAAAATAGAAAGAAAAAGAGAAAAAATAGAACCAAACTCTAAGAGTCAATGTTGACATAATCACATAAAAATATTATTGTGACAAAGATGATACAGGAAGAAAAAGGATTAACCTGAAAGTTTATCCGCTAGGAGGGTTAACAAAAAAAAAAAAAAATAAAATTCTGTACTTAAATTATTTAGAAGACACCCAGACAGGCAAAAAAGGGGCTAGTCTCAGATTTTGGCATGAGAGATAACCGAAATCAGACATAATAAGGATGAGTGATGTCACTTACAGCTGAATTGAGAACAATAGAAATGCGATTATTTTTCTAAAAACTTCAGGTATGGTAAATATGCCAGAAAAATATTTTACAATAAAATGTTTTTGGGGAATAACGGAAAAATGTGTTTGAAAGTAATGGCTCGAGATACGAACATATTGCAAATTGTTATGGTAAAGACAGAAAGAAAATATTAGGTGTTGTTTGAGAAACAAGTGCTGATGAATAAGTGGCCCATAAGTGTAAGGGTAATCCAATCACCTACCCAAGAATGATGATTATCTTTAAGTATAATTTTGTCAAAATAGACAGAGTCATCAAGTAAAATCTAAAGACAGGAGAAAGTAAGGTTACTTATTTGGAAAACATTGAGAGAGGGGAGGATAGATTCCTCATGGACTCCTCTTTGGTTGAGTGTTAGTAATAGGTAAAGACTAAGAGAGGTCGGAGTAACTGAGAAGTTAACAGTGAACTTCTGTACCTCCAAAAACCATCAGACCTCTTCCACAGTATTGCAAACTTTTATAAAAACAGAGCATTTCAGTGCTCACAGCAGAAGCAGAAACAGGGTCAGGGAGAAAGCCAGTCAGATGGAAAGAATTGGCATCTCCACAATAACCACATCTTACATCCTTATGCTTTGAAATGAATCCAAAAGAAAATACAGATTCTCTATCACTGAGATGAAGAAGAATTTTTCTGAACTGAATTTAGTAATCTGAATTAGCTCTTACAACCCTCAAGAGCTGCTGATAACAAATACCACATTATTCCATATTGTAAAAAGGGAACGGGATTTTGTTTTTTCTCTATATTATATTTTTTCTATTATTATTTCTTTATATGAATATTGTTCGAAGATCAGTCTTCTGTTCTTTCTATTTGGAGACCGATTTTTTTTGTGTGTAACTTGTCATTTCTTCCTGCTGACAACTGAACTTTAATCCAATTGAATTGCCTTGATCAATCACCTTATCTGAGATCAAAATACATAACGTGGTAGTTCAGGAGTCAGATCGAAGGTTGTGACTTCAACCGAGGTAGTTGACCAACGGAGGAATTTCCTGTCAACCCCAATTTCAACCAAAGGCAGCCATTTGGAGGAGAGTAAAGACATATAGTGTTGTGTAAAGGGGCAAGGGTGTATATATTTGTCACCACTACCTGTGATCAACCTACATAATTGGTGCAATGAGTGACAAGTTATATAATTGGTGCTTTGCGACTAGGATAAGTTGCATATTTGGTACTGGGCCTAAGAACAGGTGCATATTGTTTGATATCTTTAAAATATAGATACACACACACACACAAACACGCACCCCAGCTAGGGGTAAAATAGTAGGGCAGACTGTATTCCCTAGTCTTGGTAGGGCAACCAATCTAGAAGGAAAAACTCCAAATTCAAAACTTCAAGAGTGTTGTTCAAGAGAATCTGTGGTATGTCAGTACAATAATCATCTGTTATTTATCAGCTTATTCAAAAAGCATAGCTGACTTCACCACTATAAACAAATCATGTGTAGGTAGTCCAATGGTTTACATCTTTTACTGAACCATGTTAAGAGAATCTATTATATATATATATATATATATATATATATATATATATATATATATATATATATTACACACCTCCACACACAAAATCATGGGCAAAATATAAATTCTTACCCAAGCTTTTTTTCTGGCTTCTAAAGTTTTGAAAAAAAGGGGGGGGATTATCTAATTTTCAAATATCTTCTACTTACAATATTTGATTTGTTTCAAACAATATTAATTGTGAAGTAGTAGAATTTCTTTGAATAACCAAATCATAACAACCAATAAGCAATACTTACCTTGTAATCTACTCTGATTCGATGTGCTGCTGGAGAGTACATATAGTCTTGATTGGTCCATTTTCGCACAGCCAGGGGTCCACTGCCTTTTGAGCTGAGGCAGCCTACTGTAGCAGCTGCTGCTGCTCCCCAGTATGAGTTTGGTGCCTGAACAAGCATGTTCACAGAGTCCGTAGACTTGCCACAGAGGGTCACTGCCTAGCAGAAAGGACGTTCACACATTTACGGCTCAACACAGGTTAGCACATAACTAGCACAATACAAGTAATAAGCAATATAAGTAATAAAGAGTATTAGTGGCAGATTCTTTTCTTTTTTTAAATATTTATGGGAAAGGAGAAAATTTACATTTCTTTAATATAAAGAATATATATAGAAAATAACAAAGAGAAAATAATTCTATAGTTTTCACAAAAATTTTCTTTGATAAAGAAATTGAATTTTTATTATTTCTTAGAATTTTCTTCCTATATAATATTTTCAAGGAATTGAATGTATCACTGTGTGTGTGTATACACACACTGTTCCAGAAATTTTTTATCATTTTGTAATTTAATAACTTTTTAATAAGACGTGTAGAAACAACTAAAATTTCTATGTTTATTATTTGAAACACCCCACCCCCGTAGAAGAATGCCATTCACCAGAAAAGAAAAAGTGTTTAAACATTAAACATAGATTTTTGAGTTGTTTCTGCACGTTGTTAAATTTGAGATCATTTGAACCAGAATTGTTCAAGTTATATCAATATCAACTTTTTTGAAACACCCTGTACATCTCAAATGATAGCAATTTTTTTTTCTTAAAAAAAGACACACACACACACACACACACACACACACACACACACACACACACAGTTAATAAATTTCATTTTAAATATATAGAATTTTGCTTCAACAAATGTTTTCATGTTGTTGAAATTTCAAACTGATACTATTTAGTAGATGAGCACTGAATAAATTTGTTTTGCTAAATTAGAATAAACTTGAAATAAAATCTCAAAATATTTAAATACCAAATTGAACATGACCTATTAACAAGCAAGTGTTAAAGAAATACACAAATTCCAAAAGCAAAAAGTTAAAAATAGTTTTATTAAAATAAAATGGTATATAGCTATTTAGTAAATGTAATCTGGTACAAGGTCACAGTTGTGGAAGTACTCTGTGTTTGAGGGGGAAGAGAGTCAGATCAGGAGTGAATGAATTTGTGAATTTGCTAATCATTACTTGTCAAATACCTTGCAGAACTCGGAAATTCTAACTTACATATTTTCTAAATAATTCAAATAGCTTTTTAAGTGATCAAAACAATCTATAAACAAGACATTTTTTCAGCAAGTGCTGTTTGGTTTAAGATTGTATTTTTTTTTTCTTCATTCTCTTTTGCTTTTAATTTATTTTAGCCAATCTTTCTTTGACTGTTTAAACGAAGCTCATGATAAGACTAACTTACATCTCATAGTTCAGGGAAAAAGGCCCATTTTCCACTTGCAGACCTTATGCTATTTTTTCTTTAGTTTTAGAAGCTGTAAACTTTTGGTATTGTAAATGAAATACCAATGCAGGTGATGCTTTTCTATAAGCACACACACACACAATATTCAATAGAATCATTGCTAAGTTTGTAAATTATAAAACCAATTCTGTAAATCATTTGACTTCAGAATAATCTTGATGTTTTAATTTGCAAATTAGAATTAATTCGTCATTAGATTCAAAATCATAAATTAAATAGCATTATTTTACTTTATATTTGTTTAATGTTATTAAAAAGTTCTATCATAATTTCTCAGAAAATTTAAATAAATTCTATATTAAAAATAAATTACGAAGCACAAAAGGTTTTTTTTGGGGTGATGGGGGTAATTTAAAGAGAGAAATTTTAGCTTAAGGACTCAAAATTGAGAAGGATATATTCAGTGCAGTGGGAGTATCAAATAAAATAGCAACATACACAACTCTAAGGAGTAATCCTGTGTAGGACAATTCAAATTTAAAAAACAAAAAGTCACAATACCAGTTTTTTGGGTTTTTGTAAGTTGAATTTATATAAACAAATTATTATAATTACCACTGTAAAAGGGTGAAACACTTAGAAGATGAAATGCAAAATGAGGGAGGAATGTGACCCGGGACAGAGAAAGAACTATTTAGCTAAACTAATAAATAGAATATTTAACAATTCATAGAGTGAAATGAGAGGGACATTTTCATAATGTGTAGAAAGGATGTAGTGGGAAGGAAAATACAAGTTATAAAAATAATGTAACACTTTTGAATAACTGACCAAATCAATAGAAAAGAGAGGGGAAAAAAAAAACAAAAAAAAACTATTTCTTCTCACCTTTTCTTTGTTCCTTTTCTTTAACTGTTGGAATAAATATGGCCTCTTTAGCTTAACATTTGGTTTACCCAGCTTCGGTTGGTGGCCAGAAGAGGGCCGTCCATCAAGTTGTCCTGCACCTGTCCGTCTCCGTCGATCCCGGTGGCTGTTCGGTGTACCAGAATGGGAATCTGGTTCTTCATCATCTGGATTTTCACTTTTCTTGGGCAAGATGAAAGAATTTGTAGCACACTTTGTGTAGCTAGGAAAAGTACAACGCCGATTGCTGTGCAAAGAAATCATAGAAGTAGGATCGGGTTAAAATATTTTCTTTTGATTAAAACAAATAATAAAATCATAAACAATAATCAATTATTTAAAATTGGCAAAAATCTTAAATGTTTTCCTCTAAAAAATTAAATATCAAATAACAAAAGCCCACGTAGGATTTTAACACTAACACATTCTTGGCAGATAACTAGCTTCATTTTCTCTGAAGCTTTTTGCTCTGAAAATTTTTACTTTTAAATTAAACATTACACTGGTCAACTTGATTTTTGATTCTGAAAATGACCTTAGTTTTCATAGTTGCTGTACTGTAACTGCTCATTTTTGGAAAAAAGATCAATTTATAATCTTGGTTGATCACAAAGTTTAATTAAGAAAGGTTGTAGGAATTCATCAATTTTCAAGTAGGCCAAGCAATTTATGTCAGCCACCTGAAATAAACTTTTTTTTTTTGTTATAAGGAAAAGTGTTTTTAAGTGAAAAAATTTTAAATGGAAGTATCGAATTTTTCCAATTTATCACCTAAATTCAAATTAACCAATAAACTTTATTAGTAATACACTTTAGTAAACCTTAAGGTGATGGGGGGAGGGGGGAATCTAACCCAAACATCATCTGTTTGATATTCATAAATTTATCCCATCACTTTTATCCCTTCATTACGGAAGGAAACCAAGCACATTTAAAGCTTTTGTTTTTACAGTTAGAAAGAAACTAAAGACATCCCAATTAAATAGGCCTATTCCATTGTACATGATGAACATCATGAAAATGATTTCACCATAACATCAGGTAACTCATTATAGATGAATTTGTTAATTAAGTGCTTGGACATCATTGGTTGACACGGTGAAAAACTTCTTAGGTAATTGCCAGGCTGAAAACTACAATTAGTAGAAAAGCAGTTGAAAAGTCTACAGGACATAGGTGCTAATATGAGTATTAAGGGGTCCCCCCGCCCCACATAGCTATCTAGATAAATTTCCAGATAACTGCAACATTTGAGAGTTTGAGTTTTGTTTAACAGCATATCAACCTCTGTGGGTCATTTAATGCTAAGAAAGGTTAGGTTGGTTTTGTCTTCTATGTGGGTTTTAGGGTATGGGTTTTTTTTTCTTCGATAGTTCTTGATTCTATTTGGCCAGATATTGGTGAAAAGGTTGATTTGGTCAGATTTCAGCGAAAGGATGAGGTTTTTTGGAAGACTCAAAATGTTTAAGTTTAATTTGGTTGATTTTATGGCATAAAAACCCCTGCAGGCCACACATTGCCAAACTTCGTTTATACACATATTAAACCAAAGATTTACAAACGAATACTTAGATAATATTCCAAACGAGCCAGAGGCCAGAGGCCACCTGCCTGCACACAAAACTAATGGCTCCAAGCATCGCTGCTATACAACAATTCAACCCAACATCAATGATCTGCCTACACACAGTTAAATAGTTATACACATGACTTGTAAGTGAATACATGATTTGTAAACATTCTGCTAATGATATTTTCAACAAGTTCCAGCTTATTTTTGTTCACAGTCAAATGACTTCAAGTATCTCGTCCTATACAAACCATTCTATTCACCTCATCTGTTTGCACACAGTCAAACAGTCTTGAATACTGCTATGCACCAGCAGCAATTCAACATCAGTCACTTGTTTGCACACATTCAAATAAATATACAGGATATGTAAGAGATTAGTTTGTCAGTAATTTCGTTTTTACTATTAAAGTGGATGGTTTGTAAGTGACATTTAAAAAGGATTGAGTTCATTGGTTTGCACACAGTTAAATGGTCTCAAGTCTTGTAGTTATTTGTTATACCTTCCAGATCAATGCTGGCAACTATGCGGTCTGTGTCACTGTCCATGCTTTCTATAATATATCATCTTTGTAGGGATTTTGATGTACCCTGAGCATTGGACTGTTTATCAATTCCCCTAGGTGACTTGGCTCTTGATGGTGATGGGACTGCATCAAATTTGGCTGGGGGCAGTTTAAATGTGCCTCCTGGTCTTTCACTGATCACTTCTGTGTTCGTATTTACTCTTCCAGCCTGGCCAATGGGGACCTGTGCTTTTTGTTGAAGTTTCCCTTGGCTTTTTGAATGTGGGCGTTGAGTCTATTTCAATTTTAAGTTTGTTTTTAGTTTCTATAGTGGGATTTGGAGTTTGTTTTTTTTCTTTTTCCTTTGATCTTGAAGTCAATCTATGTCTACTTTTTGCAGCTTGTGTTTCATTTTTTGGGGTAGGATTTGTTGTTTCATTTTCTGTTGGGCTGTCTTTGATATTTATTTTTTATGAAGTCTCTTTCGGAGATTTATGCTGTCTTTTTGATGTGGATGGTTGTTTTATCAGAATCTTCTGTGGTTGTTTTAACAGGATCTATGTCCATTGGGCTGAATCTGTTGGATAATGGGATTGGTTCATTTATTAGTGTTTTTTGTTTAGTTTGGATTTTTCCTTTTCTTTGCTTAGGGTTTTTTTCCTGATTTTGGTTGTGTGTCACATATTCGTCTGGAACTGTTAAAATGTGTTCCTTGATTGTCTCTTTTGTGATCATTTTTAGTAGTTCTATTAGATTCTTTAATTCATTAATCAGTTTGTTCAGTTCTTGTTTTGTATCTTCCTTTTCCTTGTTTCCTTTTTTAGTTACCTATGCATAACTAGGTTGTTCTTGTGTTTGTTCTACTATTTTTCTGTCCTCGAGGTAGGAGATGTTTCTTGTGTATTTTATTTCTGTAATTCTTTTTTCTTTTTTTCACATTTCACATTCCCGTGAATACGCAGGATGTTCTCCTGTGCAGTTGATGCAGTTAAAGGGATTTTTGCATTCTAATTCTGTGTGATTTGAATTTCCACATTTTGCACATATTGATGGTCTTGTGCATTTATCTTTAGGATGTCCATATTTTTTGGCATCTTAGAGGGTTTGGTATGCAAGTTTCTATTTTTGTATTTATGTAACCTATTCTAATGCTGGTTGGAGTTGTGGGTTTATTAAATGTTAGTATGTATGTGTTTGTGTCTATGGTTCTTGTTTCTTTGCGTATGGAGATTCTCCTCACATCTGTTACGCCTTGTGGTTTAAGACATAGTCTTATTTCTTCAAGGGAACACGATGCAAGGTCTGGGGATTTTATAACTCCTTTTGAGAAGTTTAGGGTTGGGTGAGGGTAAGTTTTTATGTTTAGTTTTCCAAATTGTTTCCATTTTAGTATTTTTTTTCTGATTGTTTTTGATTTGTTGTTTGTATAATAATGGTGTTGTTCATAGCTTTTTTGATATTGATTGGTTTACAGTGTGTTTCTATTGTTTTTTTGAATCAGGAATAGGGATAGTTTGATGATTAGGGTTTCTTCTATTGATTCAAGTACTATGAATTGATAGAAGTTTTCATCCATTTCATTTTCACTTTCTGATTCTGAGAGGGGTCTTTTCATTTTATTTTTTTTTTGGTTTTTGCTTGGGTTATATTTTCATAGGCTATGAAGAAGGTCTGAGTTTCATTGACAATGCTCCCCACTCACCACGGAGTCCCTCCCACATGGGCATGTGCCTAGGAAGAAACCCATTCGCCTTGTAACATCAGGGCTACATAGTCAATATACTCATGCTGGTGGTAGACAACTTAGTTTTGTCCCCGAGTTTTCATTCCCAAGATAACTACTCACCCAGGAACAGAAAGGAGTATAGGTCTTTCCTCAGCATGATTGATCCTACAGCCATCGCCCTCTAATTCAGATTTTTGCAAAAAACTGAAAGAAGGCTGACATGACCAGCTGATTGATCGGATCAGGCCTCTTCGACCGCCTGTCTAACCCAGTAAGGGCCAAAGTAGAGTGTTGCAAGTCACATGACCTCTTTACTTGTCAGATCAAGGACTGCTCAGCCACCAGGATCCTGTCCTTAAGCATTACAGGTCACCACCCACGGCCAACAGGTAGCCTCATGGGGAGGATTTACCCCTCTGCAGAGGTGCAGTCAGCGCATTCTACAGCCCCAGCTGACTGGGCGGTGCAGTATTTGTGATTGATGGGCAAGGAGAACGATTCTATCAGGATATCAAAACAATGGAAGAGCACTACCAGGGAGGGTGGGACAAACAAATGATGGCTGACTACTGATGGAGTATCAAAAGGAACTTAAACAACATTGAACATGACAGACTATCAAGAAAGAGAAAAAATTTTTTACCATAGTTCACTAACATTTTATTTCTGCTATTAGTTTATTAAATGATTTGATGAAAATATTTGTTGGGCTTGGTATATTCAATCGTGTTATTTTTAAAGACTTAGGGTCTGACAGTTATTGCAAAAATAGTATTTCTTAATAAGCAGACCAATATTTGTTGGTTTAAATAAGAATTGAGAGGTTTCTACTATTTTACTTTGAGAAATATTGCCACCAGTCAATGTCATATATACAGAAAACAAATGAAAAAAAAAAAAAAATTATTTTTTTCCAAAAATGAGGCATTTCTGTATAGTAAAAAAACAGTAACTAACCAAGAAAAAAATAAGGTCATTTTCAGATTCAGTGCACTCAAATTTGCTAAAAAAAAGATGTTTGGTGCCTCAACAGTATTTCAATTTTTTTTTTTTTTTTTTTTTTTTTTTTTTTTTTTTGTTGACTAGTGTTACCAATCATCATTAGTGTTAACTATTTTTAAACTTCCCTCAAATTTGATTGTTTCCTTAATAGATAAAAGAAAATAAGAGAAAAAATATTTAAATAACAATGATCCCATGGAAAAATTCAATAATCCTATGTAAGGGTTATTTGAATTTTCATAAACTATTCTCAAAACCTTAAAAATGAAATATTCAGTAATAAGTTTTAAAATAGAAAAATACTTACATACAGGCTTGTTTGATGACATTTTTACCACCATATTTTGGTTTATCACTGTAAAGAAAAGAAAAAAGTTTACAAGAAAAAAAAAAAAAAAAAAAAAACAAACAAAAAAAGCCAAAAAACAAATTATTAATAGATTGCATTGTCTGAAGAAATTAAACAATGTTAATAGGAAAAATATGAGCAGATAATAGAGGAAAAAAAAAAGACATGCTGTGATACATTAAACAATGTTTAGTAGGAAAGCTCTATAATATTAATGTATAACATCAATGTAAATACTACAATAGGACTGTACACTTCAACTAGCTCTTAAAAAGGCTAATAAGGAAAATAAATGGAAAAGATTGTGTGTGTGTGTGTGTGTGTGTTTGCATGATGATCAAAGACCTGTAAGATGAAAGTAAATAAATTTTTATAACAGTGAGAGGAGAAAAAAAAAAATTCTGTTCAGTTTCGATATCTGAACAGGAACATTTGTTAAAAGGAATCTCAGGAATATTTCAGTATTTCTTTATAAAAAGGAAAGAATGCATTTTCTAGACATTTTTTTTCTAAACCAACTGAAAATATACAACTATTCTTGCAATGTTATTAAACTGATTGAGTCATTTCCTGTCTTGCTCCTGAAGATAGATGTAAAAAAAAAATTTTTTAAATTAGGCACTGCAACCCTATGTAAGACTTATGATCATTTGACAAAGATAAAACTTTGCTATGTATCACATCCCATCATTATACTATTAAAACTTAGATGACTTTATAAATACAAATACTAATTTGACTATAAATAAAAATTAAAGTAGGTTTACTAAACTTAAATATCTAAGTATTTACAAAAAGATTTCAAATGTTACTTGATATAAGGAATCATCTGTAAGGCCTCCATCTAGCTCTCCCCAAAGACCTTTTCAAGCTATAAATAATAATTCTTGACAAAATATAGATTATTGATGAAGCAAAAATTGACTTAATAGGAGTGATTGGTATGGAGAAATATTTGCTTACAAATAAAAGATCAATTTTAATGGCAGGTCAACTCATCTGGGGGTATTTTAGGCCAAGAGGTTAGGAAATCATATTCATTGTACATTACCTTTTTTTTGGGGGGGGTACTTACTTATTCCTATCTAATACAAATAATTTGCTCATAGATGAAGGGTTTCAAGTATTACTATATTATAAAAAATTTCATTGTTTCAAGTAACTATTTCTATATAATCATAATCATTTGTTTTGTAAAGTTATATGATTTTAATTATTTCTATTTAATAAGTTATTTGTTTTCATACATTTGTATGGTTTTAAGTCACTCTCATAACAAAAATCCTTAGTAAAGAATTACAGCTTCAAGTAACCGATTACAAATAATTTGCACTCAATTATATGGCATCAAATATTCCTATTGAATACAAATAATTTTTCAACTGATCTATTTGATTCATTGATGAGACTTGAAAAGGTACAACTCAGAGTGGACCTGGGAGTAATGGCAATGAAAGAGAACTGAAGCTTCACCATCAGATGCAGTTTAGTCATACCCAAGAGACTCCTTTTATGGAGGGTCTTACTCTTCTGCAAGAGTTACAGTTGGCATATTCTAAGTCCCTCTGTTAAGGCTATCCATTCAGTCACTGTGGCCATGGAAACAAATAATGGACACTATATGGTAGTTTTGAGGGATAGAGTTTCTTCATTTTGTGTTCATACACCAAATACAGGGGTGGGGAATTATGAAACCCTGTGATATACATACTGGGGTTCACAGAACATCCCTCCCCAATTCACTGCTTAGTGACCTGAGAACCAAATTTGCTCATAATGCTACACACAATAGAAACTTTAATTCTAATTTCCTTCCAAAGTAAGTTGAGCTCACTTTTTTTTTTGTTCCATGTTGTCTAGTGTACTGAAACTTTTGAACCCTCATGGCAGTGATAATTGTTTTCATAAGAAATTGTTATTAAAACATTTAAGCAAACCTGGGGAGGGGAAGAGCACAGAGGGGGGGAGAAAGAAAGGAAGAAAGAAAAGCTTTGATTAACGAATTTCATTCATTCACATTTTTCCACTCTCCTCATCCCTTTTTCTGTTATTACTCACTTGAAATGTCGTTGTGAACAGTTGTTTTGGAACAAAATAACTATTGTTTTGAGCAAGTAGTCTTTCTCCTAGTCAACTGATTCTTGTACTAGTAAAATATTGCTGTCCAACCGGCATGTGACCTACAGATAAAATTTGAAAAGATATCCTCTATTTTTTATTTTCAACAGGCCAAAAATAAAAAGTTTCTACATAACCAATCGATTTCAGTTACCATTTTTACATCTTTTTAAAAAAAAAAAAAAAAAAAAAAAAAAAACCTCACCCTCCTTATTCTAACCCTACATACATTTATTCATTACAATTATTTTTATTTTTTCGATAATTGTTGGATGAAAAATAAGATTTTTTTTCCTAACACTTATCACTCAGAGAGAGGTACTTCCAAGTAATTTTTTTTTTTAGATATTCACAAAATATAGAATGTGCTACCACAAATGGAGTTAACTTTATTTTAATTTTTCGACCCATTTTTATGGTCAAAGTACTTTTCACATTTTCAGACTATTTCATGCAAAAAAAAACATGAACATAATATCTATTTTCATTAGATAAAGTACAAAAATGATACTAATTACTTTTCTTTTAAATTTATTTTGTTCAAATGTAAGTAGGGAATATATTCAATTACAATAATACTGAGTAGTAAAGAGGTGGGGGGGGGGTAAAAGTTTTGTTAAAACATTAATGCAGTCAATAAAAAATTTTTTTAAGCCCCCCCCAAAACCCCAACATTTTTGAGTAATTCAAACCAACATGAGGGTGGAGTGGGGTCTTAATGTTGTACTTTCTTCATTGCAATCTTTTATGATAAATCATGTCATATTTTACTTAGATAATAAACAAATAATAAAATCATAGTTCAAGAAAAAAAAAAAAAAAAAAAAAAAAAAATCATTTTTCTCAAGTAGTTTTGTTGCACAGTAATCCATATAGAAACAAATTAATGAGCAAATAAAAGATTTTTTTAAAATGAGGAATTTAAAACCCTAAGATTCGCTTAAAAATTGATATTATCAATAATGATGTAGTCAACAGGTCAAAATAGAAGAAGTAAAATATAAGAATTTTGCTTCTTTTTCCATAGTAAATGACATGATGTATCAGACAATGCATAAGTTTATTGCTGATGAATCATATACATGTAAAAGAAAAATGAAATAGAAAATATTTTGTTTTATAACAATTTTTCTTCAGCTAAAATGTTGCTTTTTAAGACAATTTACAATTTTTATTGAAATAATCACATGCATATTGCAATTATTACTATATATTTTTGAAGTGTCTATGCTTAGATAAAGAACTATTTCTTTTAAATACTCCTTTCCTAAGAACAAACTCTTTGGCTTAAGTTCTTTTTTTTTTTTTTTTTAAACTCTCATTCTCTTGAAAGAGTTTTCAAAATACGCAAAGATTAATGACAGCTATTATTAATTCACCCAGTTCTACTTAACATAGAAAACAAGTGACTGCAATAAAAACAAGTCTTAACATTGATCTTGTAAGTTTTATTATCTCAGAACAAAGTGCAGCATTCTTGCTTTTTAAAAGTAAATTAGTGGTGGTGATGGTGGAGGATGAATCTTCATTTGAATTTTAATTCTATTAAGTTCAGTAAAAATAAATTTTCAATAATATAAACACATAAAAATTATATATACAAAATATTTCAGTCAATAAGTTGTCAGGGAAATCACATTTGTCCAGTCAAGAATCTATATATCAAATATGAAAATGTGCCATGAGAGACAATCAAATTAATGGTTTTATTAGGAATAGATTTAAAATTTGGCTCTTTTAAAGCTTAATATATTTAAGTCATTCTTAATTAAAAGGTAATAAAAAATCTTTTGATTTTTAATGTCTATTATTAATTTGGCTACACATTTTGGATTGCTCAATTTGTTACCAATTAAGTCATTTTGCTGATTAATAGGTATAGATAGGATCAATAACCATTGAATTGTTTGAGCTTAAAAGATCAAAAACTGAATTAACTACTCATCACATAGACACAACACAAATGATGAATGAATAATGAAGTGAGACACAGTTGAAAAAGAATTGTAATGGTTAACTACCTAAACAATTTGTTTTTTTAGAGCTGGGTGCAGGATGGAGACAGAATTTCACACACAGAATTGTAATAAAATTACATTTCATTTTAACTTTCAACAAGGATACAACCAACAAATTGTTGATTGATTTTAATGGCATATCAACCTGTCAAGGGTTATTTTATGCTTAGAGATTAGCAAATAATATTCTTTGTACATTTACATTTAAAGTGTAATTGCTTAAGAGATTTTTAGGGGTTTTTTTTGCACACAGTTATGATATCAAGTATTCTGATCTAATACTAATAATTATATAGTTTCAAGTAATTATTTCTATTTAATAATAGTTATTTGTTTGCACACAACTCAAGCTAACTAATCATAATCCTTAGTAAACAATTATAACTTTAACTATTCTAATACAAATAATTTATAATTATATGGTATCAGGATGAGATCCTCACAGGTACTAACACTCTGATGGCAATGAAGAGGTACTCCACACTACCCAGATCTTCAGAACAGGAGCCTCACTATCAGATGTAGAGGACCCTCTCTGTAGACAATACAGCCAACATATCACCAATTGGACAGGTGAGTTGTTGAAAATTTTTGAATGCCAAAAGAAATTATAAAATGATCATACATTATTATTATTTAAAGCAACAAGAAATAGTTGAAAAGGAAATTAACAAAAATTTGATGTGTATTAAAATTGGGGGCAACTGAATTATTCTTGATGGGTTGGGTAATAATATGAAAAACTATACACAAGATATTCTAGGATTTTCCTCATGAAAGTTGTGTAGAAACATGTTCTTTTTATCTACACAGTGTTTTAGTCGAATCACTGAGGAAATATTGTGTTTGCAGTGTTCACAGAGCCACATACAGATTTTTAAAAACTTGATTTTCTTAAAAAGATCAGTTTAATAGCTGTTTAGGAAATTCACCAGAACTCAAATTGCCAAGAATCTTAGTATCATCATGAAGGAGTATGTTGAAAATATGTCATCATCTTAGATTTGTTCAAAAACAATGGCATTATTGGCAGAATATGATGTAAGTGACTGGTGAAGTTTTAGAGGAATTAAAAGACAACCAACCAATATTCAAAAACCTATTTTATCCTTTTAAAAACTATGCTGGAAGTTTGCTATGGTTTCTTGTCGGAAACCAATCAAAATAATCACGAGTTTTGTTGCTTGTAAATATAAGGGAGGAAAAAAAACCTTTTGTTTTGTACAAGCAGTATTCATAAAATGTAAACAAAATAAATTAGAAAAAAATATTTGGAATGTAATCTCTTAATGTCAAAACTAACTATAGCAAGCATATATATTGCTATGTTAATTAGCATCTTCTATAAAGTATAGTACCAGTCCATTGGCCTAGCAGTTGGAGTGTTCACCAATGGCTAAGGAGACCAGAATACAATCCCAAGTCTAGTCATACCAAAGACTCAAAAAAATGGTACTTGATGCCTCTTTGCTTAACACTCAGCATTATAAGGTATGGATCAAGGATAAAGTGGAGCAATCCAGGGAAAGGAGTAGCGCCCTTCCCTACACCTCAGTGTAGTAGCTATTGAAAAAGGAGCCTCTGGGTCCCCTTCGACTACGGTCACCAACTTTACTTTACTTATAAAGTATAAGTTGTTACATAGAGTTAACTCCCTTAGAACACAACTAAATCTTCACACTCAATTAAGTTGTACCATTATTTCAGGAGGTAATTCTGACACTGACTTAAAAGTATTCATGTTAATAAAAAATAATTTTCTTAATAGGTGTGCTGCACTAAAATTTTTAAAGTTATTTGATACATCATGATTGTTTCTGTAATAAATTTGCTCCCACAACCTTATTTTTAAGGATATTGTCATGTTCATTTCAATTAGAGGACAGAGGAAGGGGTACAAAAGAAGGTGGAAATGATAATAATAGTAAAAGGAACTACTGGGATTCAAGAGCCCTGAAGTAAGAGTGATTGATTATCTTAAAAGTATGACAAACCATCTAGGATTATTTCATGTCGAGAAGTTAGAGTATCACTTTCATATCTACATTTTTCGTGTAGGTTTTTTTTTTCTTTAAGCAGAAACCTATCAAATAATTTTTAAACATATCAATTTGACCCATAAACAAGACTTTAACAGGTACTACTACTCGTGCTTAGAATAATCTGAAAGTAATGGCCATAAAGAGGTATTTCAGAACTGGAGCCTCACTATCAGACAGTTTAGTTTGGTGAGGCTCCAGTTCTGATGTTCAACAATTACCATTTTGTGACCCAGGACACCATTTTTTTTAGAGGGGAGGATTATCTTTCATTGGAGAGTCAGTATATTGTAAGCCCAACTAACAGGGCAACTCTGAACTAAGGTATTCTATGGAATACCCCAGACAAGATATAATATAAAATCAACTATACATATGTCCTACACATTCTGTAGATTACCAAGTTAGTTTCAGGCAATGTGGGAAACAACTAAACTGCAGCAAAGATACTTTGCCATTATTGGTTAATTATTAGTTGTCAAATAAAAATTCTCTATTCATCAAGCTCTCTTTCTCTCTATCATTCAAGACTGTTTCACAAAATAGGCCATTTTACAACTCTTTAATCCTTTAACTACATCTAATAATCTGCATATTAATGAAGTTATATTTTTTTTATATTAAACTTCTCAGTGACTGCTACAATAAACAGAAAACTAAAAGGATAGCATGTTCATTAGAATTTTTTAAAAAATCTAATCTATATTTCAGATACCAAAAGGTAATCATATCATCTTTATATCTTTAATTAGTTTACAGGTCTCAGTTCATTAAAAACTGTCTAAATCTTGATGTTTATTATATTTTTGCTCCTCCCCTGCTGGTAACAGATAATTAATATAAGTAATTATCTAAAAAACATAGGATTCAATTTTTTTTCTTTTAAAAAGATGGCAGTAAAACTACAGCTCAAAAGCATTTTAACTGTGAATAATAAAGAAATTCCATCAATAATCTCCATTTTGTAACCAATCAACTTATCAACAGACTGGTAAATGAAGAGCAACAAGTGGAAGAAGAAGAAGAAAAAAGAACACCTGGCCAAGCTGAGGAAGCATGAAAACGGAGAAGCACAACAACCAGGCAAGAGAGATCATTGCTATGAAGAAGTGGACAATACAGGAATTGAAGGTGTGGGGAAAAAAGTAGGGAAAGGGAGACTGAAATATTAATATAATCAAACAATTTTGTAAAATTTAGCATCAAAGCTTAAAACAAAGCAGCAATAAAACAAGACATTAGTCAACATAGTATCAAGAGAAGACACAGAAGCAAACTGAAAGCAGTTTACCTAAAAGAAGAGCCAGAAAAAGAATTTAATGCAATCATCACAGAATAAAGCAGGGAATAAATTAAAATAATAGTTAAAATATATAATAAAAACATTTAATAAAATGAACTGAATCAATAGCAATTTGATTAAAAAAATTAAAAAAAGATTTAAAAGAACTTCATTAAATAAACAAAATTAAATTTTTAGATTGACTTAAAAATGAAATAAGCAATAATTTAACATTTTAAGATTTATGTTTAACATTTGGAAGGAAACACTTTATTTTTAAAAAACCAAATATGATTTTTTATTTTTTAGCAAGACTTGATAAGATTTATTTCAAAAACTTTAATGTTGAATTTTTAAATCTTATTTAAACTGAGCATTTCTGGAATTATTAATAAAAAACTTGTTTTTGTTTATCTTAAATGCATCATACAGAAAACCTCCATAAAAACATTAGTAAATTAAAAAAAACTAAATAATTTTTGGGGGTGGTTTCTTAAGTTAGCCCAGATGATTCACACTACTAAAACAAGAAAAAGAAAAGGGGAGGATAGTTTGCGGTGACAATAAGATATTCAGAAAAAATTAGATTTATTGAAAATTCAATGAACTTATATAACTAAGTTAGAATTTTAACTAACTCAATTGGCTTAAAAAAGGAAAAAAAAAACAAAAAACATCAGACTTAAAATTTGGAACATTAAAATAATGATATTTTTCTGACTAAATAAGTTTATTTTTGAGTAGTATGTATTTGAATTTTTGTTTAAAAAATATCTATTTTGTCTAAACTTAAAGGAAAATGAGAAAATATGGAGGAGGGGGTATTCAGAATTCATATATACTTGAATAAACGAGTAAATAATTCTTGAAGATTCCAATTAAAGAATCATTATTCAAAATTTTGATAAACCAAAAATTTTGATAACAAAAAAGTAATGTTAAGCAATAATAAAAATTAAAAAAATTAGAGAGGGGAAAAACAAACAAAAAAAAAAACATGAAATAGGTGAATGAATCATTTCAAAACAGAGAATAAATAATAAAAAATAAATAAAAAATAAAAATAGGGTGGCTAGGGAGGGGGTAAATTTATATATTTGACATAAAATGCAATGTTGTCCACTTACAGACAATACACACAGACACCGCAGTCATCAGCCAGGCAGCCCTCACATTGTTTACAGCGCACCTTGCGACGCCGACGGAGCTTCAGGACGTTTCCAGATTTGCGAGGGAGACTCTTGCTAGTAGCACTGGTTGATCTGCGTCCAACAGACGTCATGACTGCTGGGCTACTTGTGCCACTCCCACAGTCCCCACGAAAGCTTTCCTCTTTAGGTGGATCCTCGTCAGACGTATCTGTGAAGATAGAAAAAAAATTAAAATTTAAAAAAAGTAAAAGAAGTTATAAAAAGTTATATTCAGTGCTGGTTGACTGGTAAGTAAATAGAAGAGAAAAATCTCAAAAATTACATTAATTTTTTTTATTTTTAAATCCAACTATGAAAAATTATAAGAAGAAAAAAAAAAGAAAAAAAAAAAAAAAAATCAAACAAAATCTAAGGGAAAAAAAATAGTTATTTGGTTGATTGTATTATATAGCAAAAAGTAAAATAGAAATAGTGTTTTTTGTTAAAAAAGAAAAAAAAAGAAATAAAGATCTAGTATGCAATCTAAGAGTTACTAGTGTAATTTAGTGAACTTATTTTTTTAGCATTAAATTTTTAATATAAGACTAGATTCCTAAAGGAAAAGAGAAGAAAACCAAAGAAACAATACTTTAAAAGAAACTATATTCATAGTGCAATCTGAAAAGGAAAGATGCCAAGCAGGTCAAGTTACATGGCAGCGAGGACATTCTCGATTCTTAATACAAACATCATTAACCAATCGATATAGTTGGATAGGGTCAGTGGAAAGCAGAGGAAGAAACAGTATATATATATATATATATATATATATATATATATATATATATATATATATATATACATACATACATACATACACACACACACACACACACACACACACACACACACATGATGTAAAGAAAGCACTATAAATAATATCCACAATTAAGAATCTTTTTTTTTTCCTTTTTTTTTAAAAAGGGCATTAAAAGACGGATGAGAAAGGGAATGTATAACTATCATAATCAAAACATTATAACTCAAAAATCACTGATTATTTAAATCTAAACATAAAATAAATAAATTTTTTAAAAAAGTATATCATCATAATAATAATAATAATTAAAAAATTAATAAATAAAAAGTTACATTAAAAAAAAATCCATTAGTGGAAATATAAGGAAGAAAAAAACTTTACATAATTTTTAAGTCTGATAATTGAAATCAAATTGTAAAGAAAATTTCTAAATTAAAAAAAAAATTAACTGAATAAGAAATTACATAGATAATAACGCACTTGCAAGCACAGCTCATTGATACGAGTAAAGAATTTCAACTCATTAGATATGTGTATAGGTTGAATTTTGAAAACCTAATAATGATTTTGTTAAGTTGAAATTTAAATATAATAATTGGAAAGACTAGAGCAACAGATGGCTTCATAAATTTTGGTAATTAAGGATTTCCTGATCATAAGTCAGGAGTCAACTAATACAGGAATATACACATCTAAAGAGCCAAAATCCATAATAAAAGAAAATTGATTTTTAAGAACATTGTTCTCTTAATGGTTTATCTGATAATATCAGTCAGTGTAGACTAAGTATAAAAATCTATAAATCAATTTCAATTCTTATTTTAAGCAGATTTATGAATAAATTCATTTTTCAAGTAATATCATTTAATAGAAAATATTTCGTTTCAAAAGCCTAAACTTTCTAAAAAGTTTAACTTTTTTCTTCTATAATAGTTGACAGTTAAAACTATTACAATATTGTCTGCTATATGTATTTACACAACCCCTCCTCCATGAGCAGGAGACAACACAAGGTCAATTTTTAAGCAGAGTTTTCCTTCTCCTAGATCAGTTGCCATACCAAGGTTAAAGAGCCCATTCTGCCCTACTATTTATCCATAGTTGGAGAGAGAATAGTTAGATTCATACCTTTCCCAAGGGTAGTAGCACTATGTGAAATGAAAAACAGTCTTGTCCAGGATTTGAAATTGGGTTGGCATTTACATTTCCTACAACAATAACTGTTACACTATGAGCACCTCTAAAAGTATTTATATATATATATATATATATATATATATATATATATATATAGTCATCCACAGACAGACTGTTTCGTTCTATCAGAACTCTTCAGTGTGGCTAGACACGCAGGACACTCGAAGCTGGGATCGAAACCTGTCCAACTTTACGTTAGACCAAGTTTAATATATATATATATATATATATATATATATATATATATATATATATACACACACACATACATACAGAGGTTTGATTAAGCAAAATGGAATCCTTATTATTTTCAATTTTTTTTATTCTTTCTTTCAAACGTCCAAATAATTATTTTGATCTTACAATCTTGAAAAGCATTATTAATTTCTTCAAAAGAGCCATTTACAGCAAACCAATTACTTTCGGTCATATCTGAACCATTATCAAGGTAAAATATATGCCTTTCATAATTAAAATTGTTTAATATTTAAACTAAACTTGTTTTGTTATTGCCAAAGTGAGGCTTGTATATACATATACATATATTACTCTAAATTAAAATGAAACTAACTTATTGTTCAGTTCAAATACTTGGAATATAAAAGCCAATAAAACATTCAACATGTGCACACACGCACACTATTGTTTGACCAAGATATTTAAGTCATCATTTTTGTCTGACAGGATACCTCCAAATTGCACAAAAATTCTAACTAATCATCATTAAAATTCTATTTTAAAAAGAGGGGTATGAGAGAGAGAGAGGGGGGGGGGGTAATTTTCAATCACTGGCCCCAAATCATAATATTAAACTAAAACAAAGTACCCTGCAGTTTCTCTAACCAAATAAAAGAGTTACCGATTTTGATAAAGCATTCATTAGCAAAATTTTGAAATCAGTTGGATAGTATTAGGCATCGGATTATTTGTTCCAAGAATAGTAAAATAAGTATCTGAATTTCAGTGACAAATATGTTACCATTTCTTAGATACAACTTTCTTTAAAAGACAATGTTAGGACTGTCTTTAAATTCCCATTGAAATATAAACAGCATTTCAACAGATTGGAATTAGAAATAATAGACGGATTCAATATGCGCAAAACACACACACACACACACTTTCAAAATGTTTCCATTAAAAGCAAATCTACCATATTCTAGCCATAAGATTTCATGGCTGAAATGTCCAAATAATGGAAAAGGTTAGATTAGTACCTCCAGCAAATGAAATTATAAGACACATACACAAACAACTCTAAAGTAGTTTGAAAGACAAAATTATCAAGACTAAAAATATATGATAAAGTTCAATTCTCATCTAATTTTGATTTTTAGCTAACAAAAGATAGTTCAAATTTTAGAAGAGTAATATTAGCTAGGGAGATTTTAAAAAGGAATTCAGGATAATTAGTCAAACTATAAATTGAGCAGAAAATGTGTTATAAATAGGAGGACCCTTAGTGAAATTCAAACCAGTGACTTTTTAAAGCAAGTGTCAAAAAAGTGGCAGAAAATTAAATAAGGTGAGTTAAATTAATAGCCAGACATTATAAAAGCCTTATTAGAATTAAAAAGCAAAGAAGAACAGTTTATTATTTAATCCCATAATGTTAATAACTATGACCACACAGGCTGCTTTGATGACACATTAGTTTCATTTATGCAGACAAGGTTGGTCTGAAATTTGTAAAAAGTTTGTCTAATGAAATTAAAAGGAAAAAAAAAAAAAAAATTTCTTTTTTTTTTTTTTAATTGTAAATACAGCCATACTTCATATTTTCCTCACTGGCACAATTTCAACAAATCAACACAAAGCTAAGATGAATAATTACAAATATTCTTATTTAACGCCATTATTTGCATATTATCTTGTTTTAAAGTGACATTTGTTATATCCCAAAACATTATCTACAATAACTAGCTTAGTGGTTATTTACTAATTTTGAATAGTGCTATTTACCTACTTCAAGTGATAATTTCTAATTTAATAATGATAATTAACAGTGTTTGTTTGCATGTTCCAAATGGTTTACTATTCATCATACAGTATTATACCAATTTAAAGTTTAAGTTATTTTGAAATAAGAATTTTAAACTAAAAAAAAAAAAAAAAAAAAAAAAAAAAAAAAAAAAAAAAAGCCATGTCAAATAAAAAGAAATTGATTGATCTTAATGGTATGCCAACACATCTATGGTTATTTTATGTCTAAAAAATTAGAAAATTATTTTCATTGTATGTTCACAACTTAACATTTTTGTGTAGTTGTTTTTGAAAATGTTTTTTTTTTTTCTCTTTTATTTTTCTTCCTTTGTATATGGTCCTATCAAATATGAATAATTTTCAAACAGATTTATTTGACCCATACATGGGAACCTAACAATTACTAACCACTCCAGGTCAAAGTGAACATGGGAGTAATAGCAATGAAGGTGTACTCCACACTCCCAAAAACTAGAGTATCACCTGAGAGAAAATTCATTAATCCAAATGCTCAAGGAAGGAGTCTCTATGGCATAGAGGTTAACATGCTGGACTCCAGCATCAGAGTAGGCAAGTTAGAACTATAGTTACACTATTATGTAATAATACCTTTGGGAAAGTATGAACCCTCTCCTGTCCTAGAATGGTTTTGGCATTAAATAATTTATGAAGGTTGATATGCCATTAAACAAAGCAACCAAACCAAATGTTCAAATCAAGAAATAAAAAACAATCAATAATATGGATCTGAATCCCCAAGATGAGTACACAATTTGCAGCAGTTTTGGGTAATTTAGATATTTTATCAAATTATCATTTAAACATTATTTCATCGATTAAAACAAGATATATTTATATGAAAAAACTAATATTAACAAGCTTTTTACTGCAGTTTAAATTAAAAAAAAAGACATTTTTTTTGGATGCATGGAATCCATTCATTTCATAATATTGATTGATCGTGTACTAATTTAATTTATGCCACAACCAGTTGGAATGTACCCCCTCATATAAAATCGTGTGTGTTCTTTTAAATCTATCCACATATTTCAACAGAATCATTATACATATATTATCAGAATATAAAAAAAATCTTCAAATTTAGTGAACAAGTCATACAAGATATTTGCCACTATTCCTATCCAAAATTCTAATATATAAACCATATCTGTTAGACTGTTTAATTATTCCTTTTATATAGTAGGATCACATATTGATCATTTTTTCATTGCCATGCATCTTTAATAGATAAAAACAATATACTCTTTGATCTCCATTAACCAAAGTAGAATAAATTTATTTGAAAATTGTAGATTAATATTTGAATATAACCAACTCTCAATATCTACAACATTTCGATTTGAAAACAGATGACTGAGAGAATTGAGAAAAAAAGAGTTTGATTGAATAGTATAATTTAGTCAGCAATTGAGAACAAATCTTTTTTATAATAAACTATGAAGACAAGACATTAATTAAAAATGTTGATTTGGTTTCTTTGTTTAATGACATATCAACCTTTGTAGGTTATTCATTGCTAAAGCCATCCTTCTAGAAGAACAGTAGTGGTACTATTTAACCCATAACTGGGAGGACAAGGGGGTTCATACCTTTCCCAAGGATATTTGTCCAAAACTGAACATAATAGTACAACTGGGTTCAAACTCACTCACAATTCCGCAGTTCATCACTTTAACCATGACACCACAAGAACACCCCTAAAAATGTTGATTCTGTATCTTGAGATTGTGCTAAGAAATAAGCAGTCAAGTTATATAATTAGTTACATGATTGATTGATTTTTTAGTGTGTCAACTTATCTAGGGATATTTTATGCTGACAGGTTAGGGAACAGAGTACATTGTATGTTTATATTTACATTTTTGTGTAGAGGTTTAAGAATTTATTTTTTTAATATTTCATTTTATCCTCTGGGATAGTTTGGATAGTTTTCCAATAATTTCTTTCTATGGTACTGATAATGTTTATAACTTTGGTAGAATTTTATTTCTCCATAGAACAAAATATCATTTTCAAGTCCTTCATATAATTTGCATTGAAAAAATATTGTCAAATGAAAGCTAAATCTCTGCATTTAATGAGAAAATGTTTAACATCGTAGGATGTTTGACATGCTATACATGATGATTGTTCCTCGTGTTTGAGTATAAAGTCTTATGTGAACAATGCACAATCAGGATAGAGTGACTTGTTCTTTTATGGACTTTGTGAAAGCTGGTTTCCATTCTCTTCCTAATGTGGCTTTTATCAGTTAATGATATAAATTTGTCTTTTTGCAATACTTAAAAAAAAAAAATAAAAAAAAAAAATTTTTTTTTTACAAAACTCTAAACACCATACATAATTCTTTTTAAGAACCAGAGAAAAAAGTCATAAAAAAAGTTTGTAACTAACTCTTGGCTAGGAATCCTTCAGGTAAATGTCTACTTAATACAGTTAAGCAAAAAGATAAAGCTTTGGTTTAGTTTATAGTGGATAAAAAGTAAGGGTCCAGTTTAGCATTATACTTACATTATAAATCAAACCAATTTCTTGGTAAAAATTTGAAAGTCTTAGGAAAAACTAATGTGCTCAAGAGATGCTGTGGTACCATTAGTAACCACAAAAAATTTGTTGGCTATAGCTCAAGCTGTGATGATTTACAAATGAATAAAAATATATTTATTATGGAGAATACTAAGAAAACATTTGTTATTGAACTTAATATATAATGTTAATTTTTGCATTTGTGATCAATTTAAGTAGAAAGCATAGAAATCAACCCATTAAAAATTAAAATATATACAAATTTATTAAAACTAGTTTTTCCATAGATACTGATTAAGTTTGGTTGGTTGGGTTTTATGGCATATCAACCCTTAAAGGTTATTTAATGCCAAATCTTTTTACACATATATTAAATATATACATGATTTGTAAACACATTTTGTAGATAACATTCTGAAATGAGCCCAAGTTCTTTTTTTTGTAAACAGTTAAATGGTTTCAAGTATTACTATATAATAGTCACAATTTAACATCAGACATTTGTTTGTACACACAGTTTGTTCCATTTGACCCATAGATAGATCCCTATCAGGTGCTACCACTCCCAGTCAGTGTGAACCTAGGAGTAATGACAATGAAGGAATACTCCCCATTCCCTAAAGCTCCAAGATATCAGATGGTTTAATATTATATCCAGGACACTCGTTCTTGGTGTATGTGTGTGTGTGTATATGTGAGGAGGGTTTACTTTTCTGCAGAGATGCAGATGGTGTATTCTACAGCCCCAGCCAACTGGGCTCATTGACACTGATTAGATAAGATATTTACCAAGCTTAGCCAAGTACAAGGTCACAAGAATATGGTACCATTATAATACATTCAGCAGGTGAAAGTGTGTGTGTGTGTGTGTGTGTGTGTGTATATTAGATAAAAACATAGTAAGGATTAAAATTTCCACTTTTGCTGTTTTTATCAAAAAAGAATTACTGAAGGCATTCTATATTGATTCTTAAAGTGAGGCTAATTCTCTCCACCCAATCCTTTCTTGTATTCACTAACCTTTTTTTTAACCTATTTTTTTTCTTTTGGTCAGTAATGATATCTGTACATGCTTCATAATACTATTGTATCTTAAATGGCAGGAGATCATGCAAGGCTGCAAGGAATGTAACCAAATACTTACTTGCAGTTCAGGATGAACAAGAACAAGCAGAACAAAATCTTTCTTCAAGAGATGAAATTTTGCACAAAACTGAACACATGAATAAGTTTGAGGCAGATTGAAAAAGGTTAAAAAAAAGTCGTGCAGGGGTTTTATTTTTTTTTTACTAAATTTTTAGGATCTTCCTGAAACTATTTGGCTTTTCACAACAGAAACTTAGGAGAGGAATTAGATTTCAGCCTGCACCATTATCCATAACAGCAGATTTTATATTCAGAATAGAAAATTTGTTTTTATAAACATAATCCAAAACCTGAATTTTTTTTTAAGTTAAAAAGAAAACATCATCAATTTTTATAAGCCTTTATAAAACTGATTACATAAGCAATACAGTTTTCACAAAACAGGTAAAAAATAAAAAAATAACAACAATAATTTTGCACTTAATTTAGTTTTCTAGCTATTCAAAAAGATTATTAACCCTTTTGCAGGCAGTGATATTTTTGTGATCAACAGTAGAGTGACTTTTCTTTTTTTTAGTAGCATAACTTACGCATTTTTCTATTGGCTGCTCATTGACCAATTCATTATTAATGTGTAGAAACGACACTAAAAGATACCACTGTGATGTAAACTAATATAAAGATTGTTTTGCAAAATATGATTAAAAGACAATGCTTTATTGTTTTCATGCTATTGTACTATGACAAACAATTACTGATCAAATTATATTTTGTTTATTTCTATATATCTTATAATGGATATCATGTGCCTGTCTAACCAAAACTGCATCACCATTGACATCATAATTCCATTAGTTATTTACATTACATTCTCAATGATTATTAAATAATCATTATTTAATCTTAATAACTATCTTATTTATTAACAAGGTCACTATTAAAGTCTAGCCAAGGTAGATTTGTTTTAAAACAGTCCATGTTATTGATGCATTTAAAATCCTGCAATACATGTTATAATCACTAAGAAATAAAGGTTTACATAGTATCTAGTGAGGATAATTTGACTACTGATTTTAAAACCAGGTTTAATAAACAATTCCTAGATGATATTGATTTCTAATATTCATATTTCGTTCTCAAACATTAAAACTAATCTTATTTCATATAGAAATCAAATTAAAGTGTAATCTTTTTATATGCGTTATTTAGTCTTGTTAGTCTAATTCAATACATCTATGTTGAAAACTTACTGAAAATAATTTGTCCACTCTACAAGGATTAAAAAATTTATCTGCTTGCAAAAGGATTCATATTATTAGGACAGAAGAAAAAAAAAATATTTAAAACAAGATCACGAGAACAAGATGGACAATGGTTGCTTGGCATTGACATATACATGTTAGATTCCCTACCACATTTCCTTATGTAACAGATTTTAGTAATCTGGAGTTGAATTCATTTTATTAAATAAAGCCATTAAATTCAACTTCATTACATAAAAAAAAAAAAATTCTCTTATAAATTAGATTAGATTATGAAAATTGAAAAAAAAAAACTTTGCCATTCTCTGCTAGAAGTAATGATAGTGTCTAAAATTTAATTATCAATAATGATAATATCAAAAAATTTGAAGCAGGTATGAAAAAACAAAAAACAAAACCAAACTGGTCCATAACCAATTTGAATAGAGAAGAGGTGGGGGATGCAGAGGGGTAGTGATAGTTATTGTGCAGAAGAAAGGGAGGGGAAGGAGAAAAAAGCAATACCATATATACTCATGTATCATGTGGCTTTATGAGACATAAAATGAGACCTTTTGCAGCTGAAAATTGTAGATGTAACAGTTGGCCAAGGCCTAGCCTAGGCCAACTATTTACAGAGTATATCTTATGTATGATGCAACTTCTAATATTAGACTAAAATTTAGGCCTCAGAAAGTTGCATGATATACAAGTATATATGGTAAGTGATTAAGTCACGAACCTTTCAGACTAGAAGAGGAACAAAAGAGGAAAGAAAAAAGAAAATGAGAAGAGGAATTTTTATGAACTAACTGTTTATCCCACATGTTAGATTGTAAGTGTCTATATCAAAAGATATGAAACTGTTGCTTAGATTGGATTGTGAGCTATCAGGAATTGTTTGTATTTGAACAGATAGAGAAACCTCGCCTGTCAAATGATAAACCTTGTTGCCAGATGGAAAAAGCAGCTCCATGCTAGAGCGATGGGCAGCGTCTGTAACGCTGACAGGCAAACAGCGCTCACCTTGCTTGCGTTGTTCCTCCTTCTTGAGGATGGCAGCCTTCTCCTGACAAGGGAGAGCACTGAGGCGCAGCTGCTTCTTGGAAGGTGGAAAGGTTGCCCTGGGTTTGCCCAGGGCTACGGCAGCCTTGCGACACACATGCTTGATGCGTGGCCCACTGCTACCAGCAGGGTAACCACCCAATCCCCCTTCGGGGTTAGGCTTCGAGGAGGAGTTGACTCCTCCTCCTCCACTCCGCGAGGGGTCGACAGCAGTTGCAGCAGAACCGGAACCTGGACTGAATGATGATCCCACCATTCGGGCTACACTGCTGCCGACCTCCTCCTCCTCCTCCCCCGGATCTCCCACTGATGCAGGAGACAACAGACGACGAGATGAGGACTGGGGGGTCATGGACGCTGACCCAGCCTCGTTCTCCAATTTAACACTCGCTGAAAAGAGAGATCATTAACATTATTATTAATATTGTTATCAACTGAAGCGCATAGTATATGTTTATACATACTTGGGGGGGCAATTCTATTTCTTTTTTCTTCTCTCTTTTATAAAGCAAACCTTTCAATAGTAATATCTTAAGTTTTTTCTCTCAGTCAGTTTCAGCTTATGAAAAGATCACCTTTTAGAGGTTATCTTTTTACAGTTGATTTACTTGTAAAAATTGAAAGTAATGCATAAGGAAAGAGGTTTTGCTTGTATGTATATGTAACAACTACATATACACACTGTACAAGAAAGGTTGAAACTCTATAATCTTGTTCTTTATGATCATAGAGTTTACTTAATTGAACATACAGTATGTAAATATTGCTGTATATTACCATTGAATAATAACATATATTGTTTTATAAAGTCCAGACTTATCAAATATTTGGCAAATTGTAATCCACTTTGATACTTTCTATCAAGTTTACAAAATTGATTTGATCTAATTAACATTATACATTTTATTTTTAGTGACATATACACAATTAGGAATTTTTTTTTAACTGTGATCTACAACTTTATAGAGGTTCAACCTGTTGTATCTCTTAATTTTTTTATGATAACATCACAAAATTCAATCTCTGTGATTGTTCATTAGAGCAATATTTTCAATTTTAAAATTCCTAAGTAAAAAGTGCTGTCATTTCATTACATACGAAGCTAATGTGAAATCTATGCAAATTGTTTAACTAATTGTTAAACAAAGTACATAGCTACAAATAAAAATAAAAATCGAGAAAAAATTACATTATTATAGCAAAAACAAATTCAAGTCTTTTGGCCTAGAGTATATGCCCTACTATAATCCAAAATT
Source organism: Sepioteuthis lessoniana (assembly GCA_963585895.1). NCBI lineage: Eukaryota > Metazoa > Mollusca > Cephalopoda > Myopsida > Loliginidae > Sepioteuthis > Sepioteuthis lessoniana. The sequence goes on along the minus strand of OY757915.1, from coordinate 11,792,144 downwards.
AAATTCTATTGGGTGTCAAATTCTGGTAATATGGTAGCACTAATATACTAAAAACCTAATTCAAAATCTTTGTAGAACTTCTAACAATCTTGTTGGACTGAATATTGGTATATAACAGAAATCTCAAGAAACACAGAAATTAACCTTCATTCCTAATGATTAGATATGTTTTCATACTTGAACTGAAATATGAACGACAAAAGTGTGTATGCACACAAGTGCAAGCTGCTATTTTTTAACAGCATTTAAAATGAACATGAATAAGTTTCTGAATTCACTACACTTTTTAAACTCCAATTGTAAAAAAAAAAAGTTAACATTAAACTTATGATAAAATATCATCTTCATATTTATTCATTGCATGAGTATAAACAGGTTGGCTAGAAGTTTAGATTGGATTTGATCATCTGCAGATCAATATTTCCATTTTATATAGCCCAATTCAAAATGTCGATTATTGGAATTTTAGGAATTAGTAAACACAAGAAAATTAAAATTCTAACTTCACAGTAACAAAAATATCCTTCAAAGTAAGTTAACATAGCTAGAAACAAATCCAAATGTTAATCAGATTGATGTCTTTCAAATGAAAATAAATTAATTCATATAAAGACAGATTTTTTAAAACATCCTGTCTAGAGCATTTTTTTTTTAATATAAAAATTTGAACAGCAAATGTCAACTATACCAAGAATTTCAGTAAATAAAATGATTAATTTTATTTAAATGTAACACACACACACACACAATACTTATAGGACAACTGTTTTTTTTAATTCTAAAATAATCAACTTGTTAGAATCAAAAATATTGAGAAATCACTTCACAAAGAAACAAATCTAGAATTAAAAGCCCAAATATCACAAACGACCCAGAGGGGTTTTTTTTTATGTTTGTCTGCATAAAATCAAGTAACAGAAAGCATTTTGTTTAATGCAGACAAAAATCTTTTGTTTGATGTTAATGAAAATGCACCTCTACAATTAATGAAAGAAATCAAAAATTGGCCAAACCCTTGATGTTGAATCAGAGTAAAAAAAAAACTTATAAAAACATAACTTTCCAAATTAAAAATGCATTCAGTCAGAAGCTACAAACAAATATCTTATTCAAAAGACTAAAACAAATAAATGCATTTCATCTTAAAACAAACTTTTTCATTAATAAAAACAGTAGCTAATTAATTCTTTATAACAATGAACTGGGAAACATCTCAGCTTTTATGGTCAGTGTCTGGGGTTTTACAAGAAATTCAAACTAAACTATTCAATCCAAGTGCTTAAAATCAATTCCTCTAGACAAAAAGAAAATTTAAGGATAACGGGTAAACAAAAATATCAGACACATAACACTTTATTATTCATTTTTAAGCAAACTAAGATGAAAAACTGAAAAATCTTGACCTGATATGAAAAGCAGTTTTCCTCTTTTGTTCTTTAAAATAACATTTTTTAATGTTTGATAACTTGTATCTAACAATGAATTATAGAATTATAGAATGCATTGTAGTCACTTAATATTGTTTACACTATTGAGTAAATATACATAAGTGGGATGGGTTTTTTTTTCTTTCTTAAAAAAGATTACTGCAGAGTTTAGTTTACATTCTTTGTTCAGAAATTTGAATATGTCGGTAACATTTTGACACAAAGAATTGACATTTCCTTCTGGGGAGGGTAAAATCAAACACTTTTATATATTTGTTTTTATTATCATTACTTCTATCATTTATTTTTAGATGAAGTGTTATCAACAATTAGTTTGGATCAGCATTTTCTTTCATCTTAATTCTTAGTTGTTCTCATTTAAACTTACTAGGGTCATCAATCTATATCAATGAGATAATAGCACAAATGAGAAATAATAATTAAGCTTTCAGTGAGATTCAAACTCACACTTTCTGTCTTGAGGAATCCTGCACTGAGTGCTCTACCAACTAAGTTAGGAAGAGCCAATGGTTTACAGAAGCCTCAATCAAACCTTTTAAAATCATCTCTTATTCTATTTTCAACCTCCCTTGGCCTAATATTTATGACTTCCACCTAAATCCAACATTTTGACCAGTGACATACCATGACAGTAGACACACAAGTAAATAAATATATTTCCGTTTGCCAAAATACAAATACTAAAAATTAATATATAAATCAAGCAACACAAAATAATATTCTACCCTACAGCTGTTCTGAAAATAATTTTTAAAAATATTGATGACTGTATAAAATATAAACATTAGTTTTTATTTTTGTCCTGAAACTGGTCATGACATCAGTATATGATATTTCTTTCTTCTGCATAAAGTTAAAATTCCAAACAAAATGATACAATACTTTAATCCATGGTTTTCTACATTTACTCATGTTAGAATGCAATTTTTCTTATAAATCTAAATGTTACTTTACTAACTTATAAGTGAGAATTTTTAGGCATTTATTTACCACTTGGCCATTAAAGAATGAACAGGAATTTTTTTTTTTTTTTTAAGAAATGGCCAAATCAATGTGGCCAAAATTGATTTCTATTATTATATGACAGCAAATGTGCTTGAAAGCATTTGTTGACAATCACAGGCGATTTTAAGACATGTATTAGATTCAATAAGTTAAGAGCAGAAACATTACTCAAGACAAAGAAAAACAAGTTTTATCGTTCAATCTTTCAATACGATTTTATATACCTCTTCTCTTTGAATAATAAGTGAGGGAATGTAAATGCAGTTGTTTTTTGAGGGTTTTTTTTGTTTTGTTTTCAATGAAAATATCAGTACAATGTTTCAATATTTACATTTAACCCTTTTGCAAGCAGAGTGGCATTCTTGTCATTGTTACACTAGATCAATGTAAAACATTTTCCAATTGGCTGCTCTTTGAACAATTCAATGATAATGTAAAGAAAAAGGAAATGTGCATAACCAGCAGATTGCAAAGACTGATGTAGGATTGTGTAAAGATTGTTTTGCAAAATATTATAATTAAAAGTTCATGTTTTCATGTTAGAAGACACATGATTGCTGATCATATTTTGTTTGTTTCATTTTATATATGATTAATCAATTTTTTTGAATATACCCTTTATTTTGAAAATTTTCTGAAAATAATTTGCTCACTCAACAAGGATAAAAAAATTATGTTTGCAAAAGGGTTAATGTCCATGAGAAAAAAAAATTATATTGTCAAAGTTTTATAAGCATATTTCAAGTGGAAGAGGAAAGATTTTATTAAACAAATAAAAATAGAATGAATATATAAATTTAAAAAAATCTAACTACTAATTTCATAATATCAATAATATGGTAACTATGAATGGAATGATTAAAAAAAACAAAACAGTGTCTCAAAGGCACAAAATAGTCCTTAGAGAAATACCATTCATTTGTTTCAAGAATATACTGAGTGAAACACTGCCTGAAAGAATACACTTCAGAATTCCTAAAAATGCGGGTGCTATAATAAATTTGGGATAAGGAGATATGAGAATCATTGTTGTAGGTTTGTCTATTACACTCATCTTTTGTGACCCGAATATTGTTTTTTTTTTTAAATAGGTGTATTTTAAGGTAATCTTCAAGTTGGTATGAAATAAAAGCTTAAAAAGCTTATGTGCTCTTACAGCAAAAGTTATTAGCTACATGTCATAGCACCTGAAGCTTATTTTAAAATACACCAATTTAAATTTTCTAAATTCAAAGCACGAAGAATGTAACAGTCTACATCAAGAAATGTTCAACAATGATCCTGAAATGCTTTCAGTTAATATCAAAAAACATTGAAATGGCAGAATGAAAAAAATGAAAACACAAGTGTAACTTACCTCTAGATCGCCTGCCCTTGCGATTACTACCAGGAGTTTTACCCTTTGGAGACGTCAATCCTGCAGCAGTGGCAGCCACCCTAGCAGTTTCCATGCTAGCAGTGGCTGGCACTTGTGATAAAGTTGCTGTCTCTTCTGCCTTCTTGTTAGCTTTGGTAAGCTTCTTGGTAGTAGTGGTTAAGGATAGTTGGTAGGCCGACCGCGACGATGTCGATACACTGCTTGCTGCGGAAAGAAGGGAGTCTGAGTTGGTAGAAAACAGCTCCTGGCAGCGGCGCAAACGGCACGCGTTGCACTGTGATTTTGTCACCCTGGTTATTGCGCAACACCCTATTTCATGAAAAAAAAAAAAAAAATAAATAAATACATTAAATAATTTTACAAAGAAAAAAATATTAAGTTATTAAAAGAAAAAAAAAAGTAAATCAAGCATTATATTACAAAGTCATTAAAATGTATTTATTAAGTACATAAATAGTTTTTAAAAAGTAAAGAAAAAGAAAGGCAAAGCTTATTAATGCTATTCTAAAATATTTAAGCAAAGACATAAAAGCTAAATGAGATTTAAACATTCAAATGATTAATAACAGCACAAATACAAAACATGCTAAGCAATTTTGGAGTTCAGTTTCATAAATGATTTTGTTTGTTGGTAGTGTATGTATGATAAATTGTGAAAATAAAAACTATTTCCATTTCTTGTTTTAATCAAGATTTTTAATATTCAATTACATGAATTAATGATTGCAAATATGAAATAATAGTTATAAATGTTTGAAATTCTTAGGGATAGGGGGAGAAAAAAAAAACAAGAAAGAAAGGAGAGAGAGAGAGAGAGAATGAGAAAATGGACAAACAAAAATTTCCCAACAGAATTTCCAAACTTGTCAAATGCAAAATTTATATTAAGAAATAAATGAAAATAAATTAATATTTTAAAAATAATTAAATTCAAATGATTAAAAAAAAAAAAAAAAAAATTGGGGGGAGCATCTTAAAATTCCAACAAATACTTTTTGATAATCACCAAAAAAACCACTAACTTATTTGTATCTATGTTACAAGGTTTAAATATTTTCAACTTTACTTGTCCTATAGATTTGTTTATATTTTGATTAAATGCTACAACATTCAAGATCAGAGAACTTAACATCTTTGTGATAAAAAAAAAATAATGACCTATTTTAGTTGCAGAATATGTATTTCCCCAATTCCTCCATATGAGAAGACATACAACATAAACTCTGCTTAAAAATTAACAAGTTTCAATTCAGAGTTTTCATTCTTATAAATTGGTTGCCATACCAATAGCTGGAGGGGAAATAGTTGGATGCATACCTTTCCCAAGGTGGGTATTAACACTATTTGAAATGCAAACAACTTCATCGAGGATTTTTACTCCGGTCACCAAGTCTATTTCCTATGACATTACATTACAAGCATCATTAGAATAGAATTTTGTTACAGAATATAAGAAACTTACATCTTTTCAAAAACTAAACTGAAGTTAAATGATCACAGAAACAAAATAATTATTTACTAAGCTTAGCTTATTTGTGACACAAGGTCAAAAGTATGTGGCACTCAGTGAAAAACAAATTCACTCATAATGGTCGGTAAATCTAGATAACCATTACACCTTGTGAGGTGCTCAACAATATCAATATAAGCAAATATTTTAATATCCATCAGCAAAAACTCTTGGTTCCTATCATTAAAATTTTTATAAAAGTCCAAAATAATTAATACTAGTTAAGTTTGATTTTAATATTTAAAAAACATCTATTCTCTAAATTGTTTACCTTTCTTTGTAAAAAGGATTTTATATTAAATCTAAAAAAATAAAATAAAATAAATTAAAATAAATAAGCATTGAATAATTTGATTTTTCCAAATGTTTCTTTTACTGATCTGAAACATTTTTGTATGCTTTATTTTGTGCAAGAAAATTCAATTATTTAAATGTACATCTATTATCACTAAAAAGAAGCAATTGTCATTTAAGTGTTACTAAAATCTATACTTTCAAATATATATAAAAAAAAGTCAGACTAAAGAATAATGTCAACTTCAAATCTTAAGTTTCTGCAAAGACAAGATTTTAAAAATTAGTTTTTCATCTGATCTCATGCTGGTTTGGAGGTTTTGAAAAAAAGCGTTAAATATTCAAAGATATCTGATACAAATTTTTATTAACATTATACAAATTTGAAAATTTATCAAAACAAACCCATTTGGTCACATGATTTGAAATATCCATCCTCATTTATAAAAATCCTGTTAGACAATATTCAGTCATGTTTGTTAGTCACTAAACATACAATGTTTTTATCATAAATACTATTATTTCTAATGATTCTAAAAAGATAAGGCTTCTCAGAATCTTAAAAAATATCAATCCAGATTATGAGATCAGGTAAAAATAAAGTTTTTGTTTGTTTTTTTAACTATACACATATTAAAGAGTTAATAAAAAAAAAATCAAAAAAAAAAAAAAAAAAAAAAAAATCAAGTGAACAGGTTTTATAAGACAAGAAATCCACTTTGTAAAAATACCATGAATAAATGGGTTTCATGCAATGAGGTTTCAAGCAAAAATTGGTCTATACAAAAAAGAAAACAATAAGCAACACTAAAATGACTTATCAAAAAGAACCTAACATTATTTGTCAACTATTTATAACAATTAAAAATGCCTAAACAAATAGTTATAAGTTTCTAATCATAAGCTAACAAGTACACACACATACAAATAATACTCTATTACTACAGAAAAATATGACTCTTTACAATGACATTTTCACTTGTCTGAATACTTATAATAAAAACCCTAGCATTAAACAACCCGAAAGAACAAAATTTACCAAAAGAAAAAAAAAATAAGAAAAAAAAAGAAAAAAAAAAATCTATCAATATAAATGACAGAATCAAAAATGTTGATTAGCTATTTTAGCATAAGTAAAACTTGCGGATAACAAAACTAACTACTAAATGTATAAATGCTTACACACAAGAAAAAATTATTCGTACCAATAAATTGAAATCACTAATTTTTTTCTTAGAATTCATTATGAAAAAAAAAGAAAAAGAAAAAAAAAAGAAAGACATGAGAAAGAAAAAAATTAATGAAAATACCTAATTATCTTTATGCTAGTTGTCACTGGTTGTTTCCCTTTGTACAAATTTGAAATTGAAAGCAAAATTATATTAGAACACTGACAAGAGGATGAAGAGGAGGAAAATCCACCTCCCACCCAAAAAAATTAAGCAATGTACAAAGTTACTTTGACGTAAATTGTCTAAAGTATATGAAAATAAAAACACACTTTCACAATTCTTATCCCCATAAACCAAGTTTTCAACAGCTAAAAATAAGGAGGCATCTGGAGAAGCAACACAAATGGAGAAACAGGGAAGAGGGTGATAATTGTTATACTAAAAATGAAAAAAATAAAAATAGAAGTCCAAATTTAATGACCGACATATTTTCTAAAACGGTAAAATAAATAAATAAATAAATAAAATAAAGACACTGGTATAAGAGTAACAAGTGAACAGACGACTGGTAGAGGGGGAAAGGGAAAACTGTACAACAATCTTTTTCTTCTTTTTTTCATCTATTGTAAGGGTGATTTTTTTATTATCATTTGTCTGTTCTCACCTGCTTTTTTACAGTGATACGGTATCTTTTTCCGCTTCATACTGAGCATGTAGAATTTCCGGCAGCCAGTACAGCAGGGCACCCCAAAGAAGGAAACCACGCCGATCTTGTCCCCACACACGGCACACATCTTCCTGGATCTCTTCAAAGCACTTTCAGCTGTAGGCTGCAAGGAACTGTCCCCATCATTCTGCTGGGACTGGCTCAAAGTCAGTGTGTTCCCAGGGGTCACAGTTGTGGCCACTGGGGTCACAACGGTGCTCCCAGGGCTCACGGCTGGACTAGTAACGCCACCTGGACCAGTGGAAGAAGAGATATCATAAAGGCACACTTTCCAAATGCACGCGTACACTCACGCATTCATGCACCCATGTGCAAACACTTGCTCATTTTACGAGAGAAAGTGTAGGTTCTCTACAAAAATTGGAGAAGTGATGGTAAAGCCATCTGAATAATTTTAAAAACAAATAAAATGAATTTAAAAAAAAAAAAAAAAAAAAAAAAGGAAAAAAAAAAAAGAAAAGAAAAGAAATGAAGCAGACGCAAATACAAACATGGCAAAGACAATGCTGCTACATGCCGTTTTAAGATTAAGATAATTTTATCATGAAAGCTAGTCATTTTTCATTGATAATACTGCCAATACAAGGTGGGACATAAGTCATACATTAAGAAATTAAATTTTATAATAAATGTTACAAACTCTACTGAACTTAGATTTTTGATTTTTACTGAATGCAAGCTCGTTTTTCAATCTGACAGTTTAAATGTATTTTTCCATATAAAAAGATAAATATATCCCCAAAACCTTTTAAAGTATAACTCATGAATCACCATGTATGAGTAAAAGCAGTAAATTTGAACGCAACACAAGTTTTTAAAAAAAAACATTTGTCATTCTTAATAGTCAGACACTAAGAACTAATAGTTTAAGAGCGGCCTATTCCACATCAGTATACTTTTATATCAAATGTAAACATCAAGATACTGAAAAATGAAGGTGAAATCTGCTTTGTTCTGATGGCTTTGAAGAACAAAAATAAGGTTTAAGAAAGAAAAGAAGAAAAAAGGAAAAGAAAAAAAAAAAATCATTATCAATGAAAATCATCAAGTGAACGATTTAAAAGTGGGACTGTTAATGAAAACAGTACACAAAATAAAGTAACCAAAATTTAAATGTGGGTTGTAAGGCAAAAAGTGGTGCACGCAAGTCAATGTGTAAAATCTTTTTTTTTTTTTTTTTCCAAATGATTTCAACAAGTGGGTTATGTGCAAGGAATAGTTTGAACTTCATAGCAGCCATTAGAACACACCAGATATTCCACTCGATCAAGAGCCAATAAACTTTTTCTTGCTTTAAAATCTCTTCTACTTTTTAGGGACAAGGCAGGTGTTTTTATTTTCAAAGCTGAAGAAAACAATTTGATGTGGAAGTTTTTTAGTCCATTGTTAGATTCCAAGGGGGGGAACAAAACAAAAAACTATTTTTTTTCTAATTTCTTTTTTTTTCTCTTAATAACGTAAGGTTACTTGAAATCTTAACAAAATAACCTTCATGGTTTATACTTATATATTTTCCCCTCAAAGATACTCATCAAATTGAGAGATAAGTTAAAATTATAGTTATTAGGATCCGAGAAATGGATAAGAAATGCAAGCAAGCACTGACCTTCTGTTTTGATCAGCGACCGTTTTGGACTGCCGTGTACATCGGTCAGTCCTCTAGCAACCACCGACAGAGATGACAGTGCAAGAGGGCTCATCATGACAGCAGTCTGCTTCAGTTTCCGTTCTTGTTCACGCTGCTTTTTCTTCTCTAGTTTAGCTTCATGTCGCATCTTGGCCTTCAACGATCTAGCGAGAGCCGCCTTAGAACGGTTCAACGCTGCTCTGTTCAACTGGAACTTGGCTTTACGAAGAATGCTGTTCCCACTACGCCGGGTAGCATCTGCTGTCTCTCTGTCCAATTCCTCCAGTTTCTGCTTCTCAGTGGGGCTAATGAACGAGCCTCCAGAACCACAGGGGCTAAAGAGCTCTAGCTTGGGTCGAAATGGACTGGTGGGAAGGGTGGGTAGACTTTGATCAATTGAGGGTAAACTAGGCTTATCTTCCACCTCTAGATTGGTTAAATTACTTTTCTCTTTCTCCAACAAATCATCATTTTCATCTATTGTATCATCAGTTTCCTCAATCTTCCTCTTTTCATCTTCCTCTTCCATTAGCCTACGCATCTCTGAACGTTTCAGTTCTTTATAATTAAACAGTTCTTCTGATTGCTTTAACCTCATTCTTAAACTAGGTTTCCGTTGTCTCTTCCCTTCTACAATAAGAGGCTGGTCAAAAAGCCCCACCTTGCCACTTTCATCATGTATGCTATAATGTTGACCAGGAACAGGAGGCTGAATAAGTGATGAAACTGACAGGCAAGCAGGATTTGTTTGTTCAGCTACAGGATTTGCTTGACTGGTGGACATTGTATGATTAACAATATTTAATGATTTGCCCCCACTTCTCAAATCTGTTGCTTCTGGAATTGTAGCCAACTGGAAAAGAGGAGTTTCTAAGCTCGGAGAAATCCCTGATCTCAGACCATCTCCTCTTTGGCGAGTCTTTCTTAAAGAATCAGAAGTAGAGGCAGATTGTAATAGAGGAGAAGTGCCAACACAAGGAGAATCAAGTGACGAGTTTTTTCGACCTGGTTTCAAGGTCACAGACACAGGAGACTCAGAAGCACCAGTTCCACTTGAAGAAGGAGATGGTTCAATTGCTGAACCAGCTTTTTGTTTCAGTTTCGATTCAGCTAAGCTGCCACTAACTGGCAAACTCCTTACAGGAAGAGAACATTTACGTCTTGACTTCTTTAAGTCCTCCTTAGTATGAGCCGCCTCTAAATGCAAGTCTGCAAATTTAGTACCTTGCACACTTTTCCTACATGATTTGACACTTCCATCTACTGAAGTAGAGGCTAATAGAGGAGAGGAATTTTTAAATAGAGGCTTTCTACCTCTTTTAGATTTGGGCGGAGGAGAGAGGGGTTCTAAAAATTCCTTCTGTTGTTGCTTTTTGACCTTTGAAAACTCCTTATTGAATCCTATTGATGATTGTGGGTTGGCATCAGTCACCTTTTCCTCATCCATTTCTTTGTCAAATAATGAGGCCGAACCAATTCTTTGAGACTTGCTGAACATGATCTGATAACCATCATCCTCTAGAAAACGTTTATTAGGTTTGATCACTCTTGAAGAGCGAGAGCTCTTAGTTGGCAGAATAAAACGTTTGCGCTGATATCCAGGTGTGGAACCAGAGTCTAAAAGATGATCCTTAGAGGAGGCAGTGGAAGAGAAGGGATCGTGTCCTTTTCTAGCTTTGAGCAAGAGGTGCTTGGCTAATTCTTTCCCTAAACGCTTTGATCTTGGTTGGGCAACAACAGACAGCTTTCGTCCACGACCAAATGTAGAGCAAGATGGCAATACAGCATTATTTTGAGATGATTGTTCATTAATGATAGTCTCTGATGCTGGTGGTCTGACAGATGATTGTTTTTTGATAGTATGAAGATAGAGAGCTGGCCGTCCGCGTTTACGCACAATCTTGGTTGGATTGCCATCTAAATCCATTTCGATCTTGATATTCTTCAATTTGGTCGTAGCTAACTTAGGTGCAGTATATACATTCTGTACAGTTCTCCCTGTGTGGAAATGGGCCCGGGATTTTTTGCCCAGTCCTTTTTTGATGTAAGGCGCTGATGCCATTGTTGCCCGCACTTTCTGGCGCCGTGTCCGGCTGGTACCAGACATACCGTGCCCAGCCACGGAAGATAAGGACGAGCTGCTGCTACTGCTCGAACTTTCCGGACTGTCTCGTTCGTTTTTGGAACTGGATTGCATGGCCACGTATTTCCTTGCACTGGCACGCACTTCTTGTTGTGTGAAACCTTCAAATTCTTCATCCTAAAATTTAAAAAAAAGAAAAAGATTTTTATATTTCCTTTTTTTTTTTAATTTTTTTTTTTTTTTTATATGTGTTGTTGTTTTTCAAGGTATAAGAAATAAAAGTGTCAAGTGTTGTTAAGGCAACCACCATTGTAAATGCTGTCCATTCAGTAGTGTATCAAGTGAAGGAGGAAGAGTGTATGCAGCTTTATAGGAAGATTAGAAACAAAGTTTTTTTTTTGGGGGGGGGGCTTTATTTTTAAATAAATAAATAACCCTGAAAGATTACACACAATGAAGATTGAAGATCAAGAAACTAAGCAGCAGCAGCCAGTGTCTTAAAGGTTCTATTTTCTAATCACACCTATTTATGTTATATGGTCAATCAATTGATACTTTAAATAAGACTAAGGAATTTGTAAATTACCATGGTTTTAATCCTTTGAATCCAGAGCTCCTGAACCTAAATTTAACCTCTACCATCTGAGGGCAATCTTTACACCAATAAATCAATGCAAGGGAAAATAAAAGTACCACTGGTATACCAGTCTAATGGGCAGAAAGGGTTAATAACTTGGATAACTTTCAAATAAGCTTAGCTTTGTCAGGTACAAGGCTAAATGAAAGTAGAATATTTGCATTAGGCTAATATTTAAACTGAAGACTTAAGAAAATTTACAACTATCTCAGCCACAAGACAGGCTCTTGGTTTTCATTTTAAGTATAACATTTTTAAATATCAATCTGTCAATGCTCAGCTCAAGATTTATCAAAACATATACATACATTATATACAGAACTATACCAAGTATTTCCAAAATAAACATTTATTTTATTTCAGCAGTGATAAGGTTAAGAATCAATTGTCACAATGCTAATCTTACAATTGCTTTCTAAAAAAAAGTTAATATTTCAAATAGATAAATATGAATATATTTCTGAATGCCATGTGCCTATTTTTTTTTTAAATTTGCACCCTTTTACCTCTTATTTTGAGCTTTTTTTTCTCTCTCTCTCTCTCTCTCTCTCTCTCTCTCTTCCTTCTAAAAAGTCATGTATTATAAAAAAAAATGAAATAAAATAAAAATCGACATTTTTATGAAAATGTTTCCTTGAAAAAAGAAATCCATAAATAAAAAACAAAATGTGTATTCAGAAAACATCACAGTTGAGAACAATGTAAGGGATTGAACAAAATCAATTTATGCACATAAATTTTACCTTTAACCCCCCCCCCCCTCGCCAAATTAGTTTAGAAAATTAAACCAAACATTTTTATAGAGACTGATTCTAAATTACAAAATATTGCTGTTAGCACTTACATTATAAATGGATGGAATGTTTAGACAAAGCCATCATAATAATATACTGCTAACTGGTTATCAGTTTTTAATTCTTAAAACAGAATATCAAATACAATAGTACAGATGTACCGAAGGCAAAACGAAGGCTTAGATTAATCAGATAATGTAAATAAGTCATACCACCCCCGAATTTAAGAACTTTTTGAAAATAGGTTCAAGTAAATATTTTAATTTTTAATTGAATTAGAGTCAATATATTCTTCAGCCTTGCTCAAGAGTATGCAACATCTCATTTTTAAAATTTCTTTTTTTATGTACAAAAACTGAACACCTCAGTTTAACAGACTAAAAAGATTGAAGTTCAAAGTTTGTCATAGCAATATCAAAATTCTTGATTGAAGCATGAAAGGATTCACAGTGCCAACAGTTTAAATGGCACTTACCTCATGATATGGTGAACTTGATTGTTAAAGTTAGTGCATCTAAACTCACTTGTTCTCCATGTTGATACTGTTAACTCCTTTTGCAGGTATAACAATATTTTTGTTGTCAACAGTACACAGGTAGAGCAATATTTTTCAGCAGTAAGGCATTTTCCAATTGGTTGCTCATTGATCAATTCAATGTTAATGTATAGAAACATCACAATGAAGATTGTATGATGGTTGTTTTGCAAAATATAATTTTAAGTGAGTGCTTTATTGTTTTCATGCTATTGTATAATAACACAACTGCAGGATCAAATGATCATGTTTCGTTTGCTTTGTGCCATATATGATAGATGTGTTCAAACAAGTCTATTTTGAAAATTTTCTGAAATTGATTCACCCACTCTACAAAGATTTAAAAAATTATATGCTTGCAAAAGGATTAAGTGACCTTAATATATATGATCCCATGAATTCTGTTGAACTGACATTGGACTTTAAAGACTCAATACAACATACATTTGAAGAAGGTTGAAGAATGTCCGGCAAAATTCAGTCATAAAAATAAATAAACAAAAACAAAAATATATGTATGAATAACAAAGCTTATCCTAAAACTTCAGAAAAAATACAATTTTTATTATATAACTAATTCACAGTTAAAAGTTATTCAAGAAGAATTTATAAAAATTCACAAAGTTAGATTTACAAACAACAAATTAGTTAAAACAAACAAGAGAAAGCAGTGCATGGGGTAAAACAATCCCCTACTCCTAGATTAAAGAATTGTAGGATCTTCCTAACAAATTACTAAACCAATAAAAAGAAACAAATGTTGATAATGTTTATGATTTGGGATAAGAGGGTACAAGAAAAGAATTTTAAAAATAATACATGACTAATAGTTGATCTCTTTTACACAAAGAATCAAGCATTTTAACAATACACTAGATTACCAGTTTGTTTCTACTAATGTCAATTTATCAAAGGGAGAGTACTTGTAACTAACTTCAGTTTTTATACTACAAGTAGAACTTCACTATACTCAAAATAACCAGCTGTATTTCATTCATCCAATCAGCAACTTTCATCTTTTATTAAAATAAAATTACTCTGCAAAATATTTCAAAGGATTTTTCTAAAATGATTATTCTTTGATTGCTGAAATAGGTTTAACTCCTTTTAATTTTTTTACAGTTTGCAACTAAGTGAAATATATTTCTTAGTGTGTATGTGTGATGGAGTGCATTCCCTGTCATCAAAATGGGCTTGAAGTGTATAGTAAAACAATACTATTATATCAGTAAGTGATCAACTTCAATCTAAACTAAAAAGATATCTTATTAATAATGACACCAAATTGAAACTGATGCAGACAATTCTGATATGTTGAAAAGAAGTTTTTTAAATTATGTCAATCTCCCAGTAAAAATTTTGGCTATAACTAACATAATTATTTGCACATTTCACCTCCCAGTGGTGAGGAAAGTAAAACCTTAGAACCTATCTACCTTGAGATTTTGGTTTGGTTTGATTTTATGGCACATCAACCATTGCAGGTTATTTAATACAAAATCTGGTTTACACATATATATTAGATATATATAACTTGTAAACATAAGTCAACATAGTTAAATAGCTCCAAGTATCGTTATATATCATTAACAATTCAATTAAACATCAGTCATTTGTTTACACACAGTTAAATAATCAAGCAATTCTATCTAACATAAGTCATTTGCTTGCATACAGTTTACATGTCAAACAGTTCTATTGGATAGGACCCTTTCCGGTGCTACTACTTTGGGCCAGAGTGGACCAGGGTGCAATAGCAATGAAGGGATACTCCACATCCCCCAAAGCTCCAGCATTACTGGAGCCTTATTATCCAAAGGTTTAGTGCCATGTCCAGGATATTCATTGAAGGGGGAGGGGTCTTACCCACTCTGCCGAGATAAAGTCAGTGTATTCTACAGCCCCAACCAAATGGACAACTTAGGATTTTGACATTACAGTTAAACTACAATACCTGATGACTGGATCAAAAAGCAATAGTTGTTATGAAGTTTCACTCACTCAGCATTAGGTCTTAAACTTTAGACTTCTTGACTTAGAAAAGCTGAAGTTCTAAAAAGAGAACAATGATTTTTGACTTTTTATTTCTTATCTTTCATTTAATCCAATTGGTATTTGGCATTACTAAACTTGGTTAGTTGTTTCCAAAAAAATATAAAATCTTTAGCAGATATTGTCAAGACAGAGAGAGAAGAAAGAGAGAAGAAAAAAATTAAAAAGGGTTCTCACCTGATAATTTCACTTCTGATCAGCTGGTTGAGTAGCATAGACATGTGGTTCTATCAGTATTTATAACACTTGAGCTGTTTTAACCAATTATTTGTACACTTTGCTCAGTATAAACCAAATTCTAATACAGAGCAAATGGAAACATCAAATATTTCTAACAGTTTATATATATATATATATATATATATATATATATATATATATTCAAAGACCTTGACCTTTTCAAAATAAAATAACAAGTTCTTGAATAGATCTCGATTCCATCTCTCTCTTTCTCTAATATACACACACAAGTTTATAGATTGGAAATTCTGCCCTTATACAATTCTGCCCTCCTGATATGTTAAAAATAGATCATTACTCACTACCAGCTTTCTAAAATTTACTCTAATACCTTCACCTATATCCAGAGTTGTTATTGTATTCTATATAAAATATGGAGCAGTGCTAATCTCAAAGACCATTGCTACATTAGTAAATTCTAAGTGTTTCATACTTATAGCCTGGTGTAGTACTAAGTTAAATTTAAACATCAATAATCACAACTCCCTATTTATAATAAATTCCTTTTTGAATTATTGGATAAACTAAATATTTCATTAACAGAAAAAAGGTTTTTTTTTTAAAGTCCATGCTAAACTTTAAATCAGAAACAACAAAGTAAAAAAAGAAAATAAATCATTGCTTTTGTAGTATGTTACCAAAAGGTTTGTTAGTAAATATAATTTTCTACTTGGAGGAGGGGTACCAGTTTAAGAAATGAGTTGAGTTGGGTTTGAAAGGTTGTTTTATTAGGGAATAGAGAAACTCAAGGAAGAAGTTATCAATTTATTTTTAAAACAAACAAGACTAAGTAAAGAAGTTAGTGAAATTTAAAAGATTGATTAAAAACTTTTTGTATTAAACCTCTGAACTCATGAATCAGATATGTTCAAACTGAGTGCTATTTTATTATATACACTGTAAACCCAGGTTTGAAACAGAGCTCATGTCTGAAACTAATAAAAGTTTTGATGCATTTTGGGCCAGATTTTTCTGTAAATTTTGTGAGCTCAAATACAAGGGTATCTAAAAAAACAAGATTCAATGAGTTAACAGATGATAGTCTCATAAAGACAAGTTTGACATCCCTTGATAGAGAATGGGGGGGTTCATATAAGAATCTGTGTTCATCTATAAACTCAAATCTCAATTTTTCTTCTATTCCACTTTTACATTCATAGCAAGAATGCACTTATTCAAGATTAAATAAAAAGATACAGCAGCTTCTTTAGAAATAATTGCATTGTGATATAACCATTTGAGAAGCATTCGGGTTAGCATTTTGACCATGGGTCTACTTTATCATTCACGGCTTTAGAGCATGCACATTTCAGTTAATCATACACTGTCACAAAATAAAAGAGAAAAAAATATTTGGAAGCATTAAAAACTATTTATAATCGTGTTGAAAATTACCTAATTTTAGATTAATCCCTCTCCCAAATTAGACTGTATAGTATTACTATGCAATTCACTTAATTGATCAGTTGGGTTTTATGGTATATTGATCTTTGAAGGTTATTTAATGTTGAATCTTGTTTATACATATTAAATATATGATTTGTAAATGAATAGTAAGTAGGTAATCTCTTTAAAATGAGCCAGAGCTCATTTGTTTGCACACAGGTTCCAAGGGTAGAAAATGATTACATATTTCTGTTTGATCAATAAATAGGACCCTAAAAGATACTACCACTCTGAGTTAGAGTGGACCTGAGAGTAATTGCAATTAAGGGGTATTCCACATTTCATAAAGCTCAAAGACTCAAACCTCACCATCAGATGTAGTTTAGTGTCATATCTAAAACACTTGTTATGAGGAGGGGTTCTTACCCCTCAGAAGAGATGCAGTCAGTATATTTTACAGCCCCAGCTGGCTGTGCTGCACTCTGGATTGAGTGATATGATCAGAAGTAAATGTTCTATTATTTGTCAAATTCTGTAAGGTTTGATAATACTGAGAAAGATTATGCACTTGCAACTTTCTTATTGGCCATCAATATTTACTGATGGCTGTGATTCAACAACATCTTTCCAAATTATGAAACAAATCCTTATGATAAATTTTAATAAAATGCAAAAAAAGATACAAAAAAATGAATCAATAAATAAAAAATATAACATCCAAGAGTAAAAAAAGTAAGCAATTCAGTGAAATGAAGAAAAAAAAGGGGAGGGCAAAAAGAAGAAAAGTACAAGATTAGAAAGAAAAACAAATTTTTTATAAAATGTTATGCAAGTAAAAGCCATAAATGATTAAAAGGGGAGAAGAGGAGGGTAATTTTTAAGTGATGAATGATGCAAACTTAAAATTTTGAACATGACTTTCATTCACTTTTAAATTTAAAGAAAAGCAAAGATGCAAATTTTAGGTACATGCATATCAAAGTCTAGTAGTTACAAGTTGTCATTCAAACAGAAGAAAAAAAGAGACATGATTTTTGGAACCAGACAAACCTGGAGATTCAAGATTACTAATTAGTGAATTATTTCTCATGAAGAAATATCAATGAAAATTGAAACAGTATTGTGTGTGTGTGTGTGTGTGTGTGTGTACACAAACACATTCTAAATTATATTATTGAAAAATAAATCATTTTTTATGAATGAGTTCTGTAATCTACTTTTATTTCTCATAAGAAAATAAAAACTAGCCTATGATATTAAATATAGAAAGAATCAACAATATTTTATCTGAAAGAAAATATTATTTAGAATAATCTTTAATCATATAAAAACAAATGGCAACCCTTCCCCAAATGCAATGAACTTCAAAGCTTTCTTTCATTAGCTTAACTTTTAAAACTTAATGTTTATAGAGCATTTCTACAAAATCTACTTCAAAATGTTGATATCTTGCAAATAGATGATCAATTTATAAACTGTTAAATTAGAGTAAATAAAATATATCAGGAAGCAAAGAAAAAAAAAAAAGAGTAGTCATATTAAAATGAATTTAATAAAAGGAAAATAGTGTCAAGGAAAAATGTACAAAGTAGTGAAAATATTGGTAAACAGCATCAACAGTATAGTTACATATGTCCTGCTTGATGTTTGAGATAGTTAACTACAGCTAAGATCAAATCATTACATACAGTGCAAATTTTCAATGAATTTTTTTTAAAATGCACTGAATAAACAGGTTGGATAGGTACAAATACTAAATTTAAATGATACTCTTAAGATTTACAAGACAAAAAAAAACAGAAAAATTACTTAATGGAAGGTGGGTGCAGGTATTCATACACTGTCAACAGAGATGCACTAATTGTCATAAGAAATAGTATCAGCATTTCACTTTGTAATAATGCCTTTGGAAAAGCATAAACCCATCTCTTATCCCCCACCCCACAAGCAAGGCTCAAGAGTATCTTTTCACCTATGTTCTAGAACTGTCTCTGAAACAATTTTAAACTGTCCAGAAATCAAAATATTTTGCTTTTTACACTTTATCTATTGACATAAAATCACCATTGAAACATTTAAGAAATTTTGGTCTATTTAGTCTTAAAAGTCTCTGTATTTTTTTGTTTTTGTTTAAGAAACAATGAAACATCAATTTATCAAGGAAGGTTTTTATTTTATAAAGGAGAGAGGGGAAAAAAAAAAAGGACAATTTTTAGCTTGTGTGAAATAAAGGCAAATTTTTAATTGAAAAAATTCAAAATATTTTTAATTAACAATGCATAAAGTAAAGAGAAATCAAATGAAACCTGATTATTATCGTTTTATACTAATTTATGTCAAAGCTTAACAGTTCAAAGCAAACTTGGGAGGAAGAGAGAAAAGAACCCCCCTCCAAAAACACAAAACTTATTTCATCCTTTAATAGTTAGTTACACAAATTTTTAAAAAGACTGTTCTATAGGGCGTCACCAGTGAGAGGCTTGGTATCCTCAAGAATAATCAAGTGTTCTTGGGACAATGAGACACCATTAATCTTTTAAATTTTTTTTAAGTTGCAAAAGAGAATTCATATGCACAAATGTATCAATATCTACAATCTTGAGAGGAGGCAGCTTTGAAAACGACTTTTGGGGAATTGTGTTATGATCAGACAAAACCAATTTTAAATAATTTGAGTATTGGCCTAATGAGTAGAGTATTCACCAATGGTCTGGGAGACCGGAGTTCAATCCCCAGTCGAGTCAAACCAAAGACTAAAAAAAAAAAAAGAAAAAAAAAAGGTACTTGATGCCACCTTGCTTAACACTCAGCATTATAAGGTAAGGATCAAGGGTAAAGTGGAGCAATCCAAGGAATGGAGTAGCGCCCTCCCTACACCTCGGTATAGTAGCTATTGAAAAGGGAGCCTTCCAGTTGCTCTCGACTAAGGTCACCAACTTTACTTACTTTTTAATTACAATGGCCAAAAGTATAGGTTTCAAAAACCTGGAAGAACTCTTAAAGCCAGAATATACCAATCCTACAATAAAGGATGATGGTGTTATGGAGTTGTTTTAATACCAATGGTACTGTTTCTTTTTATCACAGTCTAGGAATAATGAGAGTGATGGAGAAGGTCTGATGAAGAGAACCAGTACCCTTAGTAGCAAAACCATAAAGCCGGGTTGTGGAACCCCAACAACCATGCTTTACAGTGAATATGAAGTCTTCAGAAAAATAGCTGAAATTAGGTCTTTCAATAAAACATTGTCAAGCAAGCAGAGCAACACTTTTGACACCCACGCCACACACTGACATTTTTGCTTTATCTCATTAACCAAGTCAATATATATATATATATATATATATATATATATATATATATAGGTGCATGCATAACCACCTGGTGCAAAGACTGATGTAGGATTGTGTAAAGGTTGTTTTGCAAAATATAATTAAAAGTGAGTTCTTTATTGTTTCCATACTATGGAAATTGTACTATGACATAATTGCTTATCAAATTATCAGGTTTTATTCGTTTCTGTGTTGTTTTTTTTTTCCTTCATATGATTAATTGACTTGCTTAAACATACCCTCTATTTCGCAAATTTTCTGCAAATAATTCACCAACTATAATTAAGG
The DNA here is from genome assembly GCA_963585895.1 of Sepioteuthis lessoniana. Lineage (NCBI taxonomy): Eukaryota > Metazoa > Mollusca > Cephalopoda > Myopsida > Loliginidae > Sepioteuthis > Sepioteuthis lessoniana. The sequence goes on along the minus strand of OY757915.1, from coordinate 11,771,635 downwards.
ATTAAAAAAAAATTATCTGCCTGTGAAAGGATTAAACTAATTGAACTGGAATAAAATTTGAATTCTTGTGTGTCTGAACTTTAAAAATAATAAACACTCACAAACCAAATCTCAGACAAAAAGGAATGGTTTAAAAAATAAATAAATAAATGCACACTCTTGAAAAGCAGAAGGAAATGCAACCAAATTATCTGTATTGTAAAATTTGAATATGTCATCAGATTCACCTTCACATAATCCCTCCCCACTTTTTTTTTTTTTTTTTTAACCACACACACACAAACACTTTTCAAAATGTAAATGAAAAAATAATTATTGTATTACATCTAAGTAAACTTTTGACCACAGCTGTATTTCCCAGTGGTACCAAAGGTTTCTGTTTAAATTAAAGTAAAAACCAGAACTTAAATGTAGATTTTCAAGGTAGACAAACACACACCACTTGAAAACTTGGCACAACAATCTTTATACATCCAGTTAGTCAACACTGTTTTAAACAAAGCTTAATAAATATCAAAATAATGTGATGAATATGGTAAAACATAGCCATTATATTATCATAGCCAAAAATCAAATTACTGTTTCAATTGGTTATATATTGTTAATTTCTTGTTATACTAAATATAAATAAGTCAATTATTACTATTAGGTTAAACCTGAATGAGCCCATGAGGTAACAATAACCAAAAATTATGATTCTTTACAACTGGCAACATAGCCTCTTATTTATGCTTTAACAGTATTACAAAAACAACTGCATTCATCAAACAGGATATGGATATATCAAACAAAGATATCTTGGTATAAAAGTATTCACTTAAAAAAAAAAAAAAAAATCACAAACTGAATTTCTAGTTGGCAAGGAAAGAAAATGCCTTTTTTTTTTGTCCCCCACCCCTCATTTTATACTTTCATATTTTAAATTTATGGACATTAATTCTTATTGGGCCCACAAAATAGTTACTGGGTGGTCCCAGGTTCAAGTAAAATTTTGAGAATCTAATTTTAAAAAAGCCCTGGTATGATATCTTTTTCATGGAAATGTTTCCCCAGAGTTAAAAAGCAATTTTCTGAAAAGAGTTTGGATTCTAACACTTATGATAATTTTGCATAACACACACTTGAACAATCAAAATTTATAAAGATGTTCAATATAAAAAAAAACTACAGTAAAAACATAACTAGCAATAATGTTAAAACGATTTCTATTTTGGTTTATAGGTTTTACATGGTGTTTTTAATAAGTTGGTTAAAAAAATTTGTTCTATCCACCCGACTTTTGTTGAATAAAAACTTTAAAAATTGAATTTTAATTAACATCACTAGAAAATAACATGGTATTTTTTCTAAAACTAGAAAAAACATTTTATGGGAAATTTTTTTCTTTTTAATTTATGGTCTTTACGATTCCCCAAAAAATTGTATTAGGCTTAAGTTTGATAATTTATGAAGATTACTATCCACAAGCAGGTGTTAATGACTGGAATTAGTTTTATATTTTAGAAACTTAATACACATGAAACTTCTTTTTCCCAGATATTTTCTCTTCTCTGGCAATTTCTATCTATCTTTTAAGACCTAATCTTACATAAGAAATAAAACACTTTCTTTGCTGATATGTGTTGGGACATTCAGTACAATTACACTTTTATATTGTCAGGTTGATATATTTTATATCTGCAACATTTTGTGCAGTTATGACAGGATTTACAACATCCTAAAACAAGTATTTCACATAAACTGAAATTAAGAACTTAAAACCAGGCATGGGCCACAGACAGCCCTTTGACTATCTGCATAGCACAATTTATTTCATGTTTATACCAGTCTTAATGAAATTTTGTTTTTCATTTTGTTCTCATTCTCTTATCAATGTAGCCGAGCAATTCTTTCATCAACTAATGAAAATTGATTTAAATTCAAAGTTGAATTTATTTACCCACAATCTTAATATACTTTCATTTTTATTATTTAAAAAAAAAATGGTCTTATTTAACTGTACTTAGCACTAGATAAAATGTTTAAGGTTTCTTTTCATGGTGTGACCCAATTTCTGATGAACAAAATCTTATTACAATCCTAGAAGATTCTCAAGTGTATGCACACAGGTTTGAATATTGCCACTGATGATAAAGTATAAAAAATAAGAACAACATTCATAAAGACAAATAAAACCTAAATTTTTTTAAAAATTAACTAGACATTTTCTTTTCAAACCCCATATTTCACATTAATCCAGTCACTATCTCAGTGTATCTTAACTGAATCAAGAGGTTTCAAGATAAATCCTACTTTTAAAACGATAAAACTTCAGCAATAACCTCTACAATAACTTAGCACCAGTTCATATCAAATATTTCTCATTCATCATTTTTATAAAATAATTAAACTCAAAGATCTAAATATCAGATATTGTTATTGTTTCTAAAAATGAAAACATTAGCATTAATATCAGTGATGTTGGATATCCAACAAGATGAAAAAACCTAATAATTTGGTTTTGCCTGACGTTACAATATTCAGTTGCTGGATTCACAACCACCACTTTTTCTGTTTTAATTGAGCATTTAAGAATTATACATCTATCTACACACCAACATTCAGCACCAGTACAAACTTGATAGTGTGCCAAAAATTCAGTTTTACGAAAACAGAATTTCAATCAACTATTGTTGGATCTAATTAACTCCCTTTAAAAAGTCTTTTTGACATGCGCTGACCTGATCCATATTAAAGATTCTTTGAAATAACCATCAAAGATGTTTGCAGCAACAAATTTGAAGCCTATTAAACCCCATCAAGCAGCCAAAGTTAAACTGAAAGAGTTTGTTTTTTTAAGTACATTGCATTTTTTAATAGTTTCAAGTTATCAACTTTGTTTCATATAAATTCAACTCCTTCCTTTAAGAACAAGTAATCATTTTCAATTATTTTTTTCATTGCAATGTGTCTACAAGTACTTAAATGTACTGCTTCCCCATTTTTTTTAAAAAATTTTTATTAAAAACAAAGTCTATTTAGTGTTTAAAAAATAAATGTTTCATTATTAATTTACTATTTAAAAATACTATCCAGAGTAAGCTATTGGCTTGTATAGTACTACCAAAATATTTCCAAAAAATTGTTATTTTGAACTTTTTTAGTTTGTTGTTCCATCAAATAAAACATCAATGAGTATTTCTATGTGATGCAATCAATGGATTTTTTTAATGTGATATGTCAAAATAAATATCAACAATGCTCATAAATTCACATATTGCAAGAGGTGGTTAAATTAAAACACATTAAGCAAGCTGACAAACTACCCAGATGCTTAATGTTAAAATCATAACAATTCATCTAAGTCTGCAAAATATTTGACACAAAACTGCATAAAATACATGGGTCACAATATAACTGGAGCCAAAAAAGTCAAATGATTGAAATGAGCAAACGTACAAAAAGAATAGAAAAAAATAAAAATGTTGAATATGAAGAAAAAATAGTTGAAAGAAAGTAATTTAATAGTTTATACCCAGATAGACTTTTTTTTTCTTTTAACCCGGTGTTGCTTGGAACAAAATAATAGGGAGGTAACATTAACTAGGATTGCCCCTCCCCGCTAAATATTAGTTCACAGCATATATCATGGATGAGATAAACATACCTGTTTATTCTAAAGAATCAATCACTTAGTATACATTAGGTATGCAGAAGTCAAATAGGTTTGTTTTTTTGTTTTGTTTCCTAGGGAGTAAATGGAATTAATTAGGTCAAACAATGGTTGATATAAGTCTTGATTCCCTGAAACTGATTTTTATTTATTTATTTTGCACAATACCAATTGATGAAGTTTTATTACTGTGAAAGCATTCATCGAGGGCAACAACAATAGAATTTGCAGGCTGAATGTGACCCAATGGTTGTATATTGTGCAGGCCTGAATAGATTATTTATTCAAGTTTTTCTTTTTTTTAACACATCAAAAAATTATTAGCATCATTGTATTATCCAGCAGTATCTGTCTCTTGCAGGATATCTCGTAATTTCATATCCGGTATCCAATAGAATAGCAAAATCTATAACCAGTACATTGCTAAATAATATACATTTCCTAGTAAATCCTACTACTTATAAATAATAAAAATTGCTTTTAAATTTTAACCAATTTGGAGCACGAAAAATTTGGATATTATAAGACTAAGGATTATTGAACTTTAAATATTTTTTCTTCTTAAATGTACAGCAATGAATCTTGTCAACCATACAAAGAAAATCCCTTAAATATTTTCCTTTTGCTTAGTCATAGGCATAAAAAGCAAATCTTAGGTTTGCAATTTTGATAACTTATTAATATCAAAACAAAGATCTTTAACAAAACTTTTAAAATCCTAGTTACACATTAAGGTAAAAAATACTTTACAGGTGTATTTATTTCACTCCCAACAAGGCCAAAATGTGACTGAATTCAGTTTAACGTGCAGGAAGCAAACCTACAACAAGAACAGTTTTAAAAATTGCTTAGATTCTGTCAATATACCCAAGCAAAAGAAGCAGGAGCTGCCTGGAGGTGGAGGCTGGGCTCCAGACTTAATTTTTTCATTACTGTCTTGCGAAGAACAATTGTAACTCTCAGAATCAAAAGGTTTCTTTTTCTTTTAACACTTAGTTATCTATAGTTGTTGGTAGCATAATAAAAACAATATTAAAACATTTAGGAAATAAATAATATTGATTTTGGTCTATTTAGTCTTGAAGTCATTGGTCTCCACGTTTAGTCTTAATATTTTTCTGTATTCTATCTTATTGCTTTTTTATTTTCATCTTTATCTCAATACATTTTGAGTCTGGCTTTTTATTGGATGATATTTGTTTCTATAGAGCCCCTCAAGAGAACCAATAAAATAGGAAATAAACTTTTTCAAAAAATTTATTAAAATAAAAATGAATTATGCTTTTGATACTAAAGAAAACCATGCATCGGTTGTCATAACATTCCGATAAAAGAAAGTGTCTTTTGGGGTTTGTTTTTTTTTTTTTGTACATGCCTATTTTTTAATTGAATGATGGAAAAGTACAGAGCCTAAGAAATGAAATGAAATGAAATGAAACCTAATTATGATAGTTTTATACTAATCTATGTCAAAGATTAACAACAGTTCAAAATCAAACTAAAAATACAAAACTCATCCCTTAACCCCTTGTAAAAAAAGAAAAAAAAAAAAAAAAGAACTTGCAAATTTGGATGAATTGGGAGTGGCGGGAAAAGAAAAAAAAGAACAATGTAAAAATCCTAAAATTTTTCATCCTTAAATAGTTCTTACTTTAATTTTAAAAATTGTGACTGCTAATCTCAAACCCTGGAGGACCTCAGAACTTAACTTAATTCTCACCCACACAGTGCAAACACTAAATGAGTATAAGACCAATCTCATTAATAACTTTATCGTAAATAATAATTTTAAAAGAATATATATATATATATATATATATATATATATATATATATATATATATATATATATAAAAATAAATTGCTGATTTATACTATTCACTAACAAAAATTCTACAAAAGGTTGACCATGCCTAGTTTAGAATGACCAAACTTTCTAGGTATTTTACCAAAAGAAAAGAAAAAAGTATGGGCATCTCAAAACAAATAGCAAAAAAGAAAAAAAAAAAAAAAGATAAATAAAAAGAAAGATTAACATTTAATATTTTTGCATATGCCAGTCAATAGCAATAAGTCAATCTTTACAAGAAGTTTCACTTGGGTGGTGGGTAAGCAAAATAGATTAGTGAAACCAATGAAGAACCCTTTCGCATTGGTTATTTTAGTATTTTGAAAATTTGTATTTTCCAAGAAATAAAAATTTAATAAAAAAGACACTGATTTAATAATACAAAATGTTTACCATATATGCTCACATAACATATGACTTTCTGAGACCTAAGTTTTAGCTTAATATTAAAGGGATGGTTAAGCCGAGCTTTCAACAACTATTTGCACACACAAAATGTGCATCTCATGAATGGTGCAACTTCTTATATTAGGCTAAGTCTCAGAAAATTGCATGATACATGAATATATCTTCATTATGAAACAAAAAGAAAAACAACCATTCAATATTCTGCTATGAAACAAACAGAAAGCAATAAATTAAAACAAACAAAATATTGTAAGAAAAAAAAAAGAAGAAAAGATCAATTTCTAAATATTAACAGAAAACAAAATGACAATGTTTTAGAACAATATCAGAAGGAAATTCCACTTAGCACAGCAAATCACCTGTCAAATAGAGCTATATGAATACAAACACACACACACACACACACACACACACACACACACACACATTTCAAAAGTACCAGAGGCTCTTTAAAAGATTTTACCAATCATAAAAAACAAAACAACAGCAGTTGAGAATTACTTTGTGCTAGACACTTCTTCTGAACTCCTTAAATTCCTCCCCCCTCTACAAAAATGTCTTTAGAAATAAATAGCCCACAAATATTGACATGCCATTCAACAAACAAACCAAACCTAGATAGTTTTCTTAACTTAAAAGAAAAATGATGCAATAAGCCTAATTTATCAAGTACTCAGTCTAAGACTAAATGTTTTTAGCTTGATACTCTTATTAATCTACAAAAATGTAATGAGAATAAAGTCACTGAGATTGATTAATAAAAAATTCTTTTATATACAACGAACGAAATTGCGTTCCCAAAATAAAATTAGTTTGTGGGGATCTTACTCCAAATGTTTTAAGTTGATCATTATATATCCCAATGACAGCTGGAGAACTATAGCTATCAAATTTTCTGTGGTTAAATAATGGGACTATTTTTTGAAAAAGTTCTTCAAAGGGGGTGCAATTTTATAATGCAAGTATAAATAAAACAGGATATTACTTTGTGCATATCACATTAGATAAACTGGATCTTTACCTTTTTGTTATACAAATTTTTCTGGCAAGAAATCAAAGCTATGACCTTTTTACTGGTCATAAAAAAAGTTGCATTTACAGTTATAGTACAAGAAATAGCCACCAGAGATCATAAACGTTAACCTCACAATGATGTTTATCAACTTATTAGTATCACTAAAACATAGTTCAGTGTTGATAGTTTAAAAACCTGCTTGATGAGCAGGTTGTGCATTCAATACAAATGAAGAAAAGAAATCAAGTTCAGCAGAATTAAGATATAATGGTGTTAAGAACTAAATAAAGAAAAAGTCAATTGGTTTGATTTTTTTTTAATAGCATATCAACCATTGTGGTTTATTTAATGCTGAATACTGTTTATATATATATATATATATATTGCAAGCAAATAGTTGATAGGTAACTTATTTTTAAACAATTTAGAGTTCATTTGTTAAATGGTTCTGAGTATTGCTAATACTAATAATTCTATCTAATATTAATCATTTGTTTGCAGGCAGTTTAAATGGTTTCAACTTTTGCAATCTCAGTGCAATTGATCTTCAGCCAGTGCCTCTGAGCACCTTTAATATGAAATAGGATTGGGTACTTGCTTGCCATAAGAGCTATTTGAAAAATACGATTCGGACAATCATATTGGTGCTAGGGCTCAATATGACCAGATTGATTAGGTCGTGCCCCCTTCTAGCTACCCATCAAGCCACTAAGGGCCAACATTGTGTGTTGCAAGTCAAATGTTGCAGAGGTACAGTCAGCATATTCTATGGCCTCAGCCAACAAGGCGAAAGTCAGCTTATACAAATCAATACAAGTATATATCTCTAGAGCAGCACTTATTAAATAATCTATAGCCATTGCTCATGAGTTCATAAAAGATTTCCAACTCAACACTTTAAGGACAAAAGATAAAAAATAGGATTAAATGATTTAATTCGAATTTTAAAAAGAAAAAAAACTTAAAATATTTGCTTTTATTTTGAGATTGATTTCTTAAACCGTCCTAACAATAAACAGGGGGAAAAAAAGACTTTCATATTGGAAAAAATTGAACTGAAAATTGCAAGATGGTGCATCTCAAAATTTGAGCAACATTTACAGTCTATTGGCATAGATCATTAATCAGTCTTTCTTTAGCAAGAGAGAATTGTAAAAAAAAAAAAAAAAAAAAAAAAAAGAATTTTTAAATCAGTATAGATAAACATATGAACAAGTTCTCTTGCAAGTATTTATGGTTCAATTAAAAACTCAAATATTATTGAATTTTTCATGCAAGAGAATAAAGAGGAGAAAAACAAAAATTTCAATGGATCAAGATTTTCATTTGAAATGAAATTTATGACATAAAAAGGTCAAGAATTATTTCTTGTCATTGTGTTAACCTAAAAAATATGAACATTATTATCACTATGATTTTTGCAGAATCAACACCAGGTCATCATATATACTGATTTTTGTGATACAGGGGTAATACTGAAAATATTTTTTTTTTTTTTTTGTTACAATAAGTCTCAAAGAGAAGAAAAAAGAAAAAGACATTAAAAACTCAGAAAAACCAAGTCACATTCAAAGTGTTTTAATACCGGTATTCAAGACCTGCTTTAAAAGAATTAAAAGAAAAAAAAATAACAACAAAAACAAACTATTTTATCCAATTATTTATTCACATCACTTTTTTTTGTTTTTGAAGATACAAATATTACAGTCTTAATTTTAAAGTACACATGTACTGTAAAAAAAAAAAAAAAAAAAAAAAAAAAAAAAAAATTAAAAAATAATATATAAATAAAAGACAGACAAAAACTAAGTGTTTTGGATTAAAATACAAAAGTTGATTGTAGACATGTCAAAGATAAATTCTATCAATAGAAATATGTTTTTCACTAACCCTTTAAAAAGGTTGTAAACAAAAAATTTAATGCTAAGTTACCCAAAAGATATCACCATTGTTTAAATGTTCAATTTTGAGAGTGAGATCAATAGAGGAACTCACAATCATACAATATGAACAGTATCTTTGACTTTCAAATAAGTGTGGCTTTTCTTTTAAATACCATTCAGCTTATAAGATGCTAAATAGTATATATTAAAAAGATTATAGTCTAAATACAATCATATAAACAAGAAACTAGTCATCTGTTGTGGCATTTAGGGATCCAAGTACTAATTAGGAGTAAGATGAAGAGCAAAAGAAATCTCTACCTAAACCTCTGACTGTGAGCACTTGAAAATTTGTTTCAAATGCTAGCATATGAAGTAATACTTATTGCTATTTGTGACATAATTATAAAACCTCAAGTATGGTTACTCAGTCTTCAGACATAATATCTTCATCTTTTTATGCTATTACATTTTTGCATTTAAAAAAGAAAGAAAACATTAATAAAATACCAATGTAGCTGATACAAAGCAAATCAAATTGTGTACCACCAGTGACATACACAGTGTATTTATTGATTAAATCAGCCAAAGAAAATGTTTTAAAGCCTAATCAGAACTTTTTCTTTAAATTTTATAAACATGAAGTCTTAGAGCATTTGAGTAGCTCTTTTGTCTAGCAATAGACAACACAAATATTGGTTTAAAAAAATAAATATATATATATATATATATATATATATATATATATATATATATATATATACACATACATGAAAAGAATTCCAAGTTATTAGTGAAGATATTTTAATAAATTTAATTTGCAGAGCCAAAAATTGAAGCACAAATAAGCAATATGTAACGTTAAGCAGGTATGGACATGAAATTAGAAAAGAAAAAAAAAAAAGACTTAAAGAATTTTGATGCATTAAAAAATGAAAACCTCTCTTAAAAAGTCATTTTTTTAAAAAGAGAACAGATGAGGAAAGAGGGGGGAAAAAGAAACAGAGGAAATTGAATTTTTTTTAAACATTAAATCTTCAGAATTAATTTTCATGACTATTTTTCATCATTATTTCCTAAGCTTTGCTTAGTCAAGCATATGAGCTTTAATCTTTAGAGCCTGTTATAGCAGAGGTACTTTTATCCCCCACACATACCATAGCACAAGATTACTGTTGCAGAGATAGCAGGTAAATTTAGGCTCAGGATCTCAGGGCTTGAAAGGTTAAGTTGCTTACAATACCTGCTGTTAAGTGATCACTTATTTAAACATTGATCAGGCTCATTGCTTTGGTGATGAATTCAAGAAACAAGCATATCAGTTTTTGTAAAGGTCTATCCAAAGCATCTAATTACTCAGGAACAGAAGTGAACTATATTCTGTAATATACTTTTTAAAAGAAAAATTCCCTTTTAGCTACATGGTCAAGATTCTCAATTTGATTTTCATTGCTTTCAATAAACTTCAGGGAAAAATTGACAGAACTTAACATCTAAGGATTTTAAAAATTCAAAATTGTCACAAGAATTTATCTACTTGCTCAGAGTTGTTAACAAATCTCCCATAAAAATACTGAAAACTATAAATTTTTACTTTTTACACAAACACACACAAAAAAACTATAATTTAACATAATTTATCATTTTTTATCAAATCTTGTGTTTTTAAAAGTCGAAAAGGTTTTTGAAACCAGTATATAATCCCTTCTTTGAGGTGAGTATGGTTCAATTTTGACCAGTTTTCATGTCAAACTCCAAAAGCATTAGATCACAGAAGTAATTTTAAATGTTTTGCAAATTTGAAGAGAAATTTTTCCAACTTCATCACAATAACAGAAACTAAAAAATGGTTAATTCTTCATTAGGAACTCTCTTATTGTTCCCTTGAATTGAAAAGCCAAGTTTAATTGCCAACAATGTAAAAAAAACATTAAATAAATGAAGACAAAAAAATATTAAAATAATATAAACTGACTTGGATATAAGGTTAAGACTGCAAGAAACAAATAAAGCAACAATTTTCCAAAATCTATTTCAGTTTTAAAAATAAAAATTGTCTTTTAGTATTTCTTCTCTATTACTATGCTTAGCTATTGCTTTTCCTGACACACACACACACATTTATTATATATATATATATATATATATAATAAAGGTGTGGTGATGTGTTGACAAGACAGTCAAAGAGAATACATGTGATTTTCCTTGGCTGCAAAGAAAATATAAATGCTTATTTCTTTGTAAAACTGGAAGTGACAAAAAAATGTTTGTTAGAGGAAACCAGTCTTTTCATATGATCAATAGCTCATGCGGATTGATTGGTTAGTCGTACCAATCAGCGAATTATATACAGAAATACAAGGCATCACTCGAGATAAGACAGTTACAGTCAGACAAAGCAAGGTCAATTTCTAAGCAATGAAGATGAAAATAAATTTGTAAAACTTATTTTTGCATCCCTAAAAACTTTGTCTTAGCTAAAATAACTGTACAGGTGTTAAGTCAAAGTTACATATCAATTCATATATTTTTGATGCAAAAGATCTTTTGAGCAATTTTACCCACTACCTCATCCAACCCTGTTCCAAAAAACATCAAAACAAATGAAAAAGTATATTAAGTTTACTTTCATACTATTAGTTTTTTTTTTTTAGATAGTTTATAAGATTCATATTTGACAAAGTTCTAAAATAAATTTCTAACTCTAATACACAGTGCACTTTTAAGTTATGATTATTAAAATAGAATTGTCAAATATAGTGACATGGCAAACAATTATTGGTTTGGTGTTTCATGACATATCAACCCTTAGGGGTTATTCAATGTCAAATACTCTGTGAGTGTGTGGAGATATATAAAAATTGTAAGAGAATAATTTGTAGGTAATTTGTTGTTTTTAAACAAGTTAGAGCTCATTTGTTTACACAGTGGTTTCAAGTATTGCTATCTAACACTAATAATTCTATTCAATATTAATTTGTTTACACACAGTTAAATGGTTTCAACTAGTGCTATCTCAGCACAATTGACTCTCAACCACAGCTTTCTAGCACCTTTAAAATAAAATAGAGTTGAGGACTTGTTTGCCACAAGAGCAATTTGAAGAATACAGTCAGGATAATCATATAGGTGCTTGGGCTTGATGTGATATTTTCTCAATATTATAATTTTTGATACTTAAACACTTAATATCCACATTGATCAATCATGTTCTTAAAAAATTAATGAAATATAGTTGTCTAAAATGAGTTGGGTAGAAAACTGTCATACAGTTACCAAGAACATTTACAAGTACTTCACTGATATAACATTTATACAATATTACAGCTTTGCTGATATTATAGAGCAAAAATGTTCTTTATGTTTGAAATTCATTTGTTGTTGATCAGTAAAAAGCATCTATGAGATTATTTTCTTAAATCCTTTTTAATCCAGGTTAAAATTACGCTAAGGGTAACCTGGAACTGAACTTTTTTAGACCTTATTTCCCCAATGATACCTGCATTGGAAAAATAAGATCTAAAAAAGTTTGGCTTAAGGTTAACTTTACCCCACTTTTAATGTGGACTATTTCTTGCCAGACATTTTCACAATTAGTGAATTTCTTCAATATTGCTCAGAATTTAACCATACAGTTCTTCCCAATCCAAACAGTGTATAAAAACAGCTTTCTATAACCAAAGCTAGAACCAGCATTTGTTATATCATTTCTTTAACATGATAAAATCTGATAGGAAAAAAAAATTATTTTTATATATCAGACAGACAAACAGACAAAGCAAAGCTCGAGTCACTGACTACATTTAGAAAAATAAATAGCTATGTATTTATTTTAAAAAAAGAAAAATAAATAAAAAACCCTCATTGACATTTACAAGAGGTCCAAAGACAATAATACAAAAATCAAACATAAAATAGAAATCATTTTTAAACATTTTAAAACACATGTACTTTAAATTCTACATCATTTCAGATTATGAACATCTCTTAATGCTCCTTTTAAAAGAAAAAATTAATTCTGTAAATGCCTAATACTAGTGACTCTCCTCCCCACATAATATTGAAGTTATTATGATCCAACTAATTAAGATTGAAAACTAATAGAAAACTTTAGTGGATGCTTATAGTTTAGTCACAGTGTTAAATAATAGATTGACTGAATCTTACTTAGTATTTAGTATAATTTTTGAAAAGATTTAAATAGTTACACACAGAAACCTTATTTAGATGAGGTTAACTAAGTGTAATTGACAGGTAGTAACCTCTAAGGGCAGTTTGAAAGCAAGGTCTTCATTGAAGGATTGTAAAGACAGGTGTTTACAATACTAGATGTTAGATTTTAACTTTAAATCAGTTAGCCAAGAGCAGTTAAAAGCTCCACTCCGCTACGGTCTTAAAGCTAATTGCTGGTAACACATAATGCCAGTTAAGTATGAGAAAAAATTTAAATAATAAAGACTATGTTCACGAGAAAAAGGAGGTATTTCATTGTTATTCATACCAGCAGAGAAGTAAGAGCAACCAGTGAAGAATATGGAACAGTGAGAATGATCACCAGCTAAAAAACAAGATGCCTATCCAACAACATGAGTAAAAAAAGTTTTACAGATTGGCAATGATATTTAAGAATGTTTTTTAGAAATTCTAAAAATCAAAATTGATTTCAATTAATTTGAAGAAAATAAACATGTTTACAATCAAGAATAGTTTAAAGTCATAGATGTTTAAATAGAATATATATTTTCAGGTTTTGTAATCAGCAATGGCATAGAAAGGTATTCAAAGAAGAATGAAATTACTATGTATACATAAAGTAAAGAGTGCTTAGCTCAATACCAGTAATACTAATCACACACACACACACACACTAAATTGATTCAATATAGCTGTTTTATCATTAAGATTAGCCTGATTTATTTTCTAATAAATCATTTAAAAACTTAAAATTAACTCATAAGACTGAAATAGATGAAAAATGAGGGCATCTTATGCTTAAACATAGAATGTGTACAAGTTGAATATAAGATATAGTAATTTGAATGACAAAGCAACTGCAACCTTGATTATCCTTGAACGATCTTATAGTCAATGAACTTCAAGTTGTAGAGACTCTAATTGATAATGATCTGATGGTCTAATCTCAAGTGAAAATAACTTTATAAGACAACTTATGCCATAACATTAATAAGAGAAGAAACTGTATTTGTTCCAGTATGCAAAAACACCTTAAACCATTCAACTTGCTAAATGGTAGACAAATAACGACAATGAATGTGATACGTATTTGATGTAAAGGAGAAGATTTGTGACAGCAATTATAGAAAGGAAATATGAATCCCACAGTATCTATCTTCATTTATATATCATCAAATAATCCAGGATGCCAACAATGTTGATTGCAGAAGTCTTCCAACAGCACTATTTAATAAAATGGACCACTTTTTGTACAAAATCAATGATAAAAGCTATTTTTTATTATTGATACAATGTAATAAATAAAAAATTTCATGATTAATAATATCTCTCAAAATTATTTTAATAAACCACTTGGTTCATTTTGAATTAGATAAACTTATTGGTCACTAAACATTTTTCTTATCACACAAATTTTCGCTTAAGGCTACAAATATCACAATGTAATTTTGCTAATTTTAATTAGAGCATGTTTTGCAAAACAAAAAAACAATGGAATGAATGTTCCATCTTGAATCACCCATATCGAAATTAGAAATGCAAAATTATATGATACTGAAAACTACACTTAAATTAATTTCCTTTTCCACAATCTGTTCTTGAATGCAAATTTAGTATAGGAATATATCCTTATTAGACCAAGTTTATAAATTTCTAAGTGAATGCTGGATTTTGTATGTGGAGCAAGATTGCAAATACAAAGTAAACATCTGACCAAGAAGACTCGCAGCAGCAACAAATGAATTTACTATAAAGCCTAAAAAAGTCAGACTAATATGACTATCCTTGTTCTTTGATTTAAGAATAACACTTAAGATAAAAACAATTTCAAGATTATTTTCTTTTTTTCACTTATCAACTTAAAAGTTTATACAAACTGAACTGCTATTGATAAACCTTACTAAATCAATTATTACTTAGACTGCATAGTCTTCAGTCCAATGTTTTGGCATAAGTAATAATAAGTTGGTCATATACCTGTAGTTTACAACCAAGAACAAAGAAAACTTATATTATAGCCATAAAATGAATATACAAATACATTTCAACTAAACTTTATAAGATTATTTTTCATTACTTCTTTTCTTATTTCAGATATCAAAGTATAGAAAAAAATTTATTGTATTTTTATTATCAAATATATTGTATGCATCTAATGATATGTTAACCAGTTTGTTTAAAGATAAAAAACTAATATTCCAATAGATTTCTTTTGTTTTCTCAAAAACCAAATGTCCAGAAAAATATGTTTTAGACTCAAAATCATGTCAGTAAGAAACAATGACAAATTTTTAGTTTTGTTTCAAAATACATAATAAAAACCCTTTCGAAAAGGGAATACAAATCGGCTAGAAAAAAATATATAGAGGCGTTAAAGAATTTACAACCAGAGCAAGATAAATTTCTATAACTATTTACTTCCTAAAATACTTGGATATTATAAAAAGTTAACTTAAAAGCATCCCCATCTACTGTGAGAGTAATGAACGACCCCTAATTTTTAACCACAAAAAGGTGTTTTTATCATCGATGTGTTCAAAAACCTATCTTGTGTAATTGTTTTTAAGTGAAAAATTAGTCTTAAGTCTTTCACTAAACATTTACCATATATATATATATATATATATATATATATATATATATATATATATATATATATATACACACACACACACACATACTCGTAAAGATTTACAACATAAACTAAACTTATATATAACAATCACTGCAGTGATTACAATTCTATGAATAACTAATAAATCTTAGAGTTTAAAGAATTTCTTCTACTAATTAATAAACAATTAAAAACAAATGAAGAAAAGACTGTCAACCAAACTCAAAAGTTCTGAACAACCAATGTACAAGTTATAAAAAAGTCAAAGCAGTTCAAAAGGTTGCATAAAAAAGCAAGACTAACAAATGAATGCCGAAATTCAACTTGACCAATGAAACATTAAAATTAGGATTACTAAACTTTCAATGAAAAAAAAAAAATTCCCTTATAAATTAAAAACAGAAAAATATCAATTCAAAAAGTCCTTTATAATGAAAAGACAAAGTGAAAAATGTCATGCTAATTCTAAAAATTGACAAGTCCAGAAATTTTGTAAAATTTTACAGTGACAAGTAAAAAAAAAAAAAAAAAAAAAAAAAGTAACATTCATGTTGGAATTTTCAAAATGGAAAAGAAAAAAATGTTGGGATTTCAAGAAAGCTGAAACAAAAACAATGAAAATGGAGCAACAGGATAAAAAAAAAAATAAAAAAAATAAAAAAAATGACTACATTTTATGTTTAGAAAGAACTTAGTAAGAAAAGAAACCCTCAGGCAGTCAATCGTACAGTGAAAGCAGAAAGGAATTAAATGGTAGATAAAATAACTCAAGCAGCCAGGGAGAGAAATATGTAGTATATATATATATAATGAAAACATTGAAGAGAGAGGAGAGAAAAGGGATCGGTTGGCTCTGTTGACTGCACCCCAACCTTAAGATATAAAAAAAAAATTTTTTTAAATAAAAAAAATAAACAGATCAGTCAAAATAAATCAATTGTGTGATGTAGTAGCTAAATTAAGAAACAAGCAGCTGCAATCCATAATATCAAAAAGGATACTACACTAAATGATGACGTCAATGTGAACACATAATCCGAGTGCAGTCAATCTAACGGACAACAATTGCAAGGAACTTTCTCAGTAGATTAGAAACATGTGAAAGATTTTCTTTAACATCACAATTTCCTTGCAATATAAGAATTAGACTCTCTAGTGATATCTTTACTAAACAATTATTATTAACAATGCAATTTAACAATGAACAATCCTCCTCCTCTCAAAGTATTAAATTATTCTTTGTAATTGATTACATGTAATTCATTTTACTGTAAAATAATTCAATGTCAGATAACAGAGCTGGTAATTTTTCCAGATATTTATTAACAAATAAGCCTATATTTACATAAATAGAAAGCTACATCTTCAGAATGCTGAATAATTTTGTCTTCAGGAGGTCTGCAAGAATTTTTTTTTTTTTAGTCAAACTAATTGATTTTTATTAAAGGCTTCAACAAAACATATTCAACATTTAACTCCATAATCAGATGGAAGGAAAAGTAAAATGAGACTACATGTAAATAGCGCCCACTATAAAATTACTCAACATTCATTTCCAAATTTAATTGTTATATATACACATATAACAATTACAATACACATGGTACCAATTACGCAGAGGTAAATCATGTTTGAAAATGGTATCACTAGTAGACCATCAACAACTCCTATAATATAGTTATTGACTAAGTTATAGTTAGTTTGGCATAAAGCCACGTATATGGTGGTACCTAGTGATAGTCCAATTACCTAAGTAGTTTAGATCGGCAAGACCAATATTTCAATATATTCAACCAGTGTTTATCTTTCTGAGATAGACAACAAAAACACTCAGTATTGAATATCTTCAATATCTTAATACTTTATCAACCTCAATCAACATTGTGTTTACATGAGAAAATATCACGAAAAGTATCAAAAAAAATTTTTTTTTTCTCCCGTGTACCTTTTTAAAATATTTAATTACCATCTGATATAGTTTACCTAAATATCAAAAGAAATGCTAGACTGATTTGAGAGCAATTGTTTGCCAAGAGGCTCACTAACATGGCACTTGAAACTGGTTATCAGTTCAAAAGTCAAACCTTCAAATAGGCAAGTGATTTTATTCAAAGATAAATACAAAAGATAAATAGGTGATGATGAAAGTTATTTGGAAATAATAACATTGCAACTCAATTTTTTGTTTATCTAACAATTTTTATTTTACTCAAATGAAAAGAAAAACAAAGGTTGTCAATGATACAAACTCTTAAAAAGAAAAAAAAATGAAATAAAAAGCTTCCTTCAGAAACTTTGGAGGTAAAAGGGTGGAAGATTGTCTGATTCAGTTTTTATTAACGAAGACAACAAGCAAATGGTGAGACATACAGATCATGATGACTAATTAGAAAGTAGGTGGAGAGTAGTAGTAGTAGTAGTAGTAGTAGTAGTAAATTTCATTAAATGTAACACACAAGCAGATCAGAAAGACTAACTGAGAGAACAAAAATTACTTGCAATTTTACTGTTGGGTTAAAAATCGCCAAGTAATTTAAGCATGCAAATTTTAATTTTTTTCTTTCTTTCACAATAGATAAAGCAACAAAGTCAGAACCAACACAAAATTAATAATCCTTTAAATAAGAATAAGTTTTCAAAAAGCATGTTCAGATGCACATCAGTAATTAGAAGCAAGCATTTTTTCTTAAATAAAAGGGGGTCAGATACAAAGATTGTTTGTTTTTATTAGCAGAAAAAAGGGGTCGCCACTATTTAAAATAACGACATAGATCAGTCTAGATATATCGCAGCAATAAAACTTATCAAAATAAAATGACTTACCAATCACAACAGCTGAAAATCTCAAGACAATAGCTGTAGTGTTGGTAATAGCAGTAGTAATATTACGAAAAAGTAATGTGGGCCTCATTACAAGTCGAACATGATCAGATTACCTGTGAAGCAGGTAAAAAGCTTTAAAGACGGATAGGCTAAGTAGTACATTATTCTTTTGATTAGGGGGTGCAATAATCAATAAGCAACATGCTCAATTATTGGGAAAGCAACGTGAAAATGAAGCAAAAAGAATTGGGTTAATTCAAGCAAATAAAACAAAGTTGGTAAACAGGAATGATGAAAGCAAAAACAAAGTTGTGTCGTTTTAGTAAAGTAAATGTTAAAAGTAAAAGAATAAAAACTAACAAAAAACTATTTATGAATCAACAAAAAGTCAACTCGTAAAATGTTGATATAAAAAAACGTATATACCTTTTTCCTTTTTGATAAGAAAATGGCCTACAATTATTTTGACATTATTAAATGTAAACTTGAATTTATTTGTAAACACTGTTTTCGACTTTTTTATTTTTTTACTATGAAGATATTTCCTTGCATCTTTTTAAGATATGACCCCCACACACGAGTATATATTCATATCAGGTTTGTTTATATTTGTCTTAGAGCAACAAGATAAATTCGATAATGCAAATAAAATTCTAGAATTCAACCTGAAAAAACAAATCCAACAACTACTGTTTAAATTGTTTTCATGAATGAATATTAAATAGTCTACGATAAAAAGCGCGGTAAGGGTAACCCAAAACCGAACATTTTTTTTTTTTAAACTCTTATTTTTCTGATTCGCGTATCATTGGGAACGAGAAAAGTTTTGTGAAAGCCTGACAATTGACTACATTTTTTTTCCTTTCTTCTTTCAGTTGACGGCATTTCAACTGATATTTTTTAAAACTATAAAGCAAAAAAGAACTGAAATTAAATAGGTCATCCTAAGAGATATTTTCCCCATGCGCTTAAAAATAGAGGAGTTATCTGAAATTTGTCAGTTGATTTCATTCAGTCAAGCTGTTACAATCATCCCTAGCCACATGTTAAGTGTCACAGGTCATGGAACAACAAAACTGCATATGACCATTATTTGTCTTAATGGGTTTTTAATTAAGTGTACTATAGCTGAAAAGCAACAAGCCTTGTCAGATTTATTTTAGACTTTGAAAATATATGCGAGTTGAAATGAAAAAAAAAAAAAAAAAAAAGATGGAAGCATCAGGTCTACCAAACTAGATATCTGAAAGTAAATATAAAAACAGCAGAAAGAAAGAAAACGACAAAAAAAAAAAAAGCAAACGCAAGGATAGTCACAACTACATAATTACAAGTTATCTAAAAGTCAATATTTGATGCATGCAATGCAAATAACATGTAATAAGCTCAAAAGAGGCTGATACAGAAAAGAAAGCAAAAGATTCACAATTGTTTCAGGATCCTTCCTCCTTTCGCTGTGTATGACTTAGGTGAAATAAATAAATATACAGAAAGCTGATATATTACTGTTCCTTCCTGCTTATCAAATTTATAGCTGAATTCTTGATAAGTTACAATACTAAACTATTAATTACTTCTAAATTTAACCAGGGTTCATTTTAAAAGATGAAGTTTGTTTTTATTTTCATATTTACTTTTCAATAGAAAAAATATCAAGAAAACAAATAATAAAAGATATGAGCATTTTTTCTTCATTTTTGTTCCTCCTGTACAAAAAAAAAAAAAATAAATCCCTGCAAATATTTTTATATTATTCTAAATCGCAAAATTATTATTTCGTGAAAGAAACAAAGTTGAAGTTGACTGATTTATTCAATCAGCACAGGAATTGTTGGAAGATGAGAAAATTTGCTTTACATTTTCCATATGTAAGAAAGTGAATTTTATGGTTGCATACGTGATTTTTTAAAGAACCAAAAGAATAATCTAACAAAAATTAAATTTGTCATTTTTAGCACTTTAGCTTCCAATAATTGAATATAATTTTCACTAAATGAGGAAAGCGCTTTATATTATTAAGTTTTGTTTTTTGTATTGTTTAATCAATAGCAATAAAAAATAAATAAATAAAAATAGACGACTTTAAAAAAAGCTTGATGAAAATGGCTTTACACAACAAACGTTTAATTTTTCAATGAGTTTCTTCTTTCTTGAAACGGAAACCCATTTTTAACCTAATATTTCTTCATTAATCAAAAGTTGAATATATTGTGAAAATTTTAGATTTAAAAATTCAGGTTACAGACCAACCTAACAAGAAAAATTAATAGATAAAAAGGAAAAGAAAAAGCCAATTAGAGTTGCTTACCAAATCAAGTAAGAAAGATAATATTATCGGCATTATTCCGCACTGTGGGAGATGACCCCCCCCCACTCTAAATCAATGAGATTTAACGGAACTCAAGAAATGTAGAACAAAAAAGTGAAAATAAAAGCAGTAATCTTTTTGGCGGTAAATAAAAATACTCGAATTTAAGAAATAAAAAAGAAATATTCCAAACACAAATGCTGAAGATTAATAATAAAGGATCTACATTTATTCCTCGAAGTGTAATTTTTTAAAAATTCATTTTTTTTTTACAATGTAAAAATGTTATTTTCTGAATTTTTAGATTTTATTTTTGGAAAAAAGTGAATGGCGACGACATTGGATTTATCTGCCCTTAAATCGTTTTGGTGAAAATAAGCTTCGTGTGAAAACGTTGTACAGAAAACTTTTCATAAATCGAATCTTATTGATTGTCGTTAAAATAATCGATACAAAAGAAAAAATTATCTATTTCAGGATTGATCTGACAATAAATAAATAAACGCTTAAAAGTTCTAGATAAAAAAATTATAATTGGAATATAAACTTATCAGTTCAATGTCAGTGACAAATTAGAGAGGAAAAAAATCAAAATAAATATTAAAAACTAAAACAAGGTCTAATGAATATTCAAATAATTAAAATAGAAAATCCTAGGTATTTTTTATTTTCAGTCTACTGAAGTGGAAAAAAATCTACTCAAAATGTTTATTTTAAATCACTGGATAGATTATACACACACATATATATATATATATATATATATATATATATATATATATATACACACACAACACAGGGAGAGTAATTTAAAATAAGGACCAAGGAAAAATAAATTTGAAAATTGACTTTAAGATCCACTATTCAGAAGTATTGTGAAGTAAGAATTACGCAATTTGATTCTATCTCATATTTAAAAAAAAAAAAAAAAAACATCGCTTAGCAAGGAAGAACTACGATGACGACCCAAGTGTTTTATTTTTGCAAAATATTTCTTGAAAAAAATTCAAATTTCTAATGAATTAAAACTATAAGGAAAAAAAATTACATTATCATCATCTCTACTGTACAGTTTACGGTTAAATGAATCGTCTAATAAGAAAATCCAATGTAAAAGACAATGCTGATGAATCGGACAAGTGGTGATGATAACGAAAAGACAGACTTGAGGATTAATTGTGTTAGGTGTGGACTCACCACTATGGGATTTATGTAAGTAGAGGTGAAAAAAAGGTGAACACTTGCCCTTAAAAACAGATGATGAACAGATCTTTTTCTTTGGTGTGGGTAAGAAAGGGGGAAAATTTAAGCTATGAAATTAAGTGATTTCAATCAAATTTGAAAATTAATTTAAAGGAATTTTATTTATTGGGTAAAGGGGGCAACGATCCACTTTAAAATAAAAAGACGTAAAATATATATCTCAACACTATGTTTTTCCAACCATATATATTAAATAAATCATATTTGAAAATAGTATAAGATAAAGTTCTAATTTTAGTGCAAAAGAAAAAAGATGGAAAAAGATGATCAGATGAAAAAAACGATACGAGGAAAAAATAATTCCTATCTTTTTAATAATCTTTTAAAATCAAAGCAATTAAAGTTTTAATTCTATTTTTGTTTACTTTAGGAATTTGTTCATTATGGCTCAGTTTTATTAGATGAATTTTTCAAAAAATTAATTTGAAATCAAAATAAAACAGATTTATACTTTGTCCTTAATTATTGAAAAAGTGAATAACAAAAATATCTAAGCTTACTTAAAAGAAATAAAATAAAAATATATTAATAAACTTGTGTAAAAATGAACAAATTATTATAAATCATAATAATTTATAAATAGATTTGCTTTTCTTTTTTTTTTTTTAAGACAACTATACAACTGAGGAGGAACAAAGTTGGGAAGAGTCCCCCTTTTAAGTTAAAAAAAAAAGGCAAGAGAAAAAAGGGGCTCGTCATAGTCATGATTTGTTGCAGGGAGAGATGATAACCACCGTCATCAATTTGATTTTGATGATGATGCAGAGAGAGTAGAGATTAGAATATATATATATCTCCATTTTTTTAAGCTAGAAGAAATGACTTAAAAAGTTTGGTCTTTTAAAGAAAAAAGACTAAAAATATGATAAGACTGGTTTTCATCCGTCTAGACGAAAAGTACTTAAAACAACGAACGAGCAGCTTTTTTTAAGAAAAAAAAGAAAGCGAGCAGTCACACAGTTGGTTGGGGGGGAAAAAAGAAAAAAAATGAGTTGAGGGGGAAAAAAAGCAATATATAAAAAAAGGCAAGACTAAAAGCAAAGGATTTAAAGGCAGAAATAAAGATAGACAGACAAACACTGCCTGCTTTGACATACACTACACTGAACTGGCTGGCTGGCGATGACTACTACTGCTACTAGATTCTTTAGTGTGTGTGTGTGTGTGTGTGTGTGTGTATATATATATATATATATATATATATATATATATATATATATATAGAGAGAGAGAGAGAGAGATAGATAGATAGATAGATAGATAGGTAGGTAGGTAGATTGATACACACACACACATTATTACACAAAAAGATAGACTATGACTACTACCACTGCTATAACAGAAACAAGACATCACAATCTTTTTCATATGAACAAACTTTAATCTACAATATTTATTCTAATAGTAAAAATCCACTTTTATAAAACACTAAATACAAAAAAGAAACATACTTTTTCTCAAAAAATCTTCATCATGAATAAAAAGAGTTTTTATTATTTAATTTTTTTCTTTTAAATATATATATATATATATATATATATATATACACTTCTTACCCCCTTTTCGACTAAAAACTCTCAGCTAAGTATGTGTGCATTAAATAAGAAAAAAAAAGGGATTTAGAAAAATCTATTAAATTATCACCTCCGTTTCGGACGGTGCCAGTTAAAGTGACAATAACATCAGACAGATACAATGATTATAAAGCCGATGGTGTCATTCTAGGACTGATGAAAGCAAACAATAAGCCAGCACAATCCAGACATTAGTGAATAATAGACAACTACTGTAGACACTGTGGCGATAGCGACTAGAACAAGCCGCCATCTTGTGAGTGGATGTGTGTGTAAGTGTCTATATTACCAGATACACGATCAATTAATTAGGGCTGTAGATCTATAACTGAACACCTCCAGACCAGATTAACTACGTCAAAAACACATCTGGGTCGCCTAGAACCCCGGCATTTGAACATTACGTATCTACGATCGACGGGAAGGGATTAAATAAGAGATTTCGTTCCAACCTCGACTGATACACTGTACGATGGCGGCCATCTTGGGGATAACAAGAATAATTTATAAATCTTACCTCGTCCGATTCGCCGACAAGCTCCCGGAATTGTTTCAATCCACAGCAAAAGCTTAGTACCAATCCAAGGTTTGGATCTGTTTGTGTCCTGGACTCTTCTTTTAGGTAGCGAACTGATATTCGCTCGTATCTACAGCCAGGACGACCGGGAAACCGTGGCCGCGCCATTACTATTAACCTGCTAACATCTGGGCCTGGCAAGATGGCTCGGCCAGCAGTACACTTTTTCTCAATTAGTGATCATTCGCTGCCCTGGCGACAGCGGAGTGCATGTTGTCAATTTAGTTTACGATCACTGCATATAGTTACAATTTTAGCATTGTTTCAAAACATTCTCAAGTACTACCGTCGACTTCTTCGTAAAATTGTTTTGATGAAATTTATACATCCTCGATTGGGGCCTCGTCTTGACCAATCAGCTTGCCGCTATTCCCCGCCAAAATTCGGTGACCTCACAACGCATTAAAACTAAGAAGAGCAATGGTACAGGTCCGCTCACTAATGCGGGGGAGACAACAAATGTGCACTTTCCCCCTTTTTTGTGTAAAAATTGAAATTAAATAAAAAAATAAAAAAAGAGATAACACACAAACTAGCAATTTATACCAAGAAGGAAAAAACGCATACATCTGCTCACATCAGAATATTTTTTACTAGGGCGTGAACAATAGTATAATTCTTATTTTTTTTATTCAACCCTTTTTTCCTGTGACTACAACTTAAAAAGTATTTTTCGATAAACGTGTATTTTACTAAGTATTCACTACAATGACTTTATGGTCTAAAAATACTTGGTCAACAATTCTTAACTTTGAAACATTTTTTTAAAATTACTAGTTGTCTCGTTTTCTTTCTTTTTTTTGGGGGGGATGTTTTTGTTTTGTTTGTTTTGGTTTTTTTTAATCAATCAAATACTATAGATTCAAATTCATAGTGAATGTGAGTTACATTAGTCTAAAATTTTCAGAAACAAGAAATAAACAGCACAAATAATTCATGAAAAATCAACAATCACACATGCTAGTTTATTATCGATTCATTAAAAATTTCAAATATTATATATATTCTTTAAAAATATTTTAACTTGAAGGTTTATCAACGAGTTAAACTTCTCATACACAGCTAGCTCCTCCCATCTCTTTTATGTTCGGGTATTATGCTAATTTTTCTTAACAGTGGGTGTTAGAATAACAAAACAAAAAATACAATTGTAGATCAATATATCTCTTTAAAATTGTTTCTCTTGTTTCCATAGACAATTTAATATTATTTCAAAACCTATTACATGGTTTTATTTGGGTTGACTTGGATTTCTGGAAAAAACCTCGGCGTGTTCTTTCCCGATTCCGAGTGCGTATCCAATGATTCATTAATTCTTTAAAACAATTTTATTACATATGCAACAATTATAATTAATCATAGAAAGTATTTTATTGCGGTCATTTGAATATGTCATGATACTGGAAAATATATTTTATCATGCTTAAAACAGAACTCGACAAAAAGTCTACAGTATGACATGTGTTCTGAATATGAGCGCATAGGACCCACCCAACTTCAACATTACATTAAAATCTCATGAACAAACATTTTAAGAGAAGGAACAAATTTTTTTTTTTTTTTTTTAATGAATAAAAGTATGTATATATTTAAGCGGCCTTAAAGTATTTAAAAAGAAAAGTTTTATTGACATGTGAGACTTTCTCATAGTCAATGAATGGGAGGTTCTGCTACTGGTCGTCGAAAAATGATTAGATACACGTGTATATTGTCTTGGGAGGTGGCTTAGGCTTATCTCTTTCCTTTCTTTAAAATTAAATGGAAATAAATCTTATCTGTGCATTTTGAGCCCAAATATTAAAATGTTCGTATTATTGATGATATTCGACTAATTGACAATTTACTGAATGACTATATTGTAAAAACTACAAATGGAAAATTAGTTGGAATGTTTAGTGTTTACTATTTATCATCCACGTGTAAAGAAGGAGGTGTTTTCCTCATGTTTTACACATACACATGTGATTACAATAATTTCAGTTTTTAAGTAAATGCCATCTTTTTTTTTTCTTTTAACTCCAGCAACAGGTTCGAGATGAAGGTAAAAGTCGAAATTAGAGGAACTTTAACTTTTAAATAAAACTCAATTTCTAGAATGAACGTAAAATCGAAGTGTTTAGATTCTATATACAACAGAACACATGAACATTTGAGGTACTACTACCGTAAATACAAGTATACAGTTACTCTTGAAACATTACACAAACCAATTTATAAAGAAAGAACGTCTGCTAAATACTTTTGAAAAAACACAAAATTATTTAACTTTAATACGTGAAAATGTAAAACTATAACAAAACAAAAAGGAGATATTTATTCATTCATTCATTTTACAACAAATTCAATTTACTTATCTTTTATTTTTCTATTTTAACTTTTCATTTTCGAGAAAATGTAATCCCTACACAGTTGATTAAAAGTAAGCAAAGTTTAGACAACACTAAAGTAAAGTGAAATCAATTTTTTAAATATTCACTGTGTGTGTGTGTGTGTGTGAAATAATTCAGTGGGTGATAGTATTGTACAGAAATGTAAAGCCGGAAAAAAAAAAAAACACGGAGCGCCACAGATAGAATCTTCCTAAAAAGAACAATTATTGAGTTTGAAGTATCAATTAACTTTCACTAACACGGATTTTACACATAAAGCCTAAACAGGATAAACGAACAGTCATTATTGAATCAAAAGATGTTTTAAAAAAGGGATTTTCTTAAGATCTCAATTAAAAACATTTTCTGAAAAAACAGAAACATTACTTTTTTGTCTTTTCTTCTTTTTTCTAGGCTTTTTTAGATATCGAATAGTTTTTTTTTCTTTTTAAACCTGGATCATAACATTCGATTTTATGTAAATACCTGTAAAAAGTTAATGTAACGGGGAGACTACACATAAAAGAGGTGCAATTAGGTATGCGCATCTTTACCTCTTGAATCTCGTCATTAGTAGTGTTATTTGATCCCAGATACTAAAAAACATTTATGAACCTAAAAAAATAGTGTGTGTGTGTGTGTGTGTGTGTAAATGAAAGAGAGAGAAATATTAATTACACTTTCAATTTCATACCCCACTTTTTTTTTTCAAAGCAACCAACTTCCAATTCAAACTAGAACTCTGTAAATAAATCTTGTTGTTTGTTTGTTTTTATCGTTTGGATTTTTTTTAAACGAATAAGTTGTTTATATTTACCTTGAACAAATGTAAACAAACCCATGTGTAGTTTTGTATTTTAATTTTGGGATGTATATGGGCGTGTCTGCTTACGCGCATGTGTAAGTGTACACATACATAATCTGATGAATGAACACAATGGACCAGACAGCACTAGTCAATGGAAAAGTTGTATTTTGGAATCATTTTCTCCAAAATAATGTTTTCCTGTCATTCCTCAATAATTAAAATTAGTTTCTATTTTCTCTTCTAAATGACTATATGATTTGATTTCTAAATCGAATTGTTTTCTGTTTTGATTTTTTTTTTCTACTTTTTTTAAAATGAAAACAAAACCACAACACTGAAAACGTGTTTTTTTGGGGTTTTTTTTTTTTTTTGGGAAGAAAAAAGTAGTTCCTATGTTTAGGTAACTAGATATTTCTAGACACTTAGAAATATTGAAACAATTTTTTAAAATGCAAGCCATTTTAGTTTTCTTCAATAAATTTCTTAAACGAAAGTTACAGTTTTTGGTTGTTTTTTTTTTTGTTTGTTTGTTTTTTGGTAGTTGTTTTTTTTACAAACCTTTGTTCCACTACCTTGAGTATGATTGTTTTACGTTTTGTATGAAGGTTTAATTTTTACAAATGACATATCTAATTGAATAGACTACTTTAATTTCAGAATTTGCTAATGTGAAGTTCTAAAAAGATTTTTTCTTTATAATTTTTGTTACGTTATTTGAAGTAAAATAAATGTTTTGTTATATTTTACCAACAAGGCCATAAAAACTTATATCAATACTATAAGTACTACTAGTACTAAGTTAAATCTTTATGGAAAGAAAAACTGACCACATTTGTTTAAGTAGGAAATTGTTTTCTTTTGATTCTACGATATATTAACTTTTTTTTTCCTTTTAGATTCAGTCTATTGTATAGAACCAGAATCAATTTTTTTTTCATTTTAATTATTAAAAATCTAATCTTTCTTAAATTCTTTGGAACCCATACCCGAAAAAAAATGCAACAACTCTAGCAATAAAATGAGGTTTGATGGAAATCAGTAAATACATCTCAAAGAACATACACACAAACAAACAAACAAACAAACAAACAAACACTCTACATCTCAAAGAACACACACACACACACACACACACAAACAAACACTACATTTTATATACATAGGGGTATTATGACATATATGGCGAGGATAGGAGGGTTTGTTTACACAAATATTTCTTAAGGCTCATACTTATTAGCTCGTGTGACTAGTACAATAATTTTGAGAAAATAAGGAAGATATCCCTCTTTGTTTATAAACGTTTCGATGATTATGAAAAAATGAATGAACAATTAAAATCGATCGACTATAAATGAAATCTCAAATTTCTTAATAAATAAATCTATCTAATCCAGTCAAAACTCCTTGAACCCTTATAGCTTAGGAGAGAGAGAAGAAACCAAATATAAACGCAGCAAATTATTTAGATACAAGTTCTTTTGCCAATAACTTTTTACAGAGTCATGAACATAGTAGAAATTGTAAGGAAAATGGATCTGCTGAAACATTTTATAAACAACACCAAGAATATATAGTGATTCAGTTACCGAAACAATTTTCGGTATAATTTCTTTTGCTGACTTATTGTGGCATAGGAAATGGACGCGGTGATCCATGTTCCGATCTAGGACGTTTGTACTTCACTGATATAATACATTTGGGAAAGGCATGAATCCAACTGTTCTCCTTCCAGCTATGGGCAGATAGTAGAATAGACTAAGCTGTTTAACTTTGATATGGTAACTAGTCAAAGAGAAGGAAAATTCTAAATTCAAACCAGTTGTATTACACTTAATAATTGAGATTGGGTCACATTGAGATTTGAGCAGGGTAAATATATACTGTAGAATTAGGAATTTTTAATTTGATAATTACTGATATTGTGACAGAATCTAAGTTCAGAAAAGGCCATAAGCCAGTTACAATGTAGAGGAGCATAAAACTGCATAAATTAAAATTGTAATATTTAACTGCTGAGAGAAAATCAGGAACCGGTTACAACCCTGGATAAATGACCTGGAAAAGGGAGTCTCACATGAGAAATCCCCAAATTCTGCATGACACCAGATAACATTATTGAAGACTAATGTATTGGGAAAAAATATGTTATATCAGTATGTTTTCTTTCATAAAAAATTATATATTTATGTATAGGGTTGTATAGTGATAAAATCAAGGAGATGAAAGAATATGTCTTTTTAGGGTGGATGGTGAATATGTGCCAAGACATGAATGCAGAAATCTCACAGAGAATAAGATCAGGGTGAAAGGCATTGACCACAATAAAAGAAGTGTTCAAGGCAAAGTGGGACAAGATCCTACATGCCAATCTCTTTAATAGTACCATTTTGCCAGCGATGTTATACACAAGCAAAATGTAGGCAACCATGAAGAAGGAAGAACAGAAACTTGTTACAACACAGAAGGTTATGGAAAGATCCATAAAGGGATTGTCATTGTATGAGCTCATCAAAGCTATGTAATTTAGGAGTGGAATGAAAGACATGGTCAAGGTGTACCAAAAGCCCAAGTTCTGCTGAGATGGAAGGTTCACAGACAACAGGTTGACACATGCAGTTGCCCAATGGTATCCGAGAAAATGGAAATCACTGCTTGGAAAACTTCCACAATGAAATTGTCAAGTGATTTGGGCCAACATCAAGGAGAAAGGTACGATCAAGAACAGAATGGAAGCACATTGTAGTCATTGATGTGGAAAACATCAGACAATCTGGCTAATAAGGAAATTGGGGATAGAATATTAAATTCTTAACACATTCTAGTTAGTTTATTATAAAGGAAATAGTAAAATAAAATCAGAGAGTAAAAAGCTATATGTAAAGTTAAATTATCGACAACAAAATCCACAAGAATTATTCTTATTGCCTTTACTGTGTAAAACACATAACAAAAGCTTAGGACCAACTTTTATATTATCTGAAAGACAACAAAATAATAGTCTGCAACAGGACCAAGAAAAAGGTTTTAACAAAATAAAGCCAATATATCTAACATATAAAACACACCTTTTTCTAGAAATATAAGAAGATCATAAATTTGTAATTAATATACAAAAAGAAACTTGTTTCTGTTTCAAAATTTGAAGAATAAACCTCTCATTATAGTTCATATATTAGGTTTCAGTTTCTTTGTTAAATGGCATATCAATCTTTATGGGTTACTTAATGACAAAGCCATCCTTGTAGAAGGACGGTAGTGGTGGTATTTAGCCCATAGCTGGGTCATACATTAAGTTGTTGTTTTGTGTGTGTACAAAGTGTAGCCAACATGGTCCTAAAGAGTACCTAAGAAAACCATTGTTTCTGGAAAGGAAAGGAAAGGTTGGTTTTATAGAATAGACTTATTTGTGGTAGTTTGTGTTTTGTTGTAATGTGTAGTTGGTCATTCTTTGGATTACTGTAGTCACAGATATTAATGGGCATCCAATATAGTATACAAGAAGTGTTATACTGCATGTGGTGATGTAAATAGGTCCATGATGATAAGAATAGAGTTTATGTGCAAGTAACCTTCAAAGTCAGTAAGATTGGCAATGTGTTTTTGCTGGCAATGTCACAAGAAGGAGGTATTGTGTGTGACAACTCCATGGATCTGCTTTGAGTGTTAGTCAGTCATACCAGAGGAAAAGAGGTATTGTGTGAGACTAGGCTGAAAAGGCCTGCCATGTGTCTTTGGCTCCACGAAAACAAGTACTGTGAGACAAGGATGAAAGGCCTGCTGTGTATATCAGCTAGCAAGACCAAATAAAAAAGAGAAGGAGAATAAATTTTTTTAGATATTTATGTTTTTGGAAGAATTGATTTTAGTGCCCACCAATTGGCCAAAAAGGATTAGCCACCACAACACCTGAGCAGGAGGCAGTTGGTGATTCCATTTTAGCAGCAATGAAATGAGTCATAAATCACAAGAAGATTTTACTTAAAGTATATTACACAATATATGTGGATTCATGTTGCATACTATATGTGTGATTTATTTGCGGTGCCTGAGGAAAAACAGTGACTCAAATTGCCTTAATGACCTAAATCATTTTCTACACATTGGTATGAATCATTTTTCTCCAACTGGTCCAAATCTTTGGATGAAATTGAACTTGAAATATCAGCTCTATTTATACAATGATCTTTTGTAATGATCACAATTCAAGACAAATAGATCAGTTGCAATAAAATTGGCCTAAAAAAAAAACAGCCAGCGAGGAACCCAGATTAAAGAGTCCAGGGTTTTACACCAAACTGCATCTGGTGGTGAGGCTCAAATTCCAGCACTCTGGCATTGATTGATTGATTTTAACAGTATGTGAATGTCTGGAGTTATTTTATACCTAGAGGTTTGGAAATTGCACACATTGTATGTCTATATATACATCTTTTTTTATAGTTACTAAAACGTTTTGTTCACAGTTTTATGATATCTACTATTTCTATCAAATACAAATAATTTGCAAATAGATCTACTTGACCTACTGATGGGACCCTTGCAGGAACAACCATTCTAAGTCAAAGTGGAGCTGAGAGTAATAGCAATAAAGGGGTGACTCCACACTCCTCAGAGCTCTTGCCCTTAGAATACACTGACAGTATCTCCTGCAGTGTGGCCTCCTCCTCCCAAAAAAAGGTGTCCTGAGTATGATACTCAACTGTATCTGATGGTGAGACTCCAATTTTAGATTTCTTGGGAATGTGGAATGTTCCTTCATTGCCATTACTCCTAGGTCCACTTTGACCTCGTGGTAGTACCGGTTAGGGTTCCATCTATAGGTCAAATAGGTTAGTTTGAAAATCATAAGTATGAGATAAGAATACTTGGAATCATATAATTATGTGCAAATTAATTTTAATAATAATAGTTACTTGAAACCATATAATTGTTTACTAATGATTATTATTAGTTACTGTGTGCAAACAAATGACTATTATTAAATAGGAAAAATTACTTGAAATCATAACTGTATATACTGGCTCATTGGCCTAGTGGTTAGAGTGTTTGCCAATGATCCGGGAGACCAGGGTTCAATACCAAGTTGAGACATACCAAAGACTTAAAAAATGGTACTTGATACCCCCCAGATTAACACTCAGCATTATAAGGTACGTATCAAGGATAAAGTGGAGCAATCCAGGGGAAGGAGTAGCACCCTCCCGTACACCTCAGTGTAGTAGCTATTGAAAAGGGAGTCTTCAGGTCACCCATGACTACAGTCACCAATTTTACTTTTTTTTCATAACTGTTTATAAGTTATTGGTCTTAGAAACACTTGAAATGATACAATTAATTGCAAATTGATTGATTGATTTTAACAACATATCAACCTGTCAAGGGTTATTTTATGCCTGAAGATTTTGAAATTGCAATCATTGTATGTTCATATAAACATTTTTTGTGTAATTATTTCTGACGAATTTTTTGCACATTTTTGTTAGAAATAATCTTTAAACAGATCTATTTTACCCATAAATAGGACTCTTAATATGTATTACCACTCCAAGTGAAAGTGGATCTAGGAGAAATGACAATAAATGGGTACTCCATACCCCCCCCAGATATCCAGAAATAGAGGATCACCATCAGATCCAGTTTAATGTCATCCTAAAGACATCTCTTCTTTTTTTGGAGGAGAAGGAAGTCTAACCTTTCCAAAGGGGATACAGTCAGTGTATTCTAAGCGCACCCAACAAAGTGAATTTCTTGTATATATGATGTAATAGATTATAACTGCATAAACAAATGGTTATGAGTTAATAAAAAGCACAATCCAAAAGAAAAATAGAATGGAACATTTAAAATATTGTTATTAGTATCATTTACAAATTAAGCAAATTTCTGCATAAAATAACCCATAAGGAGTTGATGAGCCATTAAATAAATTAACCAAACCAACCAGATTAAAGATTGAATTTTCCATTCAAGCTTGAAGAGACTAAAAAAATCATTTATATATCAGAGGATTGGTCCCCAGCTAAAAATTCTCTAACTGACCTGGATAAAAAGATTGTCCTGTTAGACAGGTATTATAAAGAATGTTTAAGGATCAGTGTCATAAGAATACAATAAAAATTATCTTTTTACAATGGGATAATTCAACTACAGAAAACACCTGAATATTTTTTTCAGGTCTTGACAACTTCAACCTTAAAAACACTGAATAATATATTATCTCATGAAATAGGACTGACTGACAGCCATCTTGGATTTTTTCCTTCTTTAGTCTTTACAAAGGAAGATAAAAATTGCTTTAACAGGAAAGATTAAGAAAGAATAATTCCACACAGGAAATAATCAAAAGAGAAGGTGAAAGATGGAGGAGTTAAATATCTGGATTAAATTAGTTTTTTTGAACAGAAAGAAAAGAAAGAATAAGGAAAACAGAATAATGGTTCTAATGAGGGTGTCAGACATAAGAAGAAGCTTGAGTTAATGCTGTTTAGGTAAAGATTAAGGATTGAAGGAAGTCCACCTTTAATGATTTATTGATTTCTGTTGGATATAACTTTGGGATGAATAAAGAAAGAAAAACAAAACAAAATGAGTTCATTAGGTTAATATGCTCATTATAGACTTTGGAAAATGTAAATATACAATTAAGTATCACAAATTTTACAAGAACATAATGGTACAAAATATCAGAAGGAAGGAATAGCAGAATAAGTATACAAAAGAACTTTGTTTTAACAATAAGTCTTCCATGGCCCAAAAGATTAATGTATCATCTATATTTTGTATTTACGTAACCTCTCTGCCACTTGCAGAATGTGACTCAAGGTCAATTGTTACATGAAGTACTGATGTTTTGAATTCACATCTTTCCTTCTAGACTGATTGCCTATCCAAGGCTGAAAAACTCAGTCTACCTGCTGAAGTCCATATTTACCAACCCCTCCGCTCGGGCAGGATATGACCCAAGGTCAATTTTTAAGCAGAGTTTAACAGGTTTTCCTTCTCCTAGATTAGCTGCCTTACCAAGGCTGAAGAACCTAGTCCACCCTACTATTTACCCATAGCTGGAGGGAGAATAATTGGATTCATACCAAAAGGATACAGATCAGATAGGGGTCTGGTTGAAGGAAGCATTCACCAATAGTATGTTCACAAAATGCAAGTCAGGTAGGCAGGCAAGCAGAATAAGGCAGTTGGTCGGATTGACTGGGTTTGAGGGAGTTGGGCTGGAAAAACTTACTAAGCTGAGTTTCATCCCAGGGTTTACTGATGCCATTTCCATTGGACTTCAACGGGTAGGAGGTGCCCGTGGTGTAATGGTTATCGTCGTAGGAAATGGATACGACGACACGAGTTCAAATCCTAGACGAGGCTGATTGCATTTCACATAGCACTAATACCCTTGGGAAAGGTATGAATCTAATTATTCTCCCTCCAGCTATGGGTAAATAGTAGGGCAGACTAGGTTCTTTAGCCTTGGTGAGGCAACAAGTCTAGGAGAAGGAATACTCTGAATTCAAACCTATTAAACTCTGCTTAAAAAATTGACATTGTGTCTTATCCTGCCCAAGCGGAGGGGTTGGTAAATATGATATATTCACAGAAGCAATCAGCAGTTGACCAGATGAGGGGTAACCTGACCAATGATGGTTTGCTTGATGGTTGGACTGGAGTCCTCCTCCAATCACTTTTATTGGTTACAAGAACATAGACAGCAAAGTTAAGAGTTGGTTCTTGGATAGAATGGGATAAGAAACAAAATTCTAAAAGGATTGCCATAAAAAACCAACCAATCATTATGATAGTTAAAAATATCCTTCAAATAATACAAAATATATCCAGCAGTCATTTTGGATATTCGAAAAAATATCCATTCCTGGGTTATCAAAAGACATCGTACTGGAAGTTGAACACAACAACAAACAATAACAAAAGGATATCAATACTGTCTAGTATTGTGAGTGAACATCATGCAAGTCATTGAATGCTTCAGTGAGTATCCACAATCTCCCAAGCAGTCTGAATGAATCAAGTAACTTTCATTCCAGAGGCCAGTGTTATTCTTTACACTAAATAGGTAATTAAATTAGGTACCATAGGTAGCAGTTACAATAAACTAAGTAGTTTTAAGTAAATCTTTGAACATGGAAAGAGAGGGTGAATCCATGACTAGTCAGTTTAGTCTCAATATTAATGAGAAAATCACTTATTCAAGAATAAATGCACGGAAACAATTAGAATAATACATATGCAATATAACATCATCAGATTAGAATATACTGCTTTTTTATTCATCTACTGAAAGCGATATCAACATATGCGTAGGGAAAGCATGGGCTGCTATTGACAGATTGTTAATCATATGGAAATGTGATCTGTAATCTGATAAAATAAAACAGGATTTCTTCCAAGTTGTGACCATGTTGGTACTACTGTATGGATGCCCCATCTGGAATATAATAAAATGCATGGAGAAAAATCTAGATGGAAACTACATAAGAATGTTACATACTGTTTTGAAGAAATCCTGGAAGCATCACCTTACAAAACAACAGCTCTTATGGCCACTTAACTCCCATCTCACAAAATATCCAAGTAAAATGAAAATGACATGCTGGGCACTGCTTGAGAAGTAAGAACAAACTCATAAGCAATGGTCTCTTATGGACTCCTACACATGGACACAACAATGTAGGCTGACCAGCAAAAAATTACATACATCAGTTCTGTGAGGACAGTGGATTCAGAAGTGAGAAGTGAGAGATGATAGAGACATATGTCAAGAGAGAGTCAAGGGACTCTGTGCTATTGACATGATTGGATAATGATGATGAGAATATGTATTTGATGACATATAAGAATATCTTAGAAAACCTAAGAATATTTATATTCAGTATTATAGTAGTATAGATTGATTGATTTCAATGGCATGTCAACTTGTCTAGGCTTATTTTATGTCTAGAAGTTAAGGAATTGCTTTCATTGTACATTCATATTTATATTTTTGGTGTAATTATTTTTTAAGAGATTTTGTTTTACACAGTCCTATAAAATATAAATTATGATTTTTAAACAGATTTGACCCATAGATGGGACCCTAACAGGTACTACTACTCTGCGTTAGAGTGGACCTGGGAGTAATGGTGTAACATGATATGGAGAGTCAATGTCAGAAAGTGAAAGGTAAATTTCTGGGGAAGGAGAGAAAGAAGAAAAAATAAGAAAAAGCAGATAGTGAATCAAGCCAAAGCTCAGGTTGTAGGTCAGCCAGTCGCAGGTGAATAACTATGGTAATAAAAATGACTAGAATAAAAAACAGAGGTCCCAAATCTTCTGTGTAGGTGTAGAACCACCAGAAATGGATATGTCCTCCCTCTGCCACCAAGCAGAAGTAAGGGTATGACTCAGGTTTGAAAGTTAGCAAGTAGCGGGACGTGAAGAGGTAAAGACGCAAGTGAACACTAGCCAGGACAATGTGAAGATAATCAAAAAGTTGATGCCCGAATGCACTGTATTGAGGACAGACCTCGTGAGGAGGCATGTGTGAGAATTAGAGGATGAAACATGGAAGAAAATTCAAGGTATATATCTGCTCTCTTCCCTCATGACATGTGGTTTCTCTTTGCCCAGCTAATGCAGTTGACTCAGCTTTCATACTATTTCTTCTGACAACTACTTAAAAAGCGTAGTAGCGAATAAACCTTTATGTTAGTGAACTAAGATAGAGTTTCATGTGTTCATCAATTTTTCCAACAGCGAGGTTACAAGAGGGATACAGCCATTAATAAGTTTGAGCATGTGGTGGTACAACCATACATTTGGTGAAGTCACTTTACAACATTTATTTGGTACTGTTATGTCACAATGGCAACAAAGGGGTGATTTCACACTCTCCAATGCTCCAAAACTAGAGCCTCACCATCAGATGCAGTTTAGTGTCATAGTCTTTTCACGGTGAAGGGTCTTACCACTCTGCAAGAGATACAGTCAGCATATTCTAAGCTTTACTGATAGAGTAGTATAGTATGATACTTGTCGCTGCCTCCCACCAGACAGGACTTGACACAAGGTCAAAAGCCCAAAGGACAATTAAAGTGGGGATAAAGGGCAGGGAAAGGTCGGGAACGAGCCAAGACTCAAACCCTGCTGGTCTGTGCTGCTCATTGACCCACTAAGTGCAATGTGGGTCTAATGAGGCAAGCAGTTTCACAAATCCAAATTTGGATCCGGGCATGTATGCCGGGTTATAGCTTAAACTAGACAGCAAGTTCTAGTGCTATACATAGGGGACAAAGGTTACAGCTCGCCCACCCGAGGGTGGCCAAACCAAAGTTGGGGGCCTTTCGGCCTCAAATCTGCCATTGATTGATACCCCATCCGACATGAATGCCAGACGGCCCAGCTAAAAGGGCGGAGTATGATAGAGTTAGGCTACCTACAGATATTGGTAGTCTATAGCATCTGAATAAACCAGATACCTCAACTTTATATATTTTCAAAAAAGAGGTGGGGATTTAATATGCCATTAAATACAGCCTATTTTTGTATGTCAATTTTAAGATAAAGTTTTAGGCAAATCCAAGGGACCAATACTTAACTGAAAGTTCACACCTCAAAAGTTAGGGTAAGAGTAACTAAAATACATTTTCTGTGCATTAGCTACTAGCAACCATTTATTTACCTTTTGTCAAAGATAAAATATTAAGAAAAAATATAATTTACCAACTAATCAGGACACTTGCTGCTTATTTTCAAAATTGAATTCTGATCCCTGCTAGGTCTTTATAAGGAAAGGGTTTTCGCAGCTTTGCCAAAACTAAGTTATTTGTAACTCATAGTCATATCAATCTCACCACTTCTTAAGACATTTCTACATAATGTGGACTTTATGATTCATTAATATCACAGGAAGAGACTGTGTTGACAAACAACTCTTACAAAATAAGTTACATAGCCTCTTGTAAATCATATAAATGAATATTTCCTCATTAATCCTATTCAACAACTATATCATAGATTTTATCATGCTACCTACTAGTATTTAAAAGTAGTAGTAATCTATTTTCTCTTTCTGGAGGCAAGCCAGTGTCTCTATCTAGTTTACTGCAGTATAGTCTTCTTAGTAATACAATTACACAAGGCTTATCTATTTAATTCTAACTTATCAGTTTTATGCTCCTACAACAATAAAAATACAAAGTAACAAAAATCATGGCTAGATCTATATTACACCCTGCTATGACCGAAGAGTTAAGTAAATACATACAAAACTAATTTTCTCTTAATTTTGAAGATCAACTTTGTTTTTATCTGACCTTCTGAGACTAGGCATTGTTACTATTATACATTGATTCATTCAGACCAGTTTTTTGGGGGGAATTAATTGAAGATCAATGTTTAACACAACCAGTTCCTTTATTTCAAAATAAGAAAATGAAAGTAAAGAGGCAATTTAATTGATTAAAATCAATGAATTCTTGTTTATGTGTTATTGACTGTTTAGAAAGTAAAATGACTGCATATAGGCAGATCAGGAGTTCCTGTTATCAGAATCAGGGAAGTTTTATGATTCAACCTTCTGAAGGTGTGTAAAGAAAATTAGCATTATACATTTGATATGATTAACCTGTATACATCATTGGGGTGGAATGGTAAGCATGTTAGCTTTACATACCATTACTACTGTGGTGAATTCAATCCTCACAGGGTGTTCTACATTTGAGATTCTGGGCTAAGCTTAGTAAATATCTTAGATTTCTACTGAAGGGAAATGGTGAATAAACTGGTCTTGCAGACCAATTTAACCTGAGAAAAATAGGTCACCTAGCAGAGTAGAATGGTTGATATGTTAGTGTTACCAAACAGTTTAATTATACCTGTCTTTAATTGGAATCATTTTGAGATGAGGCTTCTTAATCTGAGAATTAATTTTTATTTATTGCGGACTTTTTGTCCTCATTTTGGTAGTTTTTGTGTTGTTTCTTCTTTCACAACATTTGCTGAGTCTTGTAACCGTATCCCCAGTAATTACTGCCTTCCATAGTTGTTGTCTATCGCACCACGTTTTTGACCAAGTAAACCTCTGGCCGGCTTGGGTAGGATTTGAAACCGCTATCTTATGACAGTGCTCACCTGGAACCGTAGAGACTCAATGCCTCTATCCGCTGCACCACGGGCCCCGAAGGTGAGCATTGTCATAAGATAGCAGTTTCAGTGAGAGAAGGGTACAAAGTCGTAGCACTCCTTCTGAAGCCAAGCCTGGGTCTCTTTGAACTTGTGGGCCGGCGCTGAGTCCTGCTGCTACACCCAGGGTCGGCCACCAACCACCTGATTTCACTAGGGGATCACCACACTCTTCAGCACATCCAGGTACACTTTGGTGTTGACTTTCAAGCCAACTTCGAAGATGTGAGGTGGCATGATGTGGCCTTCACTTGAAACCACACCAAAGACCATAAACGTAGCCGGAAACTTTGTTTTCATCACCCTAGGCATGTCCCTGTTATTTGTGGCAATCCAGATTTGCATTTTGAGGGTGCTGGCAATGATCCTGTAGTCATAACTTGGATTGGTAGAGAGCATGAGTTGTACAGTGGCGCATCTCTGATCTCGCTTGTTGAACATTGTGTCACTTTCAGACATGATAGAAGGCTCCTATCACTTTTGGGATTTGTACACAACTGGCCAACTTGTAGATGGTCTGCAACAAAAAAAGAAAACCGGTTTTCATTAAACTGAAATGGAATCATGTTGTCTTTTCTAGGGTGACAATTCTATCGTTCCGCTCTGTATTTTATAAACCTACATAAATACTAGCTGTTTATATTATCATGATCAGTTAGTTTTACAAAGTTATCATGTGGTATATAAACCTATCAAAAACCAATTGATTGATTGATTTTAACAGCATATCAACTTGTCTTGGGTTATCTTATGCCTAGGTTAGGAAATCACACTCCTCAGATCTCTAGAACTGGAGCCTCACCATCAGATCCAGTTTAGAGTCATACCCAGGACACCTCTTTATTTTTAGCAGGTGAGGTCTTACCCCTCAGCAAAAAAAACTGACAGCATATTCTAAGCCTGGCCAACAGGGCAGTAAAACTATTCAAGAATGTCACCAATTAATAAAATGCAGTCCAGAATCATTATGGATGGTCACTAATGCTAAAGTCAATTTTGAGTGGCAGTACAGTAATATATTTTTGTAAGGAAAATTGACTGTTTAACTGATAAATTCAATTCCTTTAGTGAACCTAAAATTGATTTGAGTATTACATAAACAATAAGGGGAATGTTCAAATATAACAATGAACAGAGTGACTTTTTCTTTGTTTCTCTTTCTATGATTTCTATCAGGTTTATCCATACAGATATATTTAAATCAAAGCTTGAATAGTATAGACACAGAGTCAATGACACTTGGTGACTGTTAGTTTCTTGCTTATATGATCATCAGAGCAAAAAGTTCCCATGTGGGAGTTGTACCTTTATATATAGAACAGTATATAATTTAGTAATGATTTTTGAACATCTGACTTTACTTCTTTTATCTCATTATAGTAATCAAATGGATTGGTTTGAAATTGAATGAATAAATATTGAATTCAAAATTATGAAAATCAAAAATACTAAGATATAAAAAGGCTTCTCAGAATAAATATTACTACATTAATCTCATATTAGTTGTTAGATTTAGAGTACAAAATTTTGGTTTCATTTCTTTATTGGCACATCAACCTTTGTTGGTTATTTTATGCCAAAGTCATCCTTGTAGAAAAAACAATAGTGGTACTACCCACCCCTGGAAGGAGGTGGATAAGGAGATTAATAAGGGTATTAATCCAAAAGTGAATGTAATAGCAAAACTGGAGTTTGAACTTTCTTACTACAATGTCACAGTCCAACATATTAGCCACTACACTACAAGA
Organism: Sepioteuthis lessoniana; assembly: GCA_963585895.1. Classification (NCBI taxonomy): domain Eukaryota; kingdom Metazoa; phylum Mollusca; class Cephalopoda; order Myopsida; family Loliginidae; genus Sepioteuthis; species Sepioteuthis lessoniana. Next base: position 11,730,370 of record OY757915.1, on the reverse strand, counting down.
ACTCTCTCATAGAAAATTTATATGGCAATATAACAACTATTATGGGAGAGATGTAGTGTGGTTTTATCAAAATGATACTAGTACCCACCAAATTATATAACTAATGATGAAAATTCCTTTGGGTTTTAATGTGATGTAAATCTTTATTTAGAGGATTGATGTTTGGTGATATGTAGAAGATAGTTCAATCCTAGACAAGAGTGTTTTCTTGTAAAAGGAGCAAATCTAAGCTCATCAAAATTAAGTGTTGTGTTCTAATCTGACTGGTTGATTGTCACCAAGCAGCATCTCTAAATTGATCAGTATTTCACTGGAAAACTGATAAGAAAGAAATGAAGGAGGGAAGAAAAGAAAGGAAGGAAGAAAGGAATTTAAGTAAAGAAAAACTTCAGTTGACAGGTGAACTTTGTCATTTTTGCTTTCATTCTAATGGAATTATATTATAAGAAGTCCAGTGAGATTTACAGAATATTGTAACATGGGTATAATGGATTATAGAAAGGGAAACTCTCTCAACATCTCCTTCATTCTTTTATCTATTATTTTGTTTTTTCAAGGACAAAACCAAAGTAAAGCAATAGAACAATATTAATATTTATTAGTATGGGACAAGGCAAATGACTGAGCGGATATGAAACTTGATCTTCATTTGTCTAATGTCAGGATTTATAATTTTACACAAAGATTTTGTGTCCTTTATTTCAATGTCCCTAGCACTGTGTGTTCAATCTTTAGATGGTACAAATTATTTTTTAATTAGTTTTATTAGCAAATATTGAGAATAGAAGAGAGAAGTCTTTACCAAAGGATTGGTAAAGGGATTGTATGTATTTAACCAATCCCTCTGCCATGAGCAGGATACAAAAAAGGTAAATTTTTAGCAGAGCACAACAGGTTTTCCCTCTCCTAGACCAGTTGCTATACCAAGGTTAAAGAGCCCAGTCTATCCTACTATTTATGTATAGCTGGAGAGTTAGTTGTTTGGGTTTATGGCATACGAACCTTTGTTGGTTATTTAATACCAAATCCATTTTTATACAAATAATCAGTTTTATTCTAAACAATTCAGTTTAGTATACAAAAACAGTTTTATTTCAAACAATTCAGTTTAGCATACAAAAACAGTTCCATTTCAAACAATTCAGTTTAGCATAAGTATGCAGTTTGAATGTAAGTACACAGTTTAATTGTCAAAAACATTTCTATTTCAAATTATTCAGTTTGGTCAAATAGTTCTATTTCAAACAATTCAGTTAAGTATGAGTATAGTTTTTGGCCACACACAGTTACATGCCAAAACAGTTCTATTTCAAACAATTCAGTTTAGAATAAGTACGCAGTTTAAATATCAAAACAGTTTGATTTCAAGTAGTTCAGTTTAGCCTAAGTATGCAGTTTAGTTCTATTTGACCCATAGATAGGGTCCTAAGGTACTACCACTCTGGGCCAGAGTGGACCTGGGAGTGATGGCAATGAAGGGGTGCTTCACATTCCTCAAAGCTCCAGCTCCACTGGAAGCTCAACATCAGATTGTTTAGTGTCATATAAAGGACGCTCGATGGTGGTGGTGGTGGTTGTGGTGGTGGGGGTCTTACCCCCTGCAGAGGTGCAGTCAGTGTATTCTACAGCCGACTGGGCAAGCTGGAGGGAGAATAGTTGGTTTCATAACTTTCACAAGAGTAATAGCACAATCCAAAATGCAAACAATCTTCTTCAGGATTTGAACTCATCAAATGACTTTCCTATAATAATAACCATTACACTATGAGTGCTCCCTCAAGTGAGTGCCCTATCAACTGAGGCTGTAGAATATGCCGACTACACTTCTGCAGAGGGGTAAGACTCTCCCAATGAGGCTTACCTGTTGGCCGTGTGTGGTGACCCGTAAGATGCTAGGACGGAATCCTGGTGGTTGAGCAGTCATTGATCCAGCAACTGAGTGGTCAACGAGTTGCAACACACCACTTTGGCCCTTACTTGGTCTGACAGGCGGTCGGATATGCCTGATCCGATCAATTAGCTGGTCATGTCAAGCCCTAGCATGTACATGTTTATCCCGACCGTACTTTTAAACCTGCTCTTGCAGCAAGTTTCCGACCCTTATCTTTTAGGTGCTAGAAGGTAGTGGTTATGGGTCAATTACATTGAAAGAATAGGAATTTGACCAATGCTGAGAACCTACCCTCAGTTCAAGTATACTAGTTGTGTATCCTTGTCTCAACCAAGGCTTATGGGTTTCCCCCTTGGTACATTCCCAACACAAGTTGAACTCTATGGTGGGTGGTGGAGTACAGAGCCAGTGAAAAATATACCACATCTATGGTGTCTTCAAATAAAAAAAAAAACTAAATGAAACCTATCAGAATCAAACTCAGAGAATGAAGCAGCAGACTTCCCCAGATTCATTGTTATTGAATCTTTGGAGGAGGTCTGCCTAGCCAAATTCTTGCCTTTCCTCATAGAAAAAGTTATTTCTACAAGGGCTACTCTGAAAACTGTTAAGAAAAGCAGGAACGGAAACTTGCTAGTCAAGGTGGATAGCCAGAGGCAGGCAGAAAGCATATTAAAAATGAAAACTTTTCACACAATAAAATGCAAAGCCTACCCGCATGAGAAACTCAACACTCCCAAAGGAGTTATCAGAAGTAGGGAGTTGGCATTGGCTACAGAAGAGGAGATAGCAGGGAAAACAGGGAGTTACAAATATAATAAGAATCTCCATTAGAAAAGGTGAAGAACAAATCCTGACCAATACTTACATCCTGATATTTAATCAGCCTGTACTTCCAAGGAGGTGAAGATCAGCTATTGTCTTAAGAGAGTTGAGCAGTATGTCCCCACCCCCAGGTGCTTCAAATGCCAAAAATATGGACACTACAGGGAAGCCTATAGAGAACGACAGACATGAATGAAATGCAGTGAAAAGGACCCAGACCACTTGGAGGTAGATTACATGAAGCAAATTAGATGTGCGAACTGCTGACAGGATTACCTGGCTTACGTAAGATCTTGTGAAGTTTACAAAAAAGAAAAGGAAATACTTGAGTTGAAGCACAAGAGGAATGTGTCTTTTCTGGAAGCATGCTTCTGTTGCACGGAGGGCAGATACAACCAATGAAGACAACAAATATAGAACACTCATGGAGAAATTAATCCAGTTGGAAGTAAATGATTGGCCAAAGTTACCGGAGCACCTAAAAAAACTACACTTAGCTGAATTTTACTGAGCACTATCTCAGCAAAAGGTTGGGAATGGGAAGAGATCCAATGTTGTAGTCCAAACAAAAACACATGTAGGATCTACCACTTCAACATGAACTATTCCTAAAAGTGCAAAATCTCCAACAAAACAGCCATTACATAAGTCACTGATCCATTCCCCAAAAAGCATTAAAGACAGACAAAAAACTTGCCTCCCATAAAATCTGAACAACTTAAACAAATATCACAAGCTCCTATTAGCCAAGCTGAGAAAATACAGATGAACACCAAAGTGAACAATGAAAGACCAGGAAGCACATTCAAAATGCCCTCCAGAACAAAGCCGCCTATTAGAATCAAAGAGTGCAATGCTCGAGGGTTGACAAAACCCCTACCAAGAACCTATAGTATAGAAAGAATGGATAGTGACACATACCATGTAGTTGCCAGCCTTAATCTTGAAGAAATAATAAATAACTACAATACTTGAAATCATTTAACTATGGGCAAACTTATAAGCTCACTCACCTTTTTTAAATGTTAATCTCTTACATATCATACATATCTATTTAAATGTGTGCAAACAAATGACTGATATTAAATTGTTACTGTTATACAGCAACTCAAGAAATCTTTTAACTGTGTGCAAACAAATGAGGAAAAGGTAAATGGAATGATTTGTATTGGATAGAAATACTTAAAATCGTTTAACTGTGAAGAAAAATTAGCTCAATTTTGTTTAAAAATGTTATTAGAAAAACGTTCATAAACCATGTGTATTTAATATATAAATATGATAAACTGAATTGCTTGAAATAGTACTGTTTTGACATTGAAACTGTACTACACTAAACTGAATTGTTCAAAATAGAACTCTTTTGACATATAAGTTTGTGTAAACAAAAACTATACTTATACTAAACTAAATTGTTTGAATTAGAACAGTTGACTAAACTGAATAAATTGAAACAGGAATGTTTTTGACAATTAAACTATTTACTTATGCTTAACTGAATTATTTGAAATAGAACTGTTTATTTGTATAAAAATAGATTTGGCATTAAATGATCTTCAAAGGTTGATATGCCATTAAACACAAACAAACAAACAAACATCCCTCAAGTGATTTCAGCCTTGAGTCTGGTTATCTTAAATAGCAAAAGTTAGTAATCACTATGTTTAATTTAGTCTGGAACAAGATTCAGATTTAATATATTGAACAAAAGATATTTATATAACTTAAAATGAAAATGCTCAAAACCTTCAAAAAGCTAGTAGATATAAGTTAGAACACCTGATAAAGACTGGTTTGGTTTGGTTTTATGGCACATCAACCCTTTAGGTTATTTAATGCTAAATTCTATATATATATATATATATATATATAAGATTTGGTTTGGTTGGGTTTTATGGCATATCAACCATTGTTTATTATTTTATGCCAAATCCTCTTAACATATATATATATATATTAAATATATTTGGTTTGGTTTGGTTTTATGGCACATCAACCCTTTAGGTTATTTAATGCTAAATTCTATATATATATATATATATATAAGATTTGGTTTGGTTTGGTTTTATGGCCAATCAACCATTGTTTATTATTTTATGCCAAATCCTCTTAACATATATATATATATATTAAATATATTTGGTTTGGTTTGGTTTTATGGCACATCAACCCTTTAGGTTATTTAATGCTAAATTCTATATATATATATATATATATATAAGATTTGGTTTGGTTGGGTTTTATGGCATATCAACCATTGTAGATTATTTAATGTCAAATTCTCTTTACATATACAGTGTATCACAAAAGTGAGTACACCCCCTCACATTTCTACAGATATTTAAGTATATCTCTTCATGTGACAACACTGACAAAATGACACTTTGACACAATGAAGAGTAGTCTGTGTGCAGTGGGTTAGATACTCTGTACTTACACCAAATTTCACCCCTTCTGAACTTGTGTCTTACTAAGCTAAGCTTAATAAAATGATCTTTGTATAATTTTCTATTTCCACTGAATATTCGTTTGGAAAGTCACTTTTCACCTCTCATAATATATCTAACTTGTTCAATATTGCGTGGCAATACCCCACAAGGCACCAACTACACAGCCACCTGCCTCCCATCATGAAAACTATACAAGTTAGACGAACCAGACACGCAGGACACTGCTGGAGAAGCAAGGACGAACTCATCAGCGATGTACTCCTATGGACCCCCGCATATGGCCAAGCAAAAGCAGGACAACCAGCTCGAACATACATACAGCAGCTATGTGAGGATACGGGATGTAGCTCTGAAGACCTGCCAGAAGTGATGAATGATAGGAAGAAGTGGCGAGAGAGGGTCAGGGATATCTGTGCTAGCGGCACGACATCATGATGATGATATATCTAATATATGAAGTATAATGATATTTTATATTCAAAATAGATATAAATTCATTTGTGATTTTTACTTATAAATTGAATTAAAAAAGAAAGATTCTTTTTTGACATTTATCAGTTGATCTATCATTATAGATTAAGTTTACTAATGTATGGTGCAAGGTTACAAAAATGGAAAATATAGTAAAGATCAAACTTAGAACATGAACAAATGGATCAGTAAGACAAACTTGCTAATCACCATGTTATGGTTGCTGCCTGAAAACAATTTTAGGGTATTCAATGAAGATTGAACCCACTACATCATAATTATGGTCTGCTAGACTAGTTTATTAACTATTACTTCATGGTGAAGTAATCTTATTCTTTTCAGATCAATCAAACCCAATCTGATCCTATCTGTCTTAATCTGGTTATATCTATCTATCTATCTATCCATTTTGGTCATATCTATCTATCTATCTATCCTAATCAAGTCATAGCTATCTATGCATTCCAATCTGGTCATATTTATAAATTTGTTTAAAGTTTTGTTTAGTGGCTAAGGTAGTTGCAGATTTTCTCATTTGCACTTTGAGTTAGGATTTGAGCTGAGGTAAAATCATGGATTTTTAAAGTGGTTTTTAAGTAAAGTAAGTAGACTCTCCCCATTAAAGTGGTTTTTAAGTAAAGTAAGTAGACTCTCCCCATTAAAGTGGTTTTTAAGTAAAGTAAGTAGACTCTCCCCATTAAAGTGGTTTTTAAGTAAAGTAAGTAGACTCTCCCCATTAAAGTGGTTTTTAAGTAAAGTAAGTAGACTCTCCCCATTAAAGTGGTTTTTAAGTAAAGTAAGTAGACTCTCCCCATTAAAGTGGTTTTTAAGTAAAGTAAGTAGACTCTCCCCATTAAAGTGGTTTTTAAGTAAAGTAAGTAGACTCTCCCCATTAAAGTGGTTTTTAAGTAAAGTAAGTAGACTCTCCCCATTAAAGTGGTTTTTAAGTAAAGTAAGTAGACTCTCCCCATTAAAGTGGTTTTTAAGTAAAGTAAGTAGACTCTCCCCATTAAAGTGGTTTTTAAGTAAAGTAAGTAGACTCTCCCCATTAAAGTGGTTTTTAAGTAAAGTAAGTAGACTCTCCCCATTAAAAAGATTGTACCGCAAAATAAAACACTTATTTGATTTTGTGCCAAAGTATTTTTTAAGTCTAAAGAAATATTTACGTTAAATCCTATCTCTGCTCAAAGTGTTTTAATTAAAAACAAGTATTTTATTTGGGCAATATTTTTTTCATAGAATGATCGATGTATTTCTTAAATGTCATGTTAGTCAATTTTTTTCCAAAAATCATACTTTTAAGTTTATGTAAATGGCAAATATAACCAATTTTGAATTTACATAACTTTACACATCATTTAGTAATTCTAGCTGTATGGTATAAGTTTTATTTTATCTTAAACTTAATAATTACAAGAATAAAAACTACTACAAAAAAGACCTAACCCAAGGTCAATGACCTTTAAAAAAATAGCAGAAATGTAAGGTTACTGATCTAGTTGAGATTTTGTGTGGTAATTTCCAAGGCAAACAGGTCTTCCCATCTTGGAGGACTGGCTCTATATAATCATTTTCCATATTTTCTCCTTACTTGCTTTTGTACTGTACTAAACTAAGGTTAGTAAGCTAGTGACTGATTAGATGGCTGCTGAAATAGTAGCATATTTCCCAACAGTGGTTTATGCTCAAATCCAGGTAAAAGACAGGATTAAAAATCCAAGGCTGGTGACCATAGCACTTAAAAAATATTAGAAAAAGAAAGAAAAGAAAATATTACCAGTTAATTAATGATTTTCAACACAACAGATTTCTTCAATTTCATGTCCAACATAGAATATTGGATTTTCTATTGAATTATAACCTATAACAGGTATATAAAGGTGTAATTCAATAATTTTATTTGTTGCATGTGTAAATTAGGATTTTTACTCATTTTTGAACATACCAATTAGAGAACTCAAATCCGATGATGATGATCATCATAATAATAATAATAATAATAATAATAGCATCAGCAGCAGCAGGAGCAAAGGTTGTTCAGCAGAATCAATAAAATCAATAATTCTTTTTTTTCTTCCACGAAAAACCCTCTTCTTTTCCTTAGTCTACGCAAGAGGAAAGAGGAGGGAAAATAGAATTTTCAGTATTCCAATGAAAATCCAAACTCCCACACAGGAAATTATATCTCATTTTAAGAATATAACATGCATTTTTGACACTAATATTCAAAAAATTGCTTTGTAGGATCAACACAGTCAATTTATTTAAGCTTTTCTTTCATTGACATGAGTTACAAAACTGTTAAAAGGATTCTTGCATAGCTTGGGACATTAAGAGTTGATCTGTTGGTCAGTACTGACACTGTGGCATGTGTGTGTGTGTGTGTGTGTGTGTGTGTATGTGTTTCCATGCTTGGATAAATATAAATGTATAGTACCCTTGCCAGTCACTCTTGCCCCAGCTACTATCATAATCACACTCCTCTTACTTTCCTTAAAGCAGTCAGTTGTTTACAGACACTTTCATCTTTCTGAATCATATGCTACAAGTCTGATATTGATGTAGGATTGATTCCTCAAGCATCGAAAGAAAACCTGCTCAGCCCATAGTTGGTGGGGTGGGAGGAAATAGCAGTATAATAGTAGTTGGATGTTTATCTATGAACAAATACAGAAAAAATCTGTTATTGTTATTTTAACAATAGTAGTATGAACTGTAGAAAAATACCTTACAGAGATTATTAGCATTTTTTTTACTGTGTAAATTTAATTTCATTACTTTAATTTTTGATAAAATTGAAAGACAGATTTAATCTTGATTTTATTCAAGAATAATCTTTTAATTAAATAAGAATTACTCTGTTGACAAGTAGATTTACTGGATTTTTTAGATGATGACCTCCTACTATGTAGATACTGCTATTGACGTTAGCTTAGCAAATAGAATTCTATTCACGTTCACTTGACATTCATTCATGCATGGAATAAAAAGGCATACATCCACTTCTCCCTGTTAGTTCCATAGTCAGCTTCCTTGACAAAAATGACATAGGTTCGATAAACAGCTAGTCTTAAAATAATTTCTATTCACTTGCTCATTATTAACAAAAAATATTTATTTCCCTTGTTTTATCGATGTAAATTTCATAGTTAAGAAAAAAAAAAAATAGAGAGAACTTTTTTACTTTGATGTTTGCAATCAGTGTTTCTCATAGATGGTCTGGTTTCTTTGCTTAATGACATATCAACCTTTGTGGGTTATTTAATGCCAAAGTCATTCTTGTAGAACTATAATAATTCTATTAAACCCATAGCTAGAGGGATAAGGAGGTTCACACCTTTCCCAAGGATATTAGTTCAAAGGTGAACATAATAGTATGCCAAGACTTTGATGTTTCTAATAGAGAATATATCAATGTAAAACTAGTCTTGTAAGCTGCTACTGAAATGTTTTTCTTAGAAATTTCAAAAAGTTTTTGAGTCTACTTTAAAAGATGGAATTAACTCTGACAAAATTAATTCTTTAAAAAAATCAAAGAATTAGTCAAGTTTATGAGACTGGATTAGTAAAATATTCAAATAGAAGTGAATTTTCCTCTTATGGAAACTGAAAAAGATAAGGCCAGTCTTCATCTCAAACTGTTTTCTCATCAATGAAACCAATTAAATCCAGTCAGTTTTCTGAACTTCTGAAATGATTAATTGATTTTAATGGCCTATCAACCTGTTTAGGATTATTTTATGCCTAAAGGCAAGAGAATCACATTCATTTATATTTACATTTTTTGTGTAGTTGTTTTGTAATAGTTTTTTTGTACACACAGTTACATGATATCAAGTATTTCTATCTAATACAAATAGTTTGAACACAGTTATGATTTCAAGTATTCCTCTCTAATACTAATAACCATATGGTTCCAAGTAATTATTTCTATTCAATAACAGTCATATACTTAGATGGTTTAAAAAACTATAGCTTCAAGTAACTATTTTTTACACAAATGATTTACAATTATATGGTATCAAGTATTCCTATCAAATACAAATAATTTTTAAATAGATCTATGTGACCTATAAATGGGACCTTAACAAATATTAACACTGGACCGAGGAGTAATGGCAGTGAAGAGGTACTCCACAATCCTCAAAGATCCAGAACTGGAGCCTCACCATCAGATGCAGTTAAGTATCTTACTCAGGACACCTCTTTTTTAGAAGTTGGGGTAGAAGTCCTTTCAACTCTAAGCCCTACTAACAGGACAGTGAACTTCAGAAAAGGAATTCAGATAAGTAGAAAAATACACACATAGACATTTGTTTTATTATTAATAGATTTTTTTAGATAAATATTTTTTCTACTTAAAGAGACTTCTATGGATTTTTAAGGTCCAGTTTATTGTCATAAGATTCAGTATGTTTACTGCATAGAGGATGGTTATTACCAGTTCAATTTTTATTAGAGTTGATGGTTTGGTTTATTTAACAGCATATTAACTCCTTATGGGTTATTTAAATATTTGATAACAATCATAACTATATTCTTAATGTTCCATTGCATGTTTTTATTTGTCTATAATCCTTAATTTGTACACAGTTATATGATATCAAGTATTCCTATCTAACTCCAATAATTACATGGTTTCAAGTAGCTAATGATTATAATCCTGAGTAAAAAATTATAGCTTCAAGTAACTATTCTTAACCCAAATAATTTGCATATAGTTTTCCTTTATTCTAAGTGTTGATCAAATTTGCATTGAGTTCAATAGTTTCAAGTATTACTATCTAATAATAATCATTTGTGTGCACATAGTTGCATGGTTTCACATATTCCTATCCAATACAAATTAATTTTCAAACATATATATTTGACCCATAAATGGGATTCCAAAAGGTACTATCACTCTGGGTCAGAATGGTTTTGGGAGTAATGGAATTGAAGGAGTACTCCACACTCTCCAGAGCTCTAAAACTGGAACCTCACCACCAGATATAATTTAGTGTCATAACCAAGACATTTTAAAATTGAGTTGAACACATCCCATACACAAACTGAAGAATCACAAAATTAGACAGCCTAGTCAGCTGGGGTTGCAGAATACACTGACTGAATCTCTGCTGATGGGTAAGACTTCCCCAAATAAGTGTCCCAGATATGAAATTAAACAATCTGATGGTGAGGCTCCAGCCATGGTGATTTGGGGAATGTAAAGTACCCCTTCATTGCCAATGCTCTGAGGTCCACTCTGGCCTAGAGTGGTAGTACCTCTGATAGGGCCCTAATCAATGGGTCAAATAGAACTATTTGACATTTAAACAATGGGCAAATAAATGACTTATACTAAATTGAATTGTTAGAAAAAGAACTCTTTGATCGTTTGTGTGTAAACAAATGTGTAAACAAATTGATGTTTAACTGAATTGTTAGTGATACATCACAATACTTTGAACTATTTAACTTTGACTTATGCTTATAAATCATATCTAATATATATGAATAAACCAGATTTAGAATTAACTAACCTGCAAAGGTTGATATGCTATTAAATCAAACCAAACCAAACAAAACAAAACAAAATTAGAGACAGCTATCTAATAATGTGTAGCTCCTTCTTTTGCCTGAATAATGGGAGCTATACAATATGGTTGGAAGAATTGAGTGATTATATCTATCCAGACACATTCCAGAGCTCTCTGTAACGGAATCATGCTTGGTAGATGTGGCTGCTGGGAATTGAGTGAAGTTTTCTATATGTCTCCCTAAATGGGTATAGATACAGTGGGGATGGTGGCCAATAGAGCCAGCAAGTGTTCCTGAAAACTCTGAATTCAAACCAGCTGCATTCCACTTAAAAACTGACATGGCAGAAAGGTTGGTTAAATACATACATAGATCCTGTTGTATTAGCTGTGGTAGTTTTATATTTACTACTAGTATTGATGTTCAAGCACAAGTAAAAAAAAAACAGGCTTAATTAGTTATGTATCTATATAATCAATTGATTAGTATATAAGTTGCTAGTTAAATTGTCCTGTCTATTGTATGTACATTATTACAAATGCTGAACTGGTTTAATACACTTTAGTCAGGATTCACCAGTTAATGAGGTTAAGACAAGTTACAACTTGGAATGTAAAATCACTAAAAAGTAAATAAACACTAATAATAATAGTAATTATAAAAACAGAATGCCAAGGTAATATTAGTGATATAAATGTGTCATTTTAGCAGGTAAAGATAAGCGATAAAAAATCAAAAAAGTTAAGAAAAGAAGGTAAGAAAAGCTATGAGCAGTTTTATAATGTTCCTAAAGAAAAGAATATGAAAATGTCTTTCATTGTACTCCTTTTATGATAAATTAAGAGGCTCCTGAGGTGACTTAAAAAAAAGAACTTTTGTTTGCATATAACAAAATGATTTAAAATCAACTGAGAGAAGAAATACAAGTTGAAATCTGATGTACCTCAGAATTACTAAAGTAGCATACTATTCTTGACCATGATTTATAAATTTTCTTTTTTATTAATAAAAATATGCGCCCTCTGCCAAATATTTAAGTTTCAGTATAATAAAATATCACATTAAATTAGAAAGACTAACAAAATTAAATAAGAACAAGCTTATTTTAATTCTATTTGAACTGATTTCGATATAAAACTATATACAGAATTCTACCCTGTCAGCTGGGGCTGTAGAATACACCAACTACACGTCTGCAGAGAGATAAGATTTGCTCAATGAGGCCACCTGTTGGCTATGGTTGGTGACCCATTATACTTGAGTATGGGATCCTGATGGCTGATTAGTCCATAACCTGGCAACCAAAATGGTCATGTGACTTGCAGTACTCCACTTTGGTCCTTACTGAGCAAAACATGGAAGTTGGAGAAACACTATACAATCAATCAACTGGTCATGTCAAGCCCTAGCACCTATATGATTATCCTGACTTGAATTTGCTCTTGTGGCAAACAAGTCCTCAACCCTATTTTATTTTAAAGGTGCGAGAAGGTAGTGGCTGAGGGTCAGTTGCACTAAGATAGCAAAACTTTAAAATATTCAAACTATGTACAAACAAATGATTAATATTAAATAGAATTATTAGTGTTGGATAACAATATTTGAAACCATTTCATTACATGCAAACAAATGCTACCTACAAACTATTCATTTACAAATTATATAATTTGTTTGTAAATATATGTACATGTATATGTGCATATATATATATGCATACACAGGATTTAGCATTAAATAATGCACAAGGGTGGATATGCTGTAAATTACAGCCAAACCAAACCATACATCGAATTTTTAAAAATAAGTTTGACAATATTAGAAATCCATAAGACCAAATAATGTTTTCATGTAATATGTAAATTATCTACACATTATACTATGTAAACTTTTATTTCTTCAGATTTTAAATACATTTATAAAATTAGCTGTTTTGAGACAAATCTAATTCAGCTAGACTTTAATAGAGATATCATTAATAAATAAGATGCTAATAATGATTAAATAATGATTATCTAATGACCATTGAGAATATGATATTAATAACTAAGGGATTTGTGACAGGGGTGGTGTAGTTTCAGTCACAGACAGACACATAATCTTCATTATATCAAGGTGGTTGAATGTAAATAAGCAAGATTGAGTTAATTGGATTGATCTTGAAAAAAAATTCTTCTGAACCATTGTTTTATTTCATTGAAGTTAGTCAGCATCTTCTCCATAATTTTTTTTCTTTGTATAACTACTATATGAATAATTAGTGATAGGGAAGATATTTAGTCAATTTTCCATTCCCTAAGGACCAGTATTAGCATTAGTATATGTATGATTGACTAATAATGACCAAAATAAAAGAAAAGTTGGTTGATTGGTTAGTTGGTCTTTTGTGACATATCAACCCTTGTAGGTTATTTAATATCAAATCCTATATATATATATATATGGTTTGCAAGCAAATAATTTGTTGGTAATTTTATTTTTAAACAAGTATTCGGAGCTCATCTGTTTGCTCACATTTAAATGGTTTCAAGCATTCTAAACATTAATAATTCAGTTTAATATTAATCATTTGTTTGCACAGTTAAATAATATCAAGTACTGCAATATAATAATATTAATTCTATTTATCAAGTATTCCTATCTGATACAAATAAATTACACACAGCTGTACAGTTTCAAATAACTAATAATAATAATAATAATCCTTATTAAATGATTTAATAGTTCTATTTGATCCATTGATAGGACCTTAACAGGTACTATCAATCTGGGTCAAAGTGGACCTGGGAGTAATGGCAATGAAGATTGGTTGGTTGGTTTTTATGGCATATCAACCTTTGTGAGTTATTTAATGCCAAATCCAGCTTCATATATATATATATATATATATGAAGGAGGGAGATATGATTTGTAAGTGGATAGTTTGTAGGTAAATATTTTAAAATGAGACAGAACTTATTTGTTTGCACACAGTTATATGGTTTCAAGTATTGTTATTCAACACTAATAATTCTATTTGATATTAATCATTTGTCTGCACATAGTTAAATGATTTCAAGTATTGGAAGGAAAGACAAATAAACCCAATTAAAGGTTATTCAAGAATATTTAATCTTTTAAATACATAATATACATGCTCGTGATATTAAAAGAAAGATGCACACAAATGTGTCTCAATAGCTAGAATTATACACATATTGTTCCATAAATAAGTAGTATGCAGTTGGGGTACAAAAATGAATGAGTGTAGATAATATAACCATGTGACCCTACCATTCACTGGCATGATCAGAGACATCTCCACTGGTGAAAGACCAGAGGTAACAAGAAGGTTGAGAAGGGATTTCTGAACTTCCATGTGACACCCTACGGGCCCCTAATGGATATGAAAATTATCTAAGGAAGATAATTATTTATTGTCTCCCTATGTTTTGATTTTTTTATAATATCTATACTTTAATTTATGAACTAAACTAGTGATATCAATAAAAAAGGGGGAGACTACTCTATAATTGGCATCTAATAGTAATCTCCTTTAAGTGCTACAGACAAAAATAAATATACAAATGCATATGGTGTATCATATATCAATGGCAACTCTGGGGTAGGGCACTCTGGGATCAGCTGAAAGGGTTATTCTTTCAAGTGTATCTATTTCAAAGCCATAAAAATTCTCTTGGAAAAAGTCAGTTGTCCTTGTAGCAGAAAGAACTTCGTATTTTTGTTTGGTGTATAAATTAATTTGACCGTTATGGTCTTCACATATTTTTACTCAATGAGAATGACTTATCCTATTCTGCCTGGACCATTCCTCCCGGGCAACATAAAAATGGTGAAAGCCCGCCAAACTCTCTCTTCCTCAGAATCTTTCGAGCTGGATGGACGTACTTTCTGTCCGCTCCCTTCATAGCAGCAGATCACAACACCATGAGGAGAGCTATCTAATTCATGGACCTTTGAGTCTACCCTTCTAGACCAAAGGTTCCCAGTTGAATATGAATTAGATGCATTTATTCTGCCACTTACAGTAACACTTTTATGTCGTCTCTAACTTTTGCTATGTCTACAGCGACACTTAATTCCGCTCAGACATTCAGCTACTTCTTTCCTGGATAACCTTTTAGGAGACCATTATGCCTCTCTCCTACAGCAAACAGGACCACGCATTTATGGCTGAACATTCATTCCTGTTCTAAAATCAGTGACTCAATATTTGCCTTGACTGTAGCAATGCATATTCCACTCAGACATTTAGCTACTTTATTCTTCTACCCACTACGATGACCAGCACAAAGGTTTCCTTTCCAACAAACCTTTATTAAACTTCTAAATTGAAAACTGTCATTATCTTTGTTTGACTCATAAAAATTTTCTTTAAATATAACGGAGAGGGTAAACTTAATCACCTTCTTCATTATATCCTTGACTTTGGTTGGACTCAACATCCTAACTCAAATCATCTTGAACAATTAATTTGACTCTCTAACTTGAATAGCTTTGTCTTATTTTCATGCCTTCAAATGTTGATTTAGATAAATTTTACTGACAGTGTTCGTAATAATGTTACATGAAGTAAAAAATAACATGACTAGTTATTTTGGTCCCGTGAAAACAAACGGGATCCTTCTAATAACATGACTCAGATAAACAGATTTATAACTGAAATAATAAAAATAATCTTCAAAAATATCAAATGTGTTTGACTTCCCTTTTTTTTTCTTGAAGAATATATCTAACCTCTCGGTATAAAATAAGTTGACATGTGTGAGTCTATGATTTATTTCACTGAGTGGTTAACATCTAAGATTTTAGTGCCAACCAAAACAGCAGCAACTTAAACTGAGTAAAAAGCATTAATTTTGAAAAATACAACAGATAAATAGAAAATATTGTTTTGGTTTTTGTAGAATAGTCAGTTGTCAAGTATCAGCTGTGCAAACCTGCACAAGCACAAAAATTGATGAATTGTATTTAAAAAAACAATGTAGTTGGATGGTAATTTTTTTCTTATATTCAAGAGTATACATATTATAAAGTGGAAATAAATAATGGAAAGGAATTCAACAATATGGAGAAAAATTGAAAAATAAAGTAATTAAAAGTGAAGAATTTATTGTGAAGGAAAGTCGAGATTAAACAAACATAGAACAACGATGGATGGGTATCAGGACTTTAAAATGGTTTTAATGAACCTTCATCAGGACTTTAGAATGGTGATACCAAGTGTTGATAGAACAACGATGGATGTGAAATGTTGTTCTATCAACACTCAGTATCACAATCTTTAAGTCCCAATGAAGGTTCATTAAAACTGAAACGTTTAACATTGACTTTCCCTTCACAATAAATTCTTCACTTTTGATGACTGTTTTTCAGTTTTTCTCTATATTGTAAAACATGTTAAAAATATGAGCCTGAATAAAACTAATGACAAAGAATTAGATTAGGCTATTTGGTTTTATGGCATATCAACCCTTGATGGTTATTTAAAGCAAAATCCTGTTTATACATATATATGATTAGTAAATGGATAGTTTATAGGTAACTTAATTCACAAATGAGCTTGAGCTCATTTGTTTGCACACAGTTATATGGTTTCAAGTATTGTTATTCAACACTAATAATTCAATTTACTATTAAACATTTGTTTACACATAGTTAAATGGTTTTAAGTATTACTATCTAATACTATTAATTATATGTTTGCACACAGTTTAAATGATTTGAAATATTGTTAACACTAATAATTCTATTTAATATTAATCATTTGCTTGCACACAATTAAATGGTTTCAAGTATTGCTATTTAACATTAGTAATTCTATTCATCAGGTATTCCTATCAAATCGAAACAATTTGCACACAGCTGCATATAGTTTTAAATAACAAATAATAATCCTTAGTAAATGATTGAATAGTTCTATTTGACTCTTAGATGGGATCCTAACAGGTACTATCATTCTGGGTCAGAGTGACTTTGAGATAAATGGAAATGAAGGGGTAATCCACATTCCCTAAACTCCAAGACAAGGTCACACCATCAGACGCAGTTTAATGTCAAACTCAAGACAATGAACTAAAGTTACCACTGATATTATATATACATATATATAAAAGTTGGGTGACTGTAGTCGAGGGAGACCTGAAGGCTCTCTTTTCAATAGCTATCATATTGAGGTGTAGAGGAGGGCACAACTCTTTTCCCGGGATTGCTCCACTTACCCTGAGTGTTAAGTAAGTAGGCATCAAGTACCATTTTTTGAATTTTTGGAATGACTTGGCCTGAGATTGAATCCCCGTCTCCCGATCCATTGTCGAACACTCTAACCCTTAACCAGCTTTTAGAGCATCGAGAAGAGAACAAGTCGTTATATCCTGACTGTGCATTAGTCATACAAGGCTTACTTACACTTTCATACTGAAACAGGAACCACAAACACAGTGTTTGACGTGTCAGACAACTTGCACAGTTAAACATATTCTTATAGAATGCAGAGCTTTTGCTGTCCTCAGAAAGTGATTTTTCAAAGTGACTAGTTTAACCGAATTGTTCGAAAACATCAAAATAGATGACGTTCTGTCCTTCTTGTGAGAAACAGGGCTGTATGAAAAAATATGACGAATTAAAACTGATTAATCATGTGCAAACAAGTGAAATCCTGCTTATTGAAAATTTTACCTACTAAGTATTCATTGATAAAAGGTATATATATATATATATAGAGAGAGAGAGAGAGAGAGACAGAATTTGGCGTTAAATAACCTACAAAGGTTGATACGCCATAAAACCCAAACAACCAACCAACCAAATCTAACCCATATGCCAATGGGATATATATGATCTCTGTTAATACAAATTACTAAAATTGTTAGAGTTTCACAATATAAAGTGATTGTATTGTAAAACTTTCAGAAGCAATTTTAGCAGCCTGTCTTTACAGAAATTAGACTGCACTATCATTTTATATTGAGCACTTTTAGTTTTTAATAACTTTTAGTCAGTTAATTAAGGTTTTTAATTGACACTATTCTATTATATAAGTTAGATTTATTTTCTACACTGGACAAACTGATCTGGTTGTATTAGTAGTTCTTTATTATGACATTTCCAGTGATAAATTGCATTATATACTAATCCAAAGGGAAAAATATGTAACAATATTTACTAAGATGTTGTATTCACTCAAGCATTGATTTCTGATACTTATTGATTTACATATCAAAATATTCTTTGAATTAAAAAAAAGGTTAGACAATGCTTGACTCATCAATTTATATTTTGACCAATATAAACATTGATACCAATAAATTTTTAATAAGCTGCTATCAATAATCAATTTATTGATTTACATAATCTCCACTCAGAAAAGGAACAAACACTGTTCACTTTTAATAGTAAGTAACATAATGGTATTATTTCCATGTAACAGTTTAACACATTGATTTTCATGACACCACAATGATATAGCAGAGGTACTTAGAGCCAATTATATAATAGTAAGATGATTTAATGATTTTATAAAAACATGATGAAGCGGTCATCCATAAAAGAGAGAGTGGACACTTTGCATTATTTACGGTTTAGTGAGCTAGGCAAGCAGATTATTGTTAATGACTTCAATTCTAACTGGGTGCCTCATAATAATCATAAAGTATCATAAGACTTCTCAGTGTAAAAAAATAATTGATATTTTTTTATAATAAAAATACTATGACTTGTTTTGACTACAGCTTTTGGAGATGATGAAAAGCTTAAAGCAAAGGTGTAAAGGTGTAATCATTATCATCATGAAAAAGGCATGCCAACAGCACAAATTCCCTTGACTCTCTCTCACCAGTCATCCCTATCAGTCATCATTTTTGGCAAGTCTTCAAAACCAGTACTATTCAAAGTGGGGATGCACACACTAATGTTGATACATAGTCATGAACTGTCAGTACATTTATCTTGGTTTCTTTGTTTAATAGTATATCATCCTTTGTGGATTATTTAATACTAAAACCATTCTTGTAGTAGAGGTACTATTTAACCCATACCTGTTAGTATAAGGGGTTCATATTAGTCCAAAAGTGAAGATAATAACATAACTGGAATTTGAACTCACTTACTATGATGTCACAGTCCAGTACATTAGCCACTATACCATGAGAACTCTTTCCTACCAGTAGAAGGTGATTTCCAGTTTTATATTATCATAATATATATAACATTTAATGTAAAGATGAAAAATCTTTCTTTATTGTTTAATATCATTCTTTTCACATGCTGTGATACAATACAATGATTAGTGTCTCATCAATGTGTAAGCGAAACAGAAAAAGTAAATCAAACGAGGTCACTATGAACTAATGAAAAGTGCAAGGAAAGGTCAGACACAGATTCAATGAAAAAGAAAGTGAAACAAATAACAAGGTCCCCGACCTTAAAAGCCAGAAATCCAAATAAAGACATATATAGTAAAAATCATGCAAGGCAGGGTAGCTATGATATCATGTCAGGTATCTATCTACCACACCTTTTTTGGATTCAACCTTGAATATGGTCTCATATTCAAATTGGGAAAAGAAGTAGTCGCCAATTGGATGAGACATAGCACATGACAACAATCCTAACTATCACATGCCAAAAAGAAATCACAGAGATGATTGAAGACAGCCACCAGATGTTGAAGAGATGGTTGATCTCACATTGCATCAGATTGATTGATTGACATCTCATCTATTATAGAAATAATAGATGAAAGAAATGGTCACAGAGATGATTGAAGAAAATCAAGAGATAATGAATCTCATTTTTCAATGTCTAAATACAGAGAATCAAGAAAATGGTGGGAAATGAAATGGAATAGAAAAAGATGAAGAAAGAATTAAAAAACAACTTCAACTACTAAGAGAAATAGAGAACTTTTCCAAGAACTGAGAGAAAAAATATATCAAGATTTAATGAGTTTATAATAGCTGGTCGAATAGACAACACAAAAGATATGAGCAAAGTAATAACTTTGTTTGACCTCCCAAACCCCTAACACTTTCCACTTTGTACATTTCACAAGGAACTGAAGTTGAACATTCTTTATGCATACATCTTGACATAAACAAAATGTTACATAGCAATCATGATATTGTCCTTTTCACCTTCTGAAATTGTAATTTCATATTGTTATAAACTACAATGCTAATTTAATCCCACAGAGGGGTGAAAAAATTCTTATTGTTGAATTATCTTTGTTATTGTGCCATAATCTCTTCAAAGGATTTCCTCTAGGAGTTTGAAAATAAATGAGATACATTTTCATATTATTTCATTTCTGTGGAAGACTTATCCATGCATTTCAAATACTGCTGTCATGTGACAATAGAAATACTTGGAACTTGATCATAAATCAAATAATAATAATGATGATATATAATAGTGAGATCTATTTTGAGCATGTAGTGTAGTATTCAAATAAAGTCCTGAACCATTAAACATGGAAAAACACAGCAGTATGATAGATAGCCATTGAACTTGAAGTCAATCTGAGATCACAGTTTTCATTGGATGGTTTCAGTCAGGTGACCAAAATGGCTGTAGAGTTAGAAATAAGTTAGTGAAAACTCTCAACATCTTGCTCCCACTGATTTTACATTTAGGCCGAATGGGTAATGATTAAAAATGACCAACAAATAAAGAACAAAACAACACAAAAGAGACATCAAAATGACTGAAGTGACAAGATGACCAATAGACTGCAGAAAGAAGTAAAGAGGTAACGTGAGGGGAGATGACCAATCGTCTGAACAAGGCTAATACATATATATAACATAGACCAATCACAGAGCAAAGGTTATATAACACTGACTGATTGTAGAGTAAGGACAGTATACATCAATAAGGCACAAATATGATACCAGTCCATGGCATATGTTTTTTTATTTTTTAAATAGAGGAATTATGTTATAAATTGAATTGCGTGCAACATACGGAACCAATAGACAGCTTTTTTGACCTTATCAAATCCCATGACTAGTTAATTTAGTATCACTTGTGTGCGATGTGGACCAGTAACTCAGTGATAAAGTTTTGGCTCTGCATTTTGTGGTCACTAGTTTGATCTCCAGTAGATAATGGTATACACTGCTGATGAAACCTAATAAGATCAAAACAGCTGTCTCGTGGTTCTGTATGTTGTATGCAGTGTTTGCCAGATTTTCTGATCATGATAATTCAATTTATAACAGTCCATGGCACATTGAAAAAATATCCTGCCAATACACCACATCAGATAGTTTGAGAAGTACAGCTCAAGACAGTACCCAGTGTCCACACACAGCTGATGAATGTAAGTTTTTTTCTGGTCAGTCAATTCTGGTATGTCCATGTGTAAGAGTCCATAAGAGAACATTGCTAATGAATTCATTCTTACTTCTCCAGCAGTGCCAAACTTGTCTTACTTGGGAGGTTTGTGAGATAGGAGGTAAGTAGCCATACAGCTGCTGTTTTGTACTTGTCTTTAATTGGAATCATTTTGAGATGAGGCATCTTAATCTGAGAATTAATTTTTATTTATTGCAGACTTTTTTTTTTCTCATCTTGGTAGGTTTTGTGTTGTTTCTTCTTTCACTATGTTTCGGCCAAATTTCACCTCTGGCCTTCTTCAGGTGATTTACCATGACCTCGGATAGGAATGCTGAGTCTTGTAACCGTATCCCCAGTAATTACTGCCTTCCATAGTTGTTGTCTATCGCACCACGTTTTTGACCAAGTAAACCTCTGGCCGGCTTGGGTAGGATTTGAAACCGCTATCTTCTGACAATGCTCACCAGGAACCGTAGAGACTCAATGCCTCTATCCGCTGCACCACAATGCTGATGGATTTTTTGGTCTTATAAATCCTTATCTGGTCTTCCTCAATTCTCAGCTGCTGTTTTGTAGGGTAATGTTTCCAGGATTTGTTCAAAACAGGATGCAGGATTCATGTGTAGTTCCCATGTAACTTTTTCTCCAGGCATTTTGTTCGAGTCCAAGTGGTGCAGCCATACAGTAGTACTGACATGGTTACAGCATGGAAGAATTCTTGTTTTTGTTCTATCAGAAAGATAAGATTTCCATATGGTTTATAAAAGGTGAAAAAAGTGATTTTTCTTTCCCTTGGAATACAACAATAATGGTTGATATGGAACCAAAAGAAGAAGAAAGGCTTTGCTATCAAAGGAACCCGGAAGCGATATGATAATTCAAAAAAGATTTAAATGAAGACAACTGAACAACTTACAGGGTATGGAAGGAAAATATGGAATAATTTTTAAAACATTTTGTTAGTCTGATTAGTCCAATTTAAAAAAGATGCAATAAATCTAAATTTTCATGATTAGTTCTGTTATTCAAGCACATTTTTATTAAAATTCAGCCCAATATGAATGAGCAAGAAAAGAAACAACAAAGAATCTATGATTTGCTTAATGATGAAACTAAGCCAAAGTTTTCTTTGTCTACCATATACAAAGCAAAGAAAATTTTTTTCCTAAAAAGAGTTTTTTAAGGAAAAGGGGAAGTGAAGGTTTGAACAAAAAATGAAAAGAAGGCTTTTAAACTGGTCCTGCTATAGCGATTAAGAAGGACCCAATAACATCAATAAGAAAGAACACTAATGAATTGAATGTCTACAAGAAAACAGTGAAGACAGCAATTAAACAAGATTCATGCCCCCCTCGATTACACTATATGGGGTGTTTTAGAAAACAAAACAAAAGCAACTCCCCCTCCAAATATTTGTTCACTTAAGACTGCTATTGAGGAGGAATGGAATGAAATGTTAGAAGAATTTGTTTCAAAGGCGTGTCGATAAAATAATTGAAAAAAATGGTGGCCATATTGAGTAAATTTAGTTTTGTATCAATTTTCTTGTCTATTTTTTCAAATCAAAATTAATCTTCTTTTATAGTAGAGTCATTTATCATTATTATACTAGAATATTCTTAATTTTGCTACCACACCCTGTATATATCATAAAGTGATGAGATCTAGACTGCTATCTAGGTATCTGGACAAGTCAGTGCCAATTCTCAATACATTTTGATCAGTATTTTTTATGAAACACAGGACTGTGTAAGTGCAGCACCCACCATATTTACCAGACCTAGCTCACTTTTTCTTGTTCCCTAAACTGAAAATTCATCTCAAGGCTGAGGACATTAAAAGAAATACAAAAGCACAGCCTCACACTTCATCAAAAGAGAAGTTACAAGGATGATTCAGCCTATGAAAAATTCACTGGAATAAGTATGTTGAATGCCAAGGGAACTATTTCAAAGAAAATTAATATTTCATTCATTGTTCATTTCTATCTTTGTAAATACAACTCCAGACTTGAGAGATTTTGAATACACATAATACTGTATCTGTCCTATGATCGATGTTACATTTAGTAAAAAAATTTAATTTTGACACCAAGAGGACAAACAAGTCAACCATTTGACAGAATTGTTTATAAAAATCACAAGCTACTTTTGCTTATTTGGCTAAAGGTTGAACACAAAAAACTTTCTTTTCAGAATTGAACACTATATGAACTAAAATTCTTAATAAGCTGCTTTTTTCATATTTTGGACATGCTAATTGGACATTGTCCTTTAGGAAGAGAAAGAGAGCTTTCTTCAGAAGTAACTAAAATTAATTTTTTGCAATGAAAAAGACAGCCATTATTTCACTACCATCTTAGGACATGTTGATCTTTGATTTTTATAAACTAATCAAATTTGTTATGAGCCAAAGTCATCAAAGATGACAGTTTCTAATAAGGAAAGTAAAGAAAAAAATGAGCCAAATAGTATATATATATATCAGATTACAATTAGTGAGGAAAAATACTTTTGTGATATGAATTTTGGCATACATAGAAACTGAATTGTTGGCAGCTTCTTGTCTGGTAGAACACTAGCAGCAGCAGCAGCAGCTGCAGTTGGTGTCAGGTAGCAGGGAAGATGGAGGGAAGGTTACCCTTTTTTCTCTCTCTCTCTCTCTCTGCCAGACTATCACTAAGGCAACCAACACTGTAGGTCAGCCCACCAGTAAAAATAAAACAAATATTACTGCAGGGTGGGCAGTTGTTAGCAGATTCACCATGGACAGATTACATTAGTATAGGCACACATAGACACAGACCCATTATATATATATGGAAAAACAAGATATTCAGAGGATATATTTATGTGTGTATATATATATATATATATATGTGTGTGCATTTCATTAAATGACTGATTCAGGACTTATAATTTTGATCTTTTTCTCATAATCACAGATGACTCTCTGGGAGTCATAATTTGATGCATGTATTTATCTAACATCTTTGCCATGGGCAGGATATGGTACTAGGTCAATTTTTAAGCAAATTAAAGCTAGTTTTGAATTCAGAATTTTCCTTCTTCTAGACTGGTTGTTAAATATGGCTATAGAAACCAGTCTCCCCAACTATTTCCTATAACTGGTGAGGCCAGAATTTAAACTCAGATTACCAATTCCATTTCCAACAGCACTAAACATTTCATTAAATATGACTGATTCAGTACTTCTTTATAATTTCAGATGGTTCTTAGAAAATCATAATATAATGTAACAGTTCTATTAAATGCCAAATATTTTCAAAACATCTACCTTCAGCAGGACTTGTAGAATGTCAGCTACTGTTGCTGAAGATTTTTATTTTATGTTAGTTATTAATTAGTGAAACCATAAAAATATGTTGAGATGATGCTAGTATTTAATTATAATTATTTGTAAGTCTTTTTTTAAAATAAATATCTTCTCAGTTATTTAGTCTTTATGAATCTTTTGTTTGTGCTATTAGAAGTTTCCATCTGTTTAAGGTTGATGTAAATGTTCCCGGTGCCATCTTTGAACAATGTTTAGGAAATCTTAAAAATTCCTTTGAAGTATATAGTCAGCTCTTTATTCTTCAAGTGTGCTGAGTTTTTAAAAATTATTAGAGGGAAAAAATAATGATTTTATTTAATTTTGTTAAAAATTACAGATGTATATCTTTTTAATGTTTATTGATAAAAACATTATATACGGAAACTATGCCAGTACCTAATCATAATTATTTGTACAACTGAAACATATATATATATATATATATATAAATGTGGATGACAATATGTATATGCTCCCCTACCCCCGTAGGATTGAGCTCTCTAGCGAATGAAGTAATCATGTTGCCATTAGCGTATATGCAAGGCTCTTCATATATAAATTGAGCTCTCGGTAGCCGTTAAGCGGATGTATGTAAACAATAGTAATTGTGATTCATAACCATTTAAAATTTACTTCACTGCTGCTGGTTTCCTTGTGGCTGAGGAGTAGAGTCTTGGATTGTTGTTTGAGTCAACTGGGTTTCGATCCCAGCTACAGGAATCTAGTATGTCTAGCTACACTGATGAGTTCTGATAGAACGAAACAGATCTGTCTGTGGATGACTATATATATATATATGTGTGTGTGTGTGTGTGTGTGTGTGTGCATGAGACAATTGCTTGGGAAGGTAACTATAATAAATTCAATAGAAGACACAAGTCTAGTCAGTGATTAGCTTTCTCAATAAAGTCCTAATACCTTTTTATTGATAGATATCAATGGCAGAACTGGTACTTTCATTTGCTTAAAATTCAAGAACTGAATTTCAAGGGTATATATATATATATATATATATATATATATATTTATTTATTATTTCATAAATTTCACTTGTTGCACTCCATTTGGTTGATCATTTATGTCAATGTATGAGGGCTCTATCATTCAGTTGAAAATGTAGACCGTTAGACTACCTACACAGGGGATTCATTTATAGTGGTGAAAGCCTGTGTAGAACCAGCCACATTTTGAGCTTAAAAAGCAAAGAACACTCTGGGAAACATTTGATGATTAAAGTATAACACAGTACAAATTTAAGGTATTGAAAAAATCTTCGTATAATTCATTGAATCAAAATTGAAATCATTCTTTTATGATTGGATTCATAATTTACCAGAAAGATGTGATAAACTTATAGAAAGCCAAGAAAAATCCTTAGATGACTAAAGTATGATATGAAAATGAATATCGATATAAATAAAATGAATATAAATATTTTAAACTTTTGCATCAACTGGTTCCACCTCATTTAGTTTGGTAACAAGTGATAACATGAGGTTAATTCTGACTGATTGATTTTAATGGTATGTCAAATCATCTTTGGTTACTTTATTCCAAGTGGTTAAGGAATCATGTTCTTTGTACATCTATATTTACATTTTTGGTATAACTGTTTCCTAATACAATCATAACTATATTTTCAATGGTCTATTACATTTTTATTGGTCTATGATCATTTGTTTTCACACAGTTATAGGATATCAACTATTCCTTTTTAATACAAATTATTTTACATATGGTTTCATGTAACTATTTCTTGGCATAATTTTGTGAGATATATATTTATAGAGTGCATTCAATAAGTTTCCAGACTTTTTTGTACAGGCATTTAAAATTGTCGTAGACTCTAAGGCCTGATTGTCACAGCTGGTGAATTTCAAAAATGCAATCTGGATGTGAGGACACTTTAGAAGAATGACATGCAATAAAATTCTGTTTTAAACTTGGAAAAAATGCCACAGAAACGTATGGAATGCTTCAGACTGCTTTTTGACCACCTTGCATGAATCGAGCATCAGTTTTGGAGTTTCATAAGAGATTCAAGGAAGGCACGGAGTCTGTGAGGAATGATGAGAGGTGTGGGAGGAGTAAGGAAGTCAATACACCAGAGTTGATTGGCCAAAGGGTTAGCGTTAGAGTTACTATGTTGAGGTTTTAAGGGAGTTCATGAAGAGATTCCGTCGGAAGAGGCCAGCACTCTTGAAATCGGGTCAGTGGCATTTCCACCAGGACAATGCACCAGTCCACAACTTCATCCTAGATACAGACTATTTGACCAAGATGGGCATCAAGACAGTTCCTCAGCCTCCCTAAAGTCCAGACCTTGCTCCCTGTGACTTTTGCTTATTCCCTAAGCTCAGAGGCTGTCGTTACGAGACAATTGAGGAGATGAAAGAGGCTGTGATGAAGGTCATTGACACGCTCACACAAGAGGACTTCCATGGGGCCTTCCAGAAGTTGTTGGAATGGTAAAACAAGTGCATTGCAGCCAGAGGAGATTACTTCAAAGGGGACTAGAGTTTCATGTGTACTATCAATAAAAGTGCCCATACGAAAAAAGTCTGGAAACTTATTTAATGATCCTCGCATATACACACACATATATATTTCTTGGATTAATGTATATTTGATATTATTTTCTTTATGCTTAATCTGTTAAAAAGTATGGTGAAAACTCAATAAAGGATCATTGAAGTTTGTATGAATGATACAGTTGATGAAAGTATGCGCTAGGAATGGTTTGCAAATTTTGATAAAGGAAATTTTGAACTTAAAAGCAAAGAATACTCTGGAAAATATCATCATTTTCAAACTTATAAATGGAATGTGCTAACAAAGAGAGAACAAACAATGTAAGAACTTCCATAAAAATTACAGATGAAACAGCAAACTCAGATGATTGGTTGGTTTGGTTGGTTGGATTTTATGGCCTATCAACCATTGTAGGTTATTTAAAGCCGTTATGTGTTCTACCACTGAGAGGAGAGAAATAAGGAATTTCCCCTACCCCTCTGTGTTTGCATTAACAGGCTGCCAAAGACTGAGCATTAAAAGAGGAATAAGGAATGTAGGTCAACTTTGGCCGGCCTGTTGAAGAAAATAAAGAATGTAGGTCAGGCTATCTGTACCCCGTAACCTCACCCAGGTGGAAGAGATAGTAGTCCAAACGAATCGCCTGACAGGGTGAAGGAAGGAGAAAGAGGCCAAATGATTGGCCAGAACCCTAAAAACGGAAGTAGCTTTTTTCTTCGTCAGCGGAAATAGAAAGAAAGAAATCAGTTTTCAGGACGGAGGTCGCCATGAAAACATGGGTGAATCTCATGAAGAAGCGAAATAGAGCTCTTGGACAAGATGACAGATGCATTCAAGCCAAGCTATATAAAATCTTGCTAGCCCGTAAAAGAGAAAATACTCTCAGAAGGAACCCGTCAAAAAGCTAAGTAAACCTTAAGACTTTCTCCCTACACCCTTCCTAAGTACTGCAATTACATACACTCTCTCTCTCTCTCTCAATTTAAAGAAGGAAGAAAGAAAAGAATAAGGAAGAAAGACATTTGTACTTTGATATTATCCACTGATAATATAGCCGACACATTAAATATGTGTGTCTGCATGTATTAAAAACCTTGTTATATTTTATATCTCTCCTCATGTTGAAATTTATTTATTGTGTTGTCTGCCTATCAAGTTGTCTTTTGCATGTTCCTTTTCAGCTTCATTCGCCTCATGTTATTCCCACTAAATGTCCTACTCGCCTTTAAAAATATTACACGGGAAACTGGAATTGTTGACTATGATAATTAATATTATCATATCTAAACCTAGAGGCCCACATCTTCCATTATCCTAGGGGTAGGAAGAGGTAGTGGTCTGGTGGGTGTGTGTGTAACTTGATATTTGGAAACCCTTTGCCAGTGGCGGTCAGTCTAGCCCCAAATTAACCCCCACATAATCTGCCAGTTCCCCTACGCCCAAAAAGGGAATCTTAACTGGAACTTATTTTGCGAAGGATCAAGTGCCAGGCTGCCCCATCTTCACACGTGCAAAAAAAATAAACTCCCGTCTTGGGATAAATATTTTAAGCCGCGTCACAAAAGCCAAACCCTGTTTGTAGATATCAAATATATAGGATTTCGTTTGGTTGGTTTTTATCGCATATCAATCATTGCGGGTTATTTAATGCCAAATCTTTTTTATACATATATATTAAATATACATGATTTGTAAACACATTTAGTTGATTACATTTTCAAATGAGCCTGAGCTAATTTTTTTGCACTCAGTTAAATGGTTTCAAGTATTTACATCTAATACAAATAATTCTATTTACTATTAATCATTTGTTTGCACACAAATAATTTCAAGTATTGCTATGTACTAGTAACAATTTAATATCAGTCATTTGTTTACCCACAGTTAAACTCTCAAACAGTTCTATTTCTAACAATTCAATTTAGCATAGGTCATTTGTTTGTGTTCAGTTTAAATGTCAAATAGTTCTATTTGACCAATAGATAGGACCCTATCAGGTGCTACCACTCCCGGACAGAGTGGAACTGGGAGCAATAGCAATAAAAGGGTACTTCGAATTCCCCAAAGTTCCAAGACTGAACCCTCATCATCAGATAGTTTTGTGCTATACCCAGAACACTCATTTGGATGGGGGTCTTATGTGTCTGCAGAGATGCAGCCATTGTATTTTATAACCCAAGTTAACTGGACTCCAATTCATTTGAATGACACTGGAAAAAAAATAGTCTTTCTTTGAGAAAGGAACTTAATGTCTCATCATAACCAAATGGTTCTGGCATGTGAATAGATAAGTTATTTAAAAAAAGCCTGCAGCTAAAAGAAAGACAAGTTGACAAAGTTCAACATGTCACCCAGTGTGCTAGGTATAGGATGATAGGATCTAGCACCCTTGATTAGAAACAGCAGGTAACCAGGACTTTCCAAGGTCACCAGACTCAATTGGCTATCTAAGTGAAGGTAAAAACTGGCCAGCCAATGCTGTCCACATGAGGTGGAAGTAATGGTTAGAAGTTCTGTGAATCTCAGTAAAAGATGATGGGTTTCTCTATTCTCTCTCTTTTCTGGATTATGAAGAGAAAAGTGTTCACGTGAATGGAGAGTAAGTGAATCTTTCAAAGATATGGTTTGGTTTCTTTGTTCAATGGCATATCAACTTTCGTGTGTTATTAAATGCTAAAGTCATCCTTATAGAAGAATAGATTTAATAACATAAAATCTCCCAAGGTTATTAGACTGAAAATGAATGTAATAGCATGACTGGAGTTCAAACTCAATTACTCTGAGGCTGCAGTACTGCACTTTAGCCATTATGCCATGGAAATTCCCCCATCAGAGATATGAAACGAGCCACTTCCTAGTGAAACTCTGTACATTATGTCAGTTATCTATTTCCAACTATTTCTATGGCTTCAGAAACTGAACAAAAAGAATGAAGCAACAAAGATCCTAAAACTTGAGGAAGTGAGTTGTGTTTTTGTGTTTCTCCACCACCATCTGATGATTAACCATCACTGACATAGCAGTCGTTGGTGACTATGCTACATTAATTATTCATTTTAATGCAAAACAACAGCTGTCCTTAAATTGCAAATGTGACACAGCAAATAATCATATAACTGTGATGGGAAGATCTTTTATATGCAGGGTATTTTCCAGACCTATCACCTTTGGACCATCATTCATTCCATTCTATTTTGTTTGGTTAACAATTCCAATAAATTCAAAAAATTCTTTGAATAATTCATTGAATCAAAATCGAAATCATTCTTTTGTTTCAGTTCAGTTTCAGTTTCTTTGTTTAATTGCATATCTATATTTACCAACCCTCTGCTCGTGCAGGATATGACACAAGGTCAATTTTTAAGTGGAGTTTATCAGGTTTGAATTCAGAGTTTTCCTTCTCCTAGACTAGTTGCCTCACCAAGGCTGAAGAACCTAGTCTGCCCTACTATTTACCCATAGCTGGAGGGAGAATAATTGGATTCATACCTTTCCCAAGGGTATTAGTGCTATGTGAAATACAATTAGCCTGGTGCAGGATTTGAACTCGTGTTGCCGTGTCCATTTCCTACGACGATAACCATTACACCACAGGCACCTCCTTGTTTAATAGCATATCAATCGTTTTGAATTACTTAATGCCAAAGTCATCCTAGATAAAGGGTAGTAGTGGTGTTATCTAACCCTTAGCTGAGAGGGATAAAGGAGTTTGTACCTTTCCCAAGGATGTTTGTCTGAAAGTGAATATAGTAGTATAACTGGAGTTTGAACTCACTCACTATAATGTTGCAGTTCAACATGTTAGCAGCTAATATGCGATGGGTACTCTCTCCTATTCTTTTGAGACAATATATGATTTACCAGAAAGATATGGTAAAGTCATAAAAAGCTAGGAAAAATACCTTGTGAAGTAGAAAATAAAGCATAGAATCTATAGAGAAATCATACCCGACACCAAAATATTTAGCGCCATCGGCGAGGCTTAGAATATGCTGACTGTATTCTCCACAGTGAAGTAAGCCCCCCTCCCCCCCGAAAAGGAGTGACTTGGGTATGATTTTAAACTGCATCTGATGGTGAGGTTCTAGTTTTGGAGATTTTGAGTGTGTGGAGTACACCATCATTGCCATTACTCTCAGGTCCACTCTGACCCAAAAGTGGTTGTACCTGTTAAGGTCCCATTTAGGGGTCAAACAGATCTGTTTAAAAATCATTCATATTTGATTGGATCATGTGCATAAAAACAAAAAACTATACAACTATACAAAAAATGTAAACATAAATATACAACAATCCTAAACAAGTTGACATGCCATTAAAATCAATCCGTTAATGACCCCAGAATCATCATCTGATTTGGTGTCTGCACAGTTATATTTTTATAGTGTTGTGTGTATATAATATTATTTACTATCCACTTCTGGGAAAGGTGGGATGGTATAAGGAAAGGCTCGTAAGCAATGGCAAAGACCATGCAATCCCTGCTGTATCTCAAACAATTGAGGGTGTAGAATAACATTGTCATGTCAAAAAAAATGCAGAGTTACCTCAATAAAATGGGTCGTCAGTGTTAATAACAGTATGAATCTCATATAAAAATTAAAGAGATGAAGAATTCCCCACAATGTACAGAATTTTTTTATCATTACACATTACCAGTTATAAAAATAGTTAATCTTTATTGTTATAATCACAATGTTTCAGCCGATATGTTTCATGTCAAACTCGGAAGTCCACATAGAACCTCAAATTGAACCCTTTATTTGAACCATAGGGGTAGACTCTTCTACTTCTCTTAACCATGATCGGGTACAAGTTTTAAGTTATCATAAGTATTCCTTGTTATTCTTACCTGTTGTTGAGTTTGAACCTGCAACCTCTAGATGATTTAACTCAGAAGCACTTTCTGACCAAATGCCTTATCCACTGTGCCATGTGTCTTTGTCAGACAGGTAAGAATAAGAAGGAATATTTAGTATAACTTAACACTTGTACCCAGTCATGTTTAACAGAACTAAAAAAGTCTCACCCAGTGGTTCAAATGAAGGTTTCAGTTTGAGATTCTGTGTGGACACCTGAGTTTGACATGAAACACCTGAAGGTCAAAGGACGTGTCGGCTGAAATGTTGTGATTATAACAATAAAGAAGAAGTCAATAGTTCAAATATTCTAAATAATAATAAAAAAATAATTGTTTGAACTAAAAATATTGAGAACATTGTCTTGAATTTACTGTCTAATTTAACATTATCATTTTGTCATATAATTCAAATAACATCATTGAATTAACAATTCATAACAAGATCTTGTACATAGACTTCACACATGAATTTCACAGAAATTCTATTCTTGTCCAGTATAATGACATGTTATCTTGTCAATTAATTCAAATAACATCATTAAATTAGCACTTTATTGCAGGAAAGTTGTGAATATAACAAAAGATCAAATGAAGAGGCTGCATCTTGATCTGCAATTTCTATACTGTTACAGAAAACCAAAAAAGTCAGGTGGGAAGGTCTAGATTTGTGGTAATGATATACATATATACATACAGGTACCTCATTTGGTGTAATGATGAGCAACCAGCCATGCAAATCATTACTCATGACTGATTCTCACTGGACATACCATACATCCAGCCTTGTATCACAACTAAGCAAAGCTTAGTAAATAATTATAACACACACACACACACACACACACACCCGACTACTACTGATTCTGCTGTTGCTGCTATTATCATATTGAAGTATGAACCTTTGTCTATGTATCTCTTGAAGGATCATAGTAAAACAGAAATGCGAAATGACTTGATTTTTTGCAAGGATTCTAACTTAACAGGGACTCTGCAACATTGAAATCCAAGGTCATTTAATTTCACTGGATGTTATCAGATTACAAAATATGCTATTTCCCTCCACACAGAGACTCTGTTATGAAGTGCAAAAACGTTTTTAACTTTGTGAATAGTGGGACTGACAAGGTCACATCTATGCTTTTTATATGGTCAGATAAAAGATGAATATTGATGAGTAAATTGCAAGAAAAACCTACATATTTGTAAAAGATGGAAAACCAAAAATACCATGTGCACTTAAGAGACTCACCAAAGGAGAATTTTGAAAAATGCTTTTGCCATCTATTTATGCCATGTTCATATTTCTGTATCCATAGAATCTTCCTAAAATATATATCGGATTTATATTATTAAACATTTTGTCCCTCATCTTTTTTCTTTAGCATTGCCAGGTACCTCTGCTAGTATATATATATCACCTCAGCCAGAATTAAAAACTTGATTCACTGGTTCCTGGTTTCATTTTCTATTGCTATTGCAATAAAATATGTGTAAAACTACACTCCGTTAATCTTGTCCAGTCTCTGACTTCCCCTATTTCATGATTAGTTTTCTTGAACAAGGAGATAGCTAGCCAGTGTTGGTTGAAACTACAAGGTACAGGACAAGTTTAATCAAAGAAGGTAAAGAAAATAATTGAATTATTACAACAGTAAAAAAAGAAATGAAAACATCTTAGATGTAGAAGATGGTTTTATTCATGTTAGATTACAGCTTCAATCAAACCTCAATGCTAATGCTTTTTCAGGAGAGTTATGATACTTGGATTGCTTCAGCTAACTTCATTTTCTCCAGGGGTTAGTGACAGTAGCCTCCCTCCACTATCAATCTGGCCAACAAAATGATGGACTGCATTCAGTCTTTGGACTTCTTAGTTGAACTGCTGACTTGAATGGACAGACCACAAACTCCAAAGTTGTAACTGACTTGCTAAAAAGCACAGTTAAATATATAGTACACCCAGACTGAGAAAAGCCTTTTCTCCATCCACACATTAAGCTAAGATTCTTAAAAAACAATAATTAGAATAATAATACAACATAAAAAAGCAAAAAATCCTTTGCCACTTCCACAAATTTTATTATTTATTTGACTATCCTCCAATAGTGTTAAACCATATAGCTAAATGCCTGTTCCTTCATCAAGTCTCTAGGTGGTATTTTCTCATCAACCCAGAGTGTTGATTAGTTGGTTGTTTTGTTCTACGGTATATCAACCCCTTTTCAGGTCATTTAATCCTGAATCAAGTCATTTTGATAAAAGTTTCAAACAATTAAGTATAATTTTTGTTTACACACAGTTAAATGTCAAAATAGTTCTACTTCAAACAATTCAGTTTAGTATACAAAACAGTTCTATTTCAAACAATTCAGTTTAGCATAAGTACACAGTTTAGTTCTAATTGACCCATAAATGGGACCCTTATCAGGTGCTACCACTCTGGGCCAGAGTGGACCTGGGAGCAATGGCAATGAAGGGGTACTCCACATTCCCTAAAGCTCTAGCATTACTGGAACCTCACCATCAGATTGTTTAGTGTCATATCCAGGATACTCATTGGGGGGTCTTACCCCTCTGCAGAGAAGCAGTCAGTGTATTCTACAGTCCCAGCTGACTGGGCAAACCAAGAGTATAAAAGCATATAGCTGAATATCTCTTTCTTGGTATATCCTACCTCTCATCAAGTCTCTTGATGCTATTTTTCATAACCAAGAGTGTAAAAGCATATAGCTGAATATCTCTTTCTTGGTATATCCTACCCCTCGTCTAGTCTCTTGATGCTATTTTTCATAACCAAGAGTGTAAAAGCATATAGCTGAATATCTCTTTCGTGGTATATCCTACCCCTCGTCTAGTCTCTTGATGCTATTTTTCATAACCAAGAGTATAAAAGCATATAGCTGAATGTCTCTTTCTTGGTATATCCTACCCCTCGTCTAGTCTCTTGATGCTATTTTTCATAACCAAGAGTGTAAAAGCATATAGCTGAATATCTCTTTCTTGGTATATCCTACCCCTCGTCTAGTCTCTTGATGCTATTTTTCATAACCAAGAGTGTAAAAGCATATAGCTGAATATCTCTTTCTTGGTATATCCTACCCCTCGTCTAGTCTCTTGATGCTATTTTTCATAACCAAGAGTGTAAATGCATATAGCTGAATGTCTCTTTCTTGGTATATCCTACCCCTCGTCTAGTCTCTTGATGCTATTTTTCATAACCAAGAGTGTAAAAGCATATAGCTGAATGCCTGTTCCTTGGCATATCCAACCCCTTCATCAAGTTTCTAGGTACTATTTTCTCATCAACCAAGAGTGTAAAAGCATGTAGCTGAATGTCTGTTCCTTGGTGTATGATACTCCTCATCAAGTTTCTAAATGCTATTTTTCATCAACCTAGAGGGTAAAAGCATATAGCTAAATCCATTAATTATAACTGTAAGTAAACACATTTACTTTTTATCACTCAAATTAAAAGACATTTTTTTATCTATTTATTTGCTCATTGCCTAAAGGTATAAACGCATATGCATGATTAAGCCAAGACTTAAAAAAAAACTTGAATTGGTATATTTCTGTAAATTTTATTTTCAACTTCTGTGTCCATCACAAGATAATATAAAAGCTGATCTCAACTTATCCTACCATTTAAAGTCTCTAGGTGCTATTTTCACCCACCTAATAGCACAAAAGCATATAACTGAATTCACTAATTACAACTGAGTTTAAACATATTTACTTTCTATTGATGTTCAACAAAAAACCTTTTTGTTAACTATTTGTATGCTCATCAAAAGATGGTGTAAAAGGGATATACCTAAATGTCAGTCTTATAATAAATTATAAACATGTCTGCCTCTATGCATACTGTCCAGTCATCCATAAACATTATACATAAACCCCAACCTCATAAAAGAACTTATATATACTCATGTATAATGAGAATATCCAATAACTAGTAGCCAAAAAGAAATTGATTAAAAAGATGTATGTAAGACTGGCTCTAAAAGTCGCAGATTGTCGTTGGAGGAGAAACTATATGAGTTTTCCATATCAAAATTATCTTAAACCAAAAAACAGAACACATTTCCAAATGCAGGCATGAAAATAAGTATCAACAATGACACCTGACGGAAAAAGAGAAAAAGGTAATAGAAACATTGAGTGTCTATAAATGTAAGCAAATATGCAAATAAAAAGCTTTTCTTGTTATTAAACAACCATGAAAATGTGAAACTGCAACTTGCAATTTATCTATTTGTATTTTAAATTCATTTTAAAATTTGGTTATAAAGTTATTTTACAATATGTGCATGTGTATACATACCAAGCATATTAAACTTTACAATGTAGCATAACATATGTTTCATGTCGTAGGTTATTTTTTTCTTGGTTAGGCTCAGAACTTTTCGGCATACTTGGAATTTACAGATTAGTTTCAAGACACACCAGCTAATATTTTAGCAAACACACCCAAAATGATGCAAATCTTGCTGATTGGATTCATATCAAAAATCTTAAGTGAGTTATTTCCCTTCTGCTTGACCTAATAATCGTGGAGTTGGACACTGAAATTATACAAAGACATTTTTAGCTGACATAACCAGCTCCCTATCCACTGAAGAAAGGTGTTTTTTCTTTGAGATTATTTCTAAATATAAGCATTAACTATATACATGGTATTTTCTGTTTAACAGTGAAGATGTCAATGTCACACAGAACAGCTAAGAAGAAAAATGTGAAATTTTACTTGTCTTGTATGTTTGAGTGAAATAGACTAATTTCTTTTTTTTTTTTAAATTGTTCTAAGAATTTAAAACAATACCTGAAAGTTATTGCTTTAGAATAAACAGTTATGTAAAGATAATGTTAAAAAAAAAACTTCTTTTCTTCAATCAATCACAGGTTAAAAGTCAGGATAAAAGATTTTGCACTGATAAAAAAAATTCAAGTGGGTAGTTAGACTCCAGATTATTATCATGATTTTTGTTTTTGTTTAAATTTTGGTTGGTTGGTTAGTTGTTTGTTTGGGTTTTATGGCATATCAACCTTAATACCAAATCTGTTTTTATGTAAATAAAGTAAAGTTGGCGACCATAGTCGAGGATGACCAGAAGGCTCCCTTTTCAATACACTGAGGTGTAGGGGAGGGCACTACTCTTTTCCCTGGATTGTTCCACTTTACCCTTGATACGTACCATATAATGCTGAGTGGTAAGCAAGGAGGTATCAAGTACCATTATTAAAGTCTTTGGTATGACGCAACCTGGGATTGAACCCAGGTCTCCCGGACCATCAGCACACACTCTACCCACTAGGCCAATGAGCCAGTCTTTTTATTATGTAAATAATCAGTTCCATTTCAAAGAATTAAGTTTAGCATAAGCATGCAGTTTAAATGTAAGTACAGTTTAATTGTGAAAAACATTTCTATTTCTAGCTATTCAGTTTAGTGAAGCAGTTCTTATTCAGCTAATCAAGTTTAGTATAAGTACAGATTTTGTTTACACACAGTTAAATGTCAAAACAGTTCTAAATTAAACAATTCAGTTTAGTGTAAGTACAGTTTCAATGTCAAAAAACAGTTCCATTTCAAATAATTCAGTTTAGCATAAGCACACAGTTTAAATGTAAATACGGTTTGAAAACATTTCTATTTCAAGCTATTCAGTTTAGTCAAACAATTCAGTTTAGCATAAGTATGCTGTTAGTTCTATTTAACCCATAGATAGGGCCCTATCAGGTGCTACCATGCCGGGCCAGAGTGGACCTGGGAGCAATGGCAATGAAGGGGTGCTTCGCATTCCCCAAAGCCCCAGCATTACTGGAACCTCACCATCAGATTGTTTAGTGTCATATCCAGGACACTCATTGGGGGGATCTTACCCCTCGGTAGAGGTGCAGTCAGTGTATTCTACAGCCCCAGCCAACTGGGCAATTTAAATTTTGGAACGGAGAAAAAAACAAGCAGCAAAGAATAAAAGCAATATGAAATAGTTATTTAACAATGTAAAGAATTTAGATATAGCTACAATCCATGTCACAATTATTGATATCCATAAAATTTTAATGCACAATGTGGAATATTACCTAAAAAAAAAAAAATTAATTTATCAAAACAGCTTTGGCCTGTTGATAACAAACAGCAAATGATAAAAAAAAAGTTTATATAAATTTGGTTATTTTCCATTTATTTCTGAGGATATAGCAAAAAAATGAAAGGGTGCCAATAATAGTGACCAAGACTGTAGATTTAGTTTTTTTTTTTTTTAATATGATGGCAAACAGATTTGCTTTCAGATAATTCCTATAGAGCCTGTTATAGAAAACTTGTTATTGATACCCTAATGAGGATTTAAAACTGCTATTGTAACTGGGAAATTTTATATGAAGTATAGTCATATTTATTTCAAGCTTATTAACTTATGAAACATTTCTTTTGAATTTCTTTTCAGATTTCTGTGCTACTTTAGATGGTATTATTTTAAATTTTATTTAGATTTACTAATTTTATTTATTGTGCATGTGTGTGCAGTTGTTGAAAACTAATAAACACTTCTACTCACATCTCGTTCCATTATAAATCCATCTGTTCTCCTTACAGCTGTGGGTAAATAGAAAAGCACATTGGGTTCTTTGTCCCTAGTTAAGCAATCAGTATAGGAGAAAGAAAACTCTGAATTCAAACTAGCTGTATTCCACTTAAAAACTGACTTTGTGTCATATTCTATCCATGGCTGAGGGGTTAGGTAAATACATACATCTTGTTCCATTTTTTTGTTTATTTCAACTTTATCTGGAGTTGATTCGACTTTACTTTTAAAATTCTTTTCAGATTCTTAGGTTTCTTTAGACATCATTTTGAAGGTTTAATAATTTCAGTTTTTAAAATAATATAGAGAATTCTTCATGTGCTGTCAGAATATCATCATCATGTTGTACTGCGAGCATGGATCTGCCTGACCCTCTCTTGCCACCCGTCGCTATAGCCCATCACTCTTGGTAGGTCTTCCGAGCTATATCCTGTATCGGCACAGAGCTGTTGTAGATAGGTTCTAGCTGGTCGTCCTACCTTTCCTCGTTCATGTGCAGGGGTCCACAGAAGTATATCGCTTATAAGTTCGTCCTTACTTCTCCTGCAAAGATGGGTGGTAGGTGGCCGTACAGCTGCTGTTTTGTAGGACTTGTTCAATACAGCTTGTAGCATTCTTGTGTAATTGCTGTCAAACTTTTTCTCCATACATCTAGTTAGTGTCTATGTCGTGCATCCATATAGCAGTATCGACACGACCACTGCTTGGAAAAAACTGCATTTTATTATATCAGTCAGGTCTGACTTCCATATGACCGATAGCCTATCAATAGCTGTCCATGACTTTGCTAGTCACATGTTGATGTCATTCTCAGTTGATGAGATGCTGCTTAAGAAGTATGTGAACTTGTCTACTAGTTTCAGAGGACCACCTGTAATATAATGGCTGGGGGATTTTGTTTTATGCCTTTGGGTTTAGTTAGGCTGAGAACCTTTTGGCTCAGTGCATGGGTTACTTAGGTGCAACATTAACGCAAGTGTTTACGCGCACGGGCAGAGCAGACGTGTCACTCAGAGATGTCACAATAGCCCAGATGGGAAACAGGGGTAGAGAGTGTGGGTGACATCACGCACCGGAAGCACACGGAGGATTTGGGGGATTTTGAAAAAGTCAGTTATTTGAGTTGAGTTCTGCCTCAAGAGAAGACGGTTGGCTTTTGGTTGCTCGCCGAAGCCCGCCCAGTGGTCTTGTGGTGGGTGCCACACATGTTGGGGGGGGGGGCAGATGGAAAAGTTATCATAGAAAGGTTGTGCATCTCTCTTCCTTATGGCGAAACCTTTAACTCAAAGGCAATAAAAGGTTTTGTACCTGAACTAAGAAGTCGTTACGTGTTTTTGTTTCGGGTTCCTATGTTCTATGTATATATGTTACGAACATTCTATGTACGTTTCGCATATCCGTATCATGGGTATGGTACACACCCTTTAGTGTAGAGATGTTGCCTCTTTGATTAAAGCACATGTATTCCATTTTATCTGTGTTGATATGGAGGCCAATGCCACCTGCTGCTTGTTCCAGACTATGTAGCAGGGATTCAGCTTGGGCAGATGAATTTGCAAGAAGCACTATCTCATTGGCGTAGTCCGCATCTGTAATAGTTTGTGCTGGGTATCTTCTGCTTCTTTCCTTTGCCAGTTTAAAACTGTTTTCTTTCATTAAATCAATAGACGTTCTAAGCATATAGTCTAGGTAGATAATAAACAAGTATGGGGCTTATGTGTCTCCTTGTAGTACACCTGCTGCAATGTTGAAGTAGTCTGTGTCTCCATCCAGTGAGTGGACTTTTACTTTTGTGTTTTTATATAACATTATTATGGCTGCGGTGGTTTCTTTGGGTAGGTCACAGGCGAGAAGTATTTTCTCCACCTTCCCTCTGAGCATGGAGTCAAATGCCTTGGAGAAGTCAACAAATAATAGTGTTGCTTCGAGGCTTTTTGCACAAACACCTTCAAGAATTCGATGAAAGTCATTTTGTTTCTTCTTAAGTATTTTCTCAATTTTGGGTTCTATGCAATTGCGTAGTAGAGCATTTTAGATCTTGACTGCTATCAACATAAGGGTTATACCTTGGTAGTTCTTGGCAATTCCAAGGTCACCCTCCTTTGGGAAAGCGAGAATGCATTCTTTTGTCCATCTGTCAGAATAAGGGTCATTAAATAGTCCCATCACAAGAGTCTACTTTTAACATGTGATTGACTCTCATTCAAGGTTGAAAATAGGTGCAACAGATTTTTGCTGCTATTTCCAAGTCAGGTTATGAATTTGCTTTACTCAACTGCTGACTTACCTATTTTATTCTCAGCCAAATATCATAATGTGACAAGGCCTTTGTTAAGATAACTGCTAATGGAACAGAGTACAGGGAAAGTTAGTTTTATGCCTTTCTCAAGAAAATGCAAAGTCATTCTCAGCTGATATTTGAACTTAGTTCACTGATCATAATTTTTATGCTTGTGACTTTTGATATATAAGTTATTCAATATAGTTATTTGCTAAGATTAGCTTTGTTGCGGCACAAGGCCAAACGTATAGGATACCCATTGAGAATCAAACTCACCAACGATGGTCTGCTAACCCAGCTTGCTTAACCATTATTCCATGTAAGCTGTTTAAGTTATTCAATATTTATCAATAAAATAAATTTCATTGATATCTTAGGAAGATAATGATAGGAGATAAAAGAAAAAATTAAGAAGGAATATTTCAGAACCAGAAAGCTACTTGAGACAAAACTATATAGTAGAAAGCTTATCAAAGGAATAAATACCTGGGCTGTCCCCCTTGCAAGATATTCAGGACCATTCTTGAAGTGGACCAGAGAAGAACTTAAATGAATCGACCAGAGAACAAGAAAACTAATGACCATGCATATGCATAAGGCATTACATCCCAGAGATGACATCGACAAATTATATGTGTCAAGAAAAGAAGTAGGAAGAGGACTTGCTAGTATTGAAGACAGTGTTGACACATCAATACAACAACTACATACTACATACCAAAGTGTGGAGGAAGATAAATTACAGCCACCAGAAACAATACTGACAACATGAGGACCAACAGAATGACAATAACAAAAAAACAAAAATGGGAAGACAAACAACTCTATGGACGTTTTAAGCGACTAATAAGGGACATCTCATACAAGAAAACATGAACATAACTAAGAAAGGGAAACATTAAGAGAGAAACTGAATCTCTCCTGATAACAGCACAAAACAATGCTATAAGAACCAACCATATCAAAGCAAGAATAGATAGGATGCAACAAAACAGTAAACAGGTTATGTGGTGAAAGAGATGAAACCATCAACCACATAATCAACAAATGCAACAATTGTGCATAAAATTTAAATTTGACCATATGAACAAATGGTATATGCACAATCCAATATCTGTCCTGGAGAATCACACATACAAACTCCTCTGGGATTTTGATATACAAAAGGATCACTTAATCTCAGCCAGATGACCAGACCTAATAATAATCAACAAAAAAAGAGAACTTGCAAAATTGTGGACTTTG
Organism: Sepioteuthis lessoniana; assembly: GCA_963585895.1. NCBI lineage: Eukaryota > Metazoa > Mollusca > Cephalopoda > Myopsida > Loliginidae > Sepioteuthis > Sepioteuthis lessoniana. The sequence continues at coordinate 11,688,033 of OY757915.1, read as the reverse complement.
CTGTCTCAGCTGACCACAGAGTAAAATTAAAAGAAAGTGAAAAGAAGGATAAATACCTGGACCTTGCTAGGGAATTGAAGAAACTGTGGCACATCAAAGTGATGTTTATACCAACTGTAATTGGTGTTCTTGTTACAGTCACCAAAGGATTAATAAAAGGACTTGAGGACTTGGAAATAAGAAGATGAGTGGAGACCATCCAAACTACAGCATTATTAAGATCAGCTAGAATACTGAGAAGAGTCCAAGAGACATGAGGAGACTTGCTGTCACTTAAACTCCAGTGAAAGAACATCAGCTAACACAGATGTGAAAAACTCAAGGAGTAATAATAATAATAATAGTAGTAGTAGTAGTAGTTAGAATGTTTCACCCCAAATTATTTTTTAAATTTCATATATTATAAAAACAATGATTGTGAAATTATCAAAATATATTCAACTACAACTAAACAGAACTTGTAAAGACAAAATACTTCCATGAATTATTCTGACTAATAATCTCTACCAACACTATAAGCTATGGTTCTTAAAAACATTATTTAAAATAATAATTTAAAACATTTTCTTTTTGTTTTTAGACAAAAAAGACTGTTGTCATTTCCGTAAATTTTATCACTTATTTGATTATCACTTAATAGTGTAAAAACATATAGCTGAATGCCTGTTCCTTGGCGTATCTTACCCCACATCACGTTTCTAGGTGTTATTTTCTCATCAACTGAGAGTGTAAAAGCATATAGCTGAATGTCTGTTCTTTGGTGTATCTTACCCCACATCACGTTTCTAGGTGCTATTTTCTCATCAACTGAGAGTGTAAAAACATATAGCTGAATGCCTGTTCCTTGGCGTATCTTACCCCACATCACGTTTCTAGGTGCTATTTTCTCATCAACTGAGAGTGTAAAAGCATATAGCTGAATTCCTGTTCCTTGGCGTATCTTACCCCACATCACATTTCTAGGTGCTATTTTCTCATCAACTGAGAGTGTAAAAGCATATAGCTGAATGCCTGTTCCTTGGCATATCCTACTCCTCAACAAGTTTCTTGATGCTATTTTCTCATCAAACAAGAGTTTAAAAACATACAGCTGAATCTTCTTATTATAACTGTGGGTAAACATATTTACTTCCTATCATTCTTAGATAAAAGACATTGAAATTTTATTACCTATTTATTTGCTTATTGCCCAAAGGTTCAGAAAGTATATAATTGCGTTGGATTTTTATTTTAGTTAATACATTTTTTGCCTTTAACTGTTATTGAATTTATCTAGTTAGAGGTGATTCTTATCAAAGATATTTCTAAATTTGGATCACAGATATTGATGTTGCTGGCATCTATAGCAAAGAATATATCAGTGAAAATATAGGGATAACACCAACATAGATGTGAATGTTAGTTCACACTTGTATAATGTATATAATGATGATCTGATTTTTTGTATGGTTATATATTACTATACCATATACATCCATTAGTTATGGACAAATGATGTCTCAGCTCTTTAACCTTGTTAATGATACTGGTCTAGGAGAAAGAAAACTCTGATTTCAAACCAAATGAATAAATTAGAGATTCTCCCCTGCTACTAGTACCATTTAACCCAGAACAACCAGCAGAGGAGATGGGCACTACCAGGTAACACTTCCATTGCCCAAAAAGATGACACAAAAGAGAATTATTTAGCATGGTACTTCAATGACATTAAAAGTTATAGATTCTGAGGATGAGGATATTACTATAAGACAGCAAAAATGGCACATTTGTGGGGGTTGTATGAGTATTTAGTTTGGTTATTTCAGTAGATGTGCGTCCGTACTTTACGGGTATTGCTCTCTATATTATTTCCACCACAAATACAACACAAAACTTTACAATCGCGTGAAAGAAATGGAATAGAACACAACAAACATTAAACAACAAACAATTTAATATGGATATAACAGAATATGAAAACAAATAAAATACATGATGTGTAAATGGCCTTTTGGAAAATAAAGTTTGGCAAGAAGAAAATAAATTTGTTTAAAGATGTGTGTATGTTCATGTTAACGGAGTCCGTAAATAAGTCGTTCTTACTTACATTAAGTTCATAGCGGGTTTTATGATTGTGGCGACAGCGTGTCGCATTGATGAAAGAAAGTTTGTCGGTTTTTTCTTCTGAATGTGATTCGCGGCCATCTGAAGCTAGGTCATGAACTTTAGTTGAGGAAGGAAAGGAATTTGCCGGACATAGTATCGGCTACTGCTTTACTGGCTTAGTGGCTTGTTGTGTTGTCTTAGTCTTCGTTTTAGTCAATGGCTCCCTAACTCTGTGTTATTGGATCAAAGAATCGTCCTAAAATTTTGGCGTGTAGACATTTATTGACCAATCAGATTTGTATTTTACTTTTTATTTTCGAGCCTAAATATTTTCTGTTAGTTGACTTCCGATCCTATTTTTCTAGAATGTTCTATTCTATGTTTTTAGCTGATTGGTTGAAAAATGTAACTTAAATGCTAATGTAGTTTTGATCCTAAATTTCTAGAATGTTCTTAAGTATGTTTTTATTGCTTATTTTAAGACTAGAAAAATGTGTATCCTATACATTCTAGCAAGATATTTGTTAGCAGAAAAAAGTTAAATGCTCTTAGAGACTAAAGCAATTTCTAATCTGATTTGCAACTTAATGATAAAAATGCGGGGTCAGTGTTCATGCTCATCTTGATCATTATAATTTTTCCTGGGAGATAACTATTAACTACTAGTTAGAGAATCCTTCCTTTATTGATTATTATCAATTATTCTATGAATAGGATGTGATTTGACACAGTTACTGTCAGCAGCAATGAATTTGCATTAGGATATATTTGTATACTTACTGGAATAAGATCTGAACAATATAGTTATGATTTAACATTTTTAATGAAACCAAAGCCTTAAAAAAGAGACATTCAGCAAAATGATATAACATATTCTATAGACAGTTTATAGTTCATTTTATAAACAATTAGAATTTATTTTCACTCTTTTTTTTTATTATCAACCTTTCATATTTCATGTAAAAATTCTTTTCCTAGTCAAGCCATGATTGTTATGTAGGCCAACTGGTGTTTAATTATATCTTTTGTGTATAAGAGATAAAATTAGCAAAAGTTAATAATTATTTTAAAAGCTATTTTAAAAGTTGCTCCTACTTAAGTTTTAATACTCTTCTTTTTCTACTACTACTACTACTATTTATGGTCATTCAATTTCTCAGTTTGACATAATATCATGTGGGATAATTAACCACAAAATACACTTGAATTAATGACTATAACAAGTTAAACAAATAAAAAATAAGCATTCAGTGTTTATCAGGATATTAGGGCCAAACAGTATTTTATAGTAAAAATCATTTGCAATATATTTTCATAGTAAAATCATTTGCAATGCATTTTGATAGTAAAAATCATTTCCAATGCATCTTTATAGTGCCATAAAAAAAAAAAAGAAATGTGGTCTGCCTCTTGTTGGAAATAACTATATATTCCCCACCAGTGCCAGAGATAAGTGTTCAATCCCAAGCAAAAAAACTAGGAATTTAGATGCTGGCAAGACACAGTCTTCCTCCTATTATTTACTTTAATTTGATTTTGTGCCATATCAATTTAAAGTTATTGATTGATTGATTTTAATGGCATGTCAACCTATCTTGGGTTATTTTATGCCAAGAGGTTAGGGAATAGCATTTACATTCATATCTACATTTTTTGAGAAGTTGTTTCTTAAGAGATTTTTTGCACATGATCCGATCAAAAATTAATTTTTAAACAGATCTATTTGGCTCATAATGTCATAGTCAAGAAACTGATGTTTTAGGAAAGTAGTCTTACACCTGTGCAAGAGATATAATCAGCATATTGTAAATCCCATGATTAAACTTGAAATATTAAAATAAACAAAAACAATAAAAGGAAGTATGTGTTTGTAAGTACAAGTATGAATTAAAAAAAAATCAGTAAATAGACTTTTAGCATAGAATAAATCATAAAACACTTCCTTTTATATATATTTACCCAACTATTCCACTATAGGCAGGATATAATACAAGGTCAATTTGAAAACAAGGAACAACTGGCTTGAATTCAGAGTCTTCCTTCTTCTAGACTAATTGTTGTATAAATGAAAGAACCCAGTCTGCTCTACTATTTACTCATAGCTGGTGGGAGAAGAGATGGATTTGAGTTTTTTCCAAAAGCATTAGCGCAGGGAATAAGTAAGCGTCTTAAAACTCAAATTGGAGTCTCAGTTTCTTGCGCCAACTCCAGTTACAGTTTGGTGGCATGACTAAATGCACCTCCATTTATTTATTCTCCGTCCCACCACTGGACAAATATGGCACAAGGCCTTTTTTAAAGTGGGTCCGGATGCAGGGCCGCAGCCCACACACGTCCGGGAAAATCGAAAAATACCTTCTGACTTTTGAAAATTTATTGTGATATTTTATTTCTTTTCATGATTAAATAAATAATTTTTTTTCCAGTAAACCACATTCACAAACAAATTGCTTTAAAAAAAGTCTAAATATTTTCTTCTATGTACAATTGTTTGCTTTTTACTTCAAATGTAATCTTCAACCATTTTTTTTTCCAGGCTGACTTAGAAAATTAATGTTTTCTATATTTATGTGTAAAGTAAATATGACTTGTTTGGTTATATCTCCATAGCAACAGACAGCTGCAATTTAAGCAAGGCTTTATTGAACATTCACAATAGTTGCTATGGTTACCAACAAAGAGCAAAAAGAGGACAATGAATGAACTCAAACAAAAGAGACACAGGTATCCATCCATCCATACAAATACAACTATCTATGTGTATCTGTCTTCAGTCTCTCTCTCTCTCTCTCTCTCTCTCTCTCTCTCTTTTCTCACTCACACAATTTCTTATATCTCATTTTAATATACACTTTCTCTTTTCTCTCTCTTCTTGAACTCCTACATATACTCTCTCTTTTTCTTACTCTCACTCTCTCTCTCTAATTATATATATTCATATTGGTGGATCAATAAGTCCATAGTCTGATATGTAAATTTTATCCTGATAATTTCCCTGTACAGTTAGCTCTCCCCATTTGCAGAGGTTAAGGGGTGCAGAACCCCTGCAAACATTGAAAATATCTCTTGTTCCCTCCTCCACCTCAAACTTAAACTCTTAATATTGTTGAGCATATTTAAGACAAAAATAAGTAAAACAATACACTGTACTGTAATAGCATGTTTTTATCAGTTTAAAGTTACATATAGGCTGATATACACCAATTCTGCAGTTATATATTTCACTGAAACTTTTTTGGTTAATATTCCCATTGAAGTACATTGATAGGGAGATAATGCTGAAATATTTGTTGAATAAATTAATTGAAGCAACTATACATGCATGTACACACCAACAAACAAAATATATTGTAAATAAAAAAAAAATTAATGAAGTACTTCACCAAAGGTATATTGATTCATTCAACCAAACCAAACATCTGGAAAAAAATCTCTACATATAACATAATTTTTTTTTAAAGTCCACAACAGGTGAAGTCTATTAGAAGAAATTTCATATTGAATAACCCATGGTCATTTGGTTAACTATATAAATAAATAAACATCTTAGTCAAAGGCCCACTAATCAAAAAGTAAAGTTTTAGAAAAATGAGCAAATTAGTTTGGATGCAAGTTATGCAAGTGACATGATAGTTATTTATTATTTTGATGCCTATAATTTGACAGGAAGTGCCCGTGGTGTAATGGTTATCGTCGTAGGAAAAGAACATGGCGACACGAGTTCAAATCCTGGACGAGGCTGATTGCATTTCACATAGCACTAATACCCTTGAGAAAGGTATGAATCCAATTATTCTCCCCCAGCTATGGGTAAATAGTAGGGCAGACTGGGTTCTTCAGCCTTGGTGAAGCAACTTGTCTAGGAGAAGGAAAACTGAATTCAAACCTGTTAAACTCCGCTTAAAAATTGATTTTGTGTCATATCCTGCCCAGGCGGAGGGGTTGGTAAATATGATAATTTGACAGGGACTCCAATTTTTTGGAGTCAAGGTTAATGGATTTTTAATATGATTGTGTGTTTATTAAATAGTAAATTTCTAAGATTTATTTTTCCTCTTTGATGAATGAAAGTGTTGATGGTATAAAAGTTGCTAGAAAAAATGAACTTGATAAGATAAGTTCATATTCTGGATGGGGTTGTTTGCTTTTCACTTTGCATTAATACCTTTGGGAAAGGCATGAATCTACGTGTTTTATCCCAGGTAAATAGAAGACTAGGTTCTTCAGCCTTGGTTAGGCAACAAGTCTAGGAGATGGAAAACTTTGAATTCAAAACCAGTTATAATCTTCTTAAAAACTGATCTTGTATCATATCCCATTTGTCGTGAAGGGTTGGGTAAATACATACTTCATTCAGTTATGAGAAAATTATAGGGCAGACTGGGCTCTTTAGCCTTGGTTCAGCAACAAAGTCAAGGAGAAAGAAAAATTGGAATTCAAAACCAGGGATTATAGGTCACAGGGTTAACAACTCTACTCATTAAAAAATAAAAACTGCAACACTATCACTGATATGATATGACTGCTGCCTAATGATCCATAAAGAGTCTACAAAAGTCAAGGAGAGATAGATTGTGATGGTTATATCCCATTTAAATTTCCACCTGTTAAATTTGTATAAATTCAGAAATCTAGAGACAAAAAGAAAATAAGAATTTATATTTTTTGTCAAGTAAAAACATGAGTATTTGACTCTAAAAATAATTGACAAAAGTATTCTCACAATATTCTTAAAATTTCAGATGCAAAACTAACAGGTCTCTTACTTTCTAAATCATTATTAACATATCTATGAACATAACAAAAAAAAACTGTAAAGAATTAGAAAAATAATATCTATACTATTACTTTGCTTGTTTGTATGTACAGCTGTTACACTTTCTACCTTGGATCAAAGTGAAGTATCTGCTTAATCTCTAGCACTTTGGGGCCAAAATCAGTTATTCTTTCTGACTAAGAAACCTTTATGATAATATTAAATGTAGAAAGAAAATCGAGGAAAAGAAAGAGGGGGAAAAAAGAGTGTGTACAGTAGGAGATGAGAAATCTAAAGAAAAACAAAACAAAAACCAGGTTCAAGGAATATATATATATATATATATATATATATACAGAAAGAAGGAAGCTTCCATGGTGTAATGGTTACCACCAAAAGAAATGGATATGGTCATCAGAGTTCAAATCCTGAACAAGTCTATTTGCATTTCTCAAAGTACTCATAATCTTAAGATAGATATAAATCCAAATATTCTCCCTCCAGCAATGAGTAAATAGTAGAGCAGATTGGACTCTTTAACTTTGTTATGACAATCAGTTTAGGAGAAGGAAAACTCTGAATTCAAACATATTAAAAACCACTTAAAAAGTGACCTTGTGTTGCATCCTGCTCATGCAGAGGGGTTAGGTATATATATATTATATATAGATAGATAGATAGAGAGAGAGAGAGAGAGAGAGAGAAGGAGAGGGAAAAGAATGAAGAAAAACAGAGAGAGATAGTCTTGCTTGCTGGATATCAAGAGACAATGAAAGATTGAAAAGAGAGCAGGGATGAAAAGGTGTAAAAATTGTGATACATTAAATTTCTTTATGAAAAGTTAGAGCTGTTTTAACCTGAAGCCACTTTCCTTTAATATTAGAACTTACTCCTAAAACTTGGCAGACAGTACTACTGCTTGTAGTATAAATCAGCAAGTAAGAAAATCAACAACCACTGAGCCCGCACAGTCCAGGCAAAAAGGAACAAAGTGTAGTATCTGTTCCAGCTGCACTACATCAGCCTCGATCAAGCTTTCCTACCTTATCCCATGTTCCTGATCCTGCTATAACAATTGTCCTTTTTAGAACAACCAACTAAATAGGTGGTAATCCAGAGCAGACTCCTTACTAGACCTTGAGACATCACCCAGCCAAACGATCACAGCCACAACCCAAGCTGATGACCAGCCACTTTGCAGCCACAACCAAGACCAAACAGCGAGCCAACTTACAGCTGCAACTCTGGCCAAATGATCAACTACAACAACCAAAGCCAATAACCAGCTAACTCACTGCCACAACTTATTACCTCAGCCGCATAGCTGTTCTATTGACTACCAGCAGCCCAGTTCAAGCAACATTAAAACACATTGTTGTCAAGAACTATTTGACAGTTGAGTCTATCTTTCGTCATAACCAACAACCTCTTCTATCAGCCTTGACAAAGTCCGGTTACCTTCAACCAGACAGAACTTTACTAATCTCTTTTTTTGAAAACTTTGTTACTTGTAAATATAAAACTTGGACATTTGAACCTAACTTTCTTGTCTTTATTATCCTTCTTTAGCTGATGTCACTCTATTTTCAAATGTTTGTGGAGGTTAACATATTCATCGACCCCGCAACAGAGCAAAAGAAAGATAAAAGAGAGGATGAAATAGAAAATATTTATACAATCCTTATTCCTTTTACATATATAAAACTAATATATGTTTGTATGATATTTAGATAAAATAGATTGGCAACCAAGATTACTGTAATTATTTATGTATAAGACACTATTTTTCTAGATTTTTCAGCTCAAAATTTAGTGGTGCATATTATACATGATAAACTTTTTCTGGCCTCATGCTTCACCATATTCAGGATGGGATGAGTGAAAGTAAGTTATATCTAGAGTCCAAACTGATGTGTTTAATCTCACTACAAAGAAATATTCACAGGAATATATTTGCTGATTTTTTTGTTTCTCTTAATGTGAGCTTATTTTTGTGTAAACATGTCCATGTGTTTGCTCTAAATACTGAGTAAATTTTGTGTTTTAAGACCTTATACAAACTATATAAATTTTTATTTTTAATCAAAACTAACCAATGAAAAAAGTTGAACAAGTGCTAAATTTAACCTAAATTTATCTGCTCCAAATTCTAAAAAGTCAGTGTGTATTATACATAAGTATTTGAAAAATATTTTTCTCAGATATTCGTAGTCCAAAGTTATACACAAATAATTATTGTAAAAAGGATAAAGGAGAGAATGAGAAGATACAGTTAAAAATTGAGAGCATAATATAAGCAAGAGATAATGGATAATCTTTGTTGTCAACAGCCTTGGAATTCTAATTGGTCCAGTTCATAAAAGTATTCTGGGAAGATCTAATTAGGTTGATTCTTTGTTTGAATATACTATGTGAGTCTAAAAGATGCCAAACCTTTTCAAAAATAAATTTATAGCTTTATGCATGATTTAATGAGACTTGTCTCTTTAAAAATAGAACTTTTTCTTTCCAGTTCTACAATGCATCTTGGAAGTTATTTTGAAGAAAATGGAGTTCTCTTTGTGCTAAACCTAGTATTTCTTGGTATAGAAAAAAAAATTTCTTTTTTTCATGAGGAAACATTGAAATTTATAATTTTTAGTTAATGATTGATTGCTTTTAATGGCATGTCAACTTGTCTCAGGTTATTTTATGCCTACAGGTTATAAAATTGCATTCATTGTATGTTCATATCTATATTATTGTGTAGTTCTTAAGAGGTTGTTTTTTTGCACATGTATCAAATACAATTTTTTGATCCAGAGATGGGACCCTAACATGTACTGTTACATAGAGTCAAAAATGAATCTGGGAGTAATGGAAATGAACATTCCTCAGATCTCCAGAACTGGAGACTCACCATCAAATGCAGTGTAGCATCATACATAGGACACCCCCTTTTTTGGAGAGGAAAAGGTCTTACTCCTCTGCAGCATATATAGTCAGCATATTTGAAGCCCTACCAACAAGGATGACCTCAAGCTAGGTGAATTTACTTGTATGCTGTGCATTTCAGAATTAGATAAAAATTTTGTCAATAATTAGGATAAACAGTACTGGCAAATTGATGGTCCCTGTCAAGGGTGACAATGATGAACAACAACCTTTTTTGCTGCAACTGCCTGGACAGATAATGCAATTACAGGTAAGTGGTTTTTGTAACTTACCCTCTTCTATGTCAAATATTGTGGCATGTGAGACATTAGCTGTTTTGTCAAGATATCTGGTGATGGGATATAATACAGGAAGTAGTGAATTCATGCCTTTCCTTAAGAGCAGTCAGAAGAAGAGAACATAAATGGCCTCTGATAATATTCAACAATGGTTCAGTGATTCTCTTCTCCGTGGTGTTTACTATCACACCCTCTCAATCACTTCTCATTTATCTGTGTGTGTGTATATATATATATATATATATATATATATATATATATAATGCATTCAATCTGATCCACACTGGATGCCTCACATTTATGATCTTGTGCCAGACTAAGCTAAGCTTAGTAAATAGCTGTACAATATTCTTAAACATCAAGAGACAGAATTGATAAAGGTTTGGTTTGGTTTCTTTGTTTAATGGCATATCAACCTTTGTAGGTTATTTAATGCCAAAGGTATTCTCCTTGAAGAACAATAGTGGTACTATTTAACCCATAGCTGGGAGGATAAGGGGCTTCATGCCTTTCCCAAGGGTATTTGCCTGAAGGTGAACGTAATAGCGTGACTGGAGTACGAACTCGCTTACTACGATTCCATAGTCCATCGCTTTAACCATTACACCACGAGGACACCCCCAGAATTGATAAAGAACTGCTAGATATTTAGTCATTACTTATAACATATACCACAAATTTTACAAGTACATAGTCTTTTATGGAAGAAATATTTGAATATTTTCTAATAATACTTACCATTCTGTTCCAAAGACTGGAACATCTAATCTTGTGGCCTTTGACAAATACTTTATTAGTCGTATATGTTCATGAATATATAAATTTTGAAAAGAAATATAATTCTACCTGATATATATATACTGTATATAAGAGATTGTTGTTGGTTTAACGAGAGAAAAATAAGTATTTTAAAATGAATAGATCTGCAAATGATTATTTATTATTATTCCATATATTTGCTTGACCTGTATTTCAGACACCTGGAATTTCTTTATAGTAAAGATTGTTTTGAATTTGTTTACATCCAGATTTAGTTTCTGTAGTTGTCCAATAAGAGTTGTCTGAATGTTTTTTGGTTTCCTTAATGACCTTCTTTTTACCTCTGGTTTATATAAAGTGTGTTTTTTGTTATCAATGTGTTTGTGCATGTGTGTGTGTGTGTGTGTGTGTGTGTGTGTGTGTAAGAGAGATACAATTTTGGTAACTTGTGTGTGTGTGCACATGTATATACATATATTCACTACTGTATATATACTCTCATACACATATTTTCAAGGGCACTGAGTAGATCTAATGTGAATGGTGATGTATTTATCCTAATACATAGATGTGTCAAGTAAGTTAGTATGTACATATGTTTGTGTATGTGTGTGTATCCCTCTCTATCATATGTAGTTAAGCTCTTATTAATGTTGGTTTAAATCAACCAATGAAGTTTTTTCTTTTATTTGAAATAATGAGAAGTCATTAGTCTGGTATATTGACTTTATTTTAAAGTTTCCCTTGCTGCATTCATGAAGATGTTTTGATATATAAAGTTATCTATTTTCAGGTAATTTAAAGCTACTTTTATGTAAAGAGACTATTATTCAGTACTTGTGTACATTCCATGCAAATTTGTGTATTTGATTATGTAAACTGGATTTTTTTGAATTGCAACTTAAATTTCTATTTGTTATGAATGTTGTTTGGGGGTTTTCAAAATAATAAGATTTTTTCTATGATTATATCACATTCACTACATCTTTTATTATTGTATTTTGAGACTCTATGCATTGTGTTTTTCCCAAATTTAGATGAGATTATTGTGTTTTAACTTTTTAGTCATCACTGGCTTTTAATGATTTTTGTTGTGTCTAATATGTTTTTAATTCTATTATTGTTTTTAACTTGATCTAGTTTCTTTGATATTCCTGTGAATGGCTCTGGTTTGTTTTTGCTTTATGTTGAGACATTATCTAAGGGTTATTTCTTATGTTTTTTAGGGGTTGTAGTACTTCTAGTGGTATTATTCCAATTCAAATCTGTTATCTATTAATGTCATGAGATATCCTCTCTGATGGATATCTCACATAGCACTAATACCCTTGGAAAAGGTATGAATCCAATTATTCTCCCTCCAGCTATGGGTAAATAGTAGGGCAGACTGGGTTCTTCAGCCTTGGTGGGGCAACTAGTCTAGGAGAAGGAAAACTCTGAATTCAAACCTGTTAAACTCCGCTTAAAAAACTGACCTTGTGTCATATCCTGCCCGAGTGGAGGGGTTGGTAAATATGGATATCCTCTCTGATGAAAGGTTATCTGTAATTCTTCTTGGCAGACTTGTTGGAAGTTTTTGTTTGTAATGTGAAAATACAGTTATATTTACATAATCATAAACAAGAAGTGGGTAAATAGTGCTCAGAACTGTGAGGCTTACTCCTCTATTGAAAGAGTATCTTCTGATCACAGAATTATCACGGTGAAGATACACCCGAGTCTATGCAGATATAAAAAAACAAACAGTCAAAACAACATTGTAATGACTGTTCTTCATTTACCAATAGAGATATTAGCATAAATATATGACAACTGTAAGAAACAAATTTGATTCTCTTCAAGAGACATCTGAAACACATACTTCAAATGATGAATATGAAAACTTTGTTACCTCTTATTTGGGAGTAGCAGTAGAGTGAATATCAACCCAATCAAGAGCCAAATATAGAGTCCCATGGGATTATCTTGTAGTTAGTAAAAAATGAGATAACATAAAAAAAGCATCTTTACTTAATAAAAGAAATCCAACAAATGCTAATATACAGAAACTTAAGAAAGCCCTGAGAGAACTAATACATACCAAAAAGAACAAATAGAACACATTCAAGGCCAAATAGATAAAATCAGAAACTGTAGAACATAAACAATCACAATTAACATGGCAAACAATATATGAAGTGAGTGGAAGAGAGAACACATCAAAAGCAAAACTAAAAGCTGCCTGCCAAGAAGAAAGACTTCACAAGTGGAAAGAACATTTCAAGAATTGGTTAATATATATATATATATATGTAAACTAGACTTGGCATTAAATAACCCATAGTGGTTGATATGTCATAAAACACAACCAACCAACCAAGAATCGGCTGAGAAATGCTCCTGAAATCACTGACAAACCTATCCAAAACATTATTAATGGCCAACTAGACTACAGACTAAGACAATTTATGGAGGAAGAACTTGATGCAGTATTGAAAAAAACTGCAAGCCTTGACAAAATACATCCTGAAGTTTGGAACACAAACAAAATACAATAGAGAAATGGACAAAAGATTGCATCCTTCCCTTCCCCAAGAAAGGCAACCTCAGAAACACTAACACCTACAGAGGCATAACTAACTGCTAAAGTTTATAATACTTTGCTTCTCAGTCATATCCAACTCGAAACTGAGAAAATTCTGAAGAAAAATCAGGATGGTTTTCCAAGAAATTGCTTCACAACCTCAAAGATTCTGACAATCCATCAAATCATCAAAGGAGTACATACAAAGAATCTTGATACAACACTTTTGTTTGTATATTTCTCTAAGTTATTTGATTCCATAAACAGAGGAAAGATAGAGCAAATACTACTCTCCAAAGAAACTGTTATCACTAAAGTGATGCTTTACAAAAACACAAAGTAATGGTTTGCTCACCAACATTTCTGACATTATCACTGGAGTCTCGCAAGCACCATATTTGTTTATACTCTGCCCAGAGTTTGTACTATGAATATCCATGGATCTGACAAAAAAAAATGGTTTCACATTAAAAAAGTCAAGAAGCAGATGATATCCTGCAGAAACTATAACAGATACAGATTACACAGATGATCTCGTGTTTCTTGCAAATACACCAGCCAAATTGAATCCCTATGGCTGGAGACATTGGCCTCTACATGAATCAAAGAGTACATGTGTATTAAACTAAAAGGAACCATCTCTACCCTAAGTGGTAAACCTCTAAAATTAGTGACCCCATTCATATACCTAAGCATATATATATATATATACTAAGAGACATGTCAACATACGCCTAGCAAAGGTGTGGGATTCTATTGACAAGTTATTGATCATATGAAAGTCTGATCTATCTGATAAAATAAAACAGGATTTCTACCAAGCTGTGGCTGTATCAGTACTACTATATGGATGCACCACATGGATACTAACAAAACAAAGAGAAAAAGCTAGATGAGAACAACACAAAAATGCTGGAAGCAACACCTCACAAAATAGCAACTGTACAACCACCTGCCTTCCATCTCACAAACCATCCAAATAAGACCAACAAAACATGCAGGGCACTGCTAGAGAAGCTAGGATGAATTCATAAGTGACATTCTCTTATGGACTCCGATATATGGACATGCAAGTCTTAGTCGACAAGCAAGGACTGAAATACATCAGCTTTGTGCAGACACAAAATGCAACCTATATGACCTGCCAAAAGAGATGGATAATAGGGATGGATGGCAAGAGAGAGTCTTGGGACTCCATGCTCTTAATACATGATGATAATGGTGTTATTCCTGCATGCTAGGGTGTAAGGGGTGGATTTTATACAGCTTTTGGGGTGATGACTTTTGAAATGGAGGTATTCTTAGCTGTCTGCGGGTCTATGTTAAATATCTGTGATAATTTAGCTATTTTGGCTTTTAATGATAATGTCTAAAAATGGTAATTCTTTAAAATTATGTTCTATTGTGAATTTTATCATATGTTGTAGGTTTTGGAGTAAGTTATGTAATGTTGTCCCATGAGCATTTCCAAAATATGAAACAGTCATCTAGGTGTCTTTTCCATGATCTAAGAAAATCTTTTTTTATATTGATGGTGTATTTTTTCTGTATGATTTCATATAAATTTTCCTTTAAGTGTGCTAAGGTTCGAGGTTAGGGTAACATATGTTGGTGCCATTTTGGTTTTTATAGCTATTCTAAGGGCTTGAATATAATATTTGTTGTTGAATTGGAAAGAGTTATCATTTTTGATTAGTTCTTTAACATCAGTGATAAATCTTTTGTAAGATCTCAGGTGTAATATTCCTGTCTATTTTTCTCTTCAAAATGAGATGGCCTGTTTTCCTAATTCATAGAGGATATTACTATATAGGTTGGTGATGTCAAATGTAACCATGAATGTGTTGAGATCAATTTTTTGTTGAATGGAGTTTAAAAAATAGATGTAATCTCTAATGTAGCTTTAATAGGAAGGGTTGTAGTAGAATATCTCCTAGTTTCCTGAGTCTGTTAGTAGAGCATGATGGATCTACTACTAGAAGTCTAAATTTGAGGTCATCAGGTTTGAAATTTTTTATGTATTCAGATTTTTGTGTTTCTACAGCTATTTTAATTTTTTTTTTTTTTTGTATTTGTTGATTTTCGATGGTCTGTAAAAATTGCTTGTTTTTGGAATGCAGTTAGGAAGTTTTTTTGTTTTTTTTAGTTTTTAGTTTATGCTTCATTGTGTATCATGCAAAATTTTGTAATATTTTATATTATATTATTGTTTATACTTGTATTAATTAATCTATAGTTGATTTCACCCCATAGTATTTCTTGAATTTTTGTTCTGTAAATTTGTTTCATTTAAAATGACTACTGCATTTCCTTTGTTGGCTTCTTTTATGATTATTTCATTGGTTTCCTGTATATTTTTCAAGGCTTGTCTTTGTTTTGTTTTGTTGTTTAATGGCAAATCAACCTTCTTGGATTATTCAATGCCAAATCTATCCTTCTAGAACTGTAGTGGTACTATTTAACCCATAGCTGGGAGGATAAGGAGGTTCATAACTTTCCAAAGGGTATTTTTCTGAAAGTGAATGTTATAGCGTGACAGGAGTTTGAATTCGTATACTATGATTCTGCAATCCAGCACTTTAACCATTACACCATGAGGACCCCAACAAAACTTGTTTTTGTGGGGGTGAGAAGTCCTTATGTGTATTTGTTCTTTCTTTTAAGTTAATGTTCCAGAGCTGTTTGAAGAATGTTTGTACCTTTGTTTGGTTTTGGTTTCTTTGTTTAATGGCATATCAACCTTTGTAGGTTATTTAATGCCAAAGCCATTCTCCTAGAAGAACAGTAGTGGTACTATTTAACCCATAGCTGGGAGGATAAGGGTATTTGCCCGAAAGTGAACGTAATAGCACGATTGGAGTACAAACTTGCTTACTACAATTTTGAAGTCCATTGCTTTAACCATTACGCTACGAGGACTCCTCCTGTTGTACTTTTGTCCAGGAAGTTTTAGGATTTATTTTTTATTAGAGTTGTCATCTGTATTTTTATTGTTATGGAATTTTTCTATCAATTTAAATTTTTGTTCAAATTCCTTGAAGTCTCTTTTTAATTCTCCTAGATAACTTTTTGGGGTGCAGCAAAATTTTAGTCCTACTTTTAATAAATCAATCTGATTTTTGTCTAATTCATATGTCGATAGATTATTTAGGGATTTATATTGTTAGTTTTTTTTCATTATGTGACTTAAACTGGTGTTTTTGTTCAATCTGTGTTGCCTAAGAAGCGGTTTCTTACTGTGTGGTTGTTATCCTGAGGGTAATTTGTGTAGTATTTTCTTTTGTTGTAGGGTGTATTATAGTGGATTTAATTTAACCTACCCTACATTTGAGGGTATGTATGGTAGTTGGATTAGTTTTTTTTTTATGTGTGATAGTATATACATACATTTATCTAACCTTTCTACACAAGTAGGATGTAACACAAAATTTTTAAATGGAGTTTTACCAGTTTGAATTCAGAGTTTTCCTTCTCCTAGACTGGCTGCCATACCAAAGTTAAAGAGACCAGTCTATCCTACTATTTACCCATAGCTGGAGAGAGAATATTTGGATTCATACCTTTCTCAAGGATATTAGTACTATGTGAAATGTAAACAGCCTTGTTAAGGTTTGAACTTGGATTGCTGTGTCCATTTCTTATGAAAGAAACCATTTCACCTAGATCACTTCCTGTGATAGTATATATAGGGATTAATTTTATCTTTGTATGGTGTTGGTGTATATTTTCTATTGTGTGGTTTTCTTTGTGGATGATGATTGTGGAGTGTGTGGGTTTGTTTTGTAATGTGTTAATTCATTTTCGGCATGTGTTTCTTATTTTCTTTGCCTCTTTTTTTTTCATTCTTTTCTTTTGGAATTTTTTCCTTTTTCTTTTTGGGATAGATTTCTCAGCCATGTAGTTTTGCTGTCAAAGATTTATAATTTTTTTTCTTTCATTTTTACACACACACACACACACATATATATATGAGAAGAATAAGTAAAACTTGAAAAACCAAAACACTGACAACGGATTCAAAAATCTGTAGTCAGTGTTTCGGTTTATCCACTTTTCCACTTATTTTTCTCATCATGTCGGATTTACCAAATCTACCATTTCTCCATATATATATATATATATATGTATGTAAAAAAATTTTCATTGTAGGTCCAAAGAGAGAAAAGATATTTTAAAATGAATAGGTCCACAAAGAGATTAATATTTTCTTGAGAATTATTTATTTTATTTATATATATATATATATATATATTTATATATACACCTAGTACTTGCTAAGATCTGCACACACACACACACACACACACACACACACACACACACACACACATCTATTCATATAATGAGGTTTTGGTTTAAATTTCTATGATTAATGGCATATCAACCTTTGTAGGTAATTTAATGCCAAAGCTATTCTTCTAGAACAGTAGTGGTACTATTTAACTCATAGCTAGTAGGATAAGGGTGTTCATACCTTTCCCGAGGGCATTTGTCTGAAATTGACCCAACCACTCTGCTATGAGTAGGATAAGATACAAGGTCAATTTTTAAGCAGACAACAGCTGGTTTGAATATAGAGTTTTCTTTCTCTTAGACTAGGAGTCTTACAAAGGCTAAAGAAACCAGACTTCCCAACTATTAACCCATAACTGGGGGAAAAAGGATTCATGTCTTTCCCAAGGGCATTAGCATACAGTGAAATGCAAACAGTCACATCTAAGATTTAAACTTGGTTGCCAATTACATTTCCAATGATGATAACTGTTAAGCTTGTTTCTTTGTGCTATCTGTAATATCTACTAGGATGAGAGTGTAGTATCTGTGCTCCCTTTCCTAGGGCAAAAGATTGGCCCCAAGCACTTTTACTTAAGTCTATAATGTAATATCTTCATACTTATGAAAATCGAAAAAAATGAAGGAAAGGAATCTGACTATATGGAGAAAATTGAAAAAAAAAGTAATCTAAAAGTGATGAATTTTTTACGAAGGACATCCATTATTGTTCTATCAACACTTGTTTCACCATCTTAAAGTCCTGATGAAGGTTCATTATAACTGAAACATTTTAATGTCTACTTTCTTTTGTAATAAATTCCTCACTTTTGGATTACTTTGTTTTTCTCCACTTATGGAAATCTAATTAAATTTATTCCAAAAAATTATCATCAAAAGATTTAAATAATCCTGTACGTATGCATACATCTGGATTTTCTTATTTTGCATTTCTTTTTGGGAAAGAATAAGAAATTTTTTACCTTTGGAATAATAACTGTTTCCATCTATATTTTTTATATAGTTCTTAAAATAATCATATGATTTTCATAAATACAGATACTATACTCTGATCCAAGGCAGAAATGCCAGTGGGTAGGAGACACTATGTTGAAATGCCAATCTAGATATAAATAATATATAAAGACTTATCCTGTAACCTGGTTTGGTCATAGGGGTGCTATTCATGTAGTGTGTCTAGCAGACCCCATCACTCTCCTGGTCTACAGTTGGTTTGGATTCAGAGTGCCCCTTCTCCTAGACTGGTTGCTATATCAAGGTTAAAGAGCTCTGTCTGCCCTACAATCTACCCATAGATAGAGTGAAACTAGTTGAATTCAAGCCTTTCCCAAGAGTAGTAGCATAAATTGAAATGTGAACAGCCTTGTTCAGGACTAGTAGCCGAGTCTACTTCCTATGATGAAAACCATTATGCAACGAGTGCCTCCAATATATGTGTGTGTGTGTGTGTGTGTGTTTGGAATGACTTTTTCATGATTATAGTTTATCAAAAGGTCTTTTCTGTTTTTGGTGGAGTGTGCTGCAATTAATAATTTCCTGTATTGTCATATTCATTTAAAATCATCCATTTCTTGATGGTGTTAAATGTTGTGTGTATATATATATATATATTCTTTCATATCTGTGAATATGTGAGAGGGAACAAAATGAAATGAATTAGAATATATGTGGAAAAAGGTAAACAGATGAAAGATATATATTTGGTGTAATTTTATGATATATTTTTATTACTTATTTATTTCATTTCTGTCAACACATTTCGACTTCAGAATTTGCCTCCAATATATATATATATATATATATATATATATATATATATTAAAAAGGAAAAAAAAAATCAACTAATTTACAATGAAGTTACACTATCTTTTGATCATTTGGTAAGTCTTGATGATTCCAGATTATCAAAAGTCTGTGAAACTTAAACTTTTAAGTAAGATGGGTTTTTTCTCTTTTTTGTTATATTAACTCTATGATATTTTGGGGAGTAAGCACTATTTTATTTGCCATTGTGGGCACTACTGTTTTAGTATCTAAATGAATGGTAATAAAATACATTTTAAAGTGAAATATATAAAATATGTAAGAGTTTACTAAGGTTTTCTAGAGGGTAGAGTGTTCGCCAATGGTCCGGAAGACTGGGGTTCAATCTCAGGTCGAGTCATAAGTGTCGGGTTAAGTGGAGCAATCCAGGGGTAGCACCCTCCCATACACCTCAGTGTAATAGCTATTGAAAAGGGAACCTTCGGGTCGCCCTTGACTACAGTCACCAACTTTTTTTATAAGTGAAAAATATTATTGCACGATATGTATAATCAAGCCTTTCAAAATATAGGGATTGAAAATCACTGAATAAAAAAGACTTCCAAAGATTTAAAAAATGGTACTTGATACCTCCTTGGTTAACACTCAGCATTATAAGGTATGTATCAAGGGTAAAGTGGAGCAATCCAGGGGTAGCACCCTCCCATACACCTCGGTGTTGTAGCTATTGAAAAGAGAGCCTTCGGGTCACCCTCGACTACAGTCACCAACTTACTTTACTTATTAATAGTTTGAAATAAATGTAGTTGATATTGTTAATATTTTGATGTTTATTTACATTATTAAAAGAACAGTGATAGAGTCACTGCTATATAACAAAGCAATTACCTGTGATATATTATAATCATTGCTATATGGCAAATCAATCACCAGTGATATAATAGTCATTGCTTCATAACAGCAATCACATTTGATATATTATAATCACTGCTACATGACAAAACATTCACCTTTGATAAATTATAGTCATTGTTATATGACAAAGTAATCACCAATGATCCATTATAATTATTGCTACATGAAAAAGCAATCACCTGCAGGACATTACAGTCATATGCTGTGATAATCATCACAGGCCTATACATAGCAAACTCCAATAATATAATTGCTGTATGACATAAAAGTCTCTTTTGATATGTTATAATCATTGTTGTATGACATTGCAGTCTCCTGGGGTATGGGATCAGAGTTTGAGTTTTATCTAAAGTTAGATTGTTCTGAATTCTAATTTAATCAGAAGGCTGAAGAATGGATCAGCTGAAGACTCTTCAATAAAAAACAACAACAAAATGATGAAAATTCTGATCAAGAAAAATAAATCTGTGAAATAATGAATTGAATATGAGTTTTAAAGGACAATTTTGAAAACATGTCTCTATCTTAGATATTTGACATTCTATAAATTCATTACAATTTATAATTATTTCCTAAACCAAGGGAAATAACTACAAGAAGGCATTAGCATAATTGTAGTTGTCCTAATAAATTAAAATAATCTTTGTATTTTAAAAGAGTAAATATTTGAGTTGAGTCAAAAATAGGACTGGTTTAATTTTCTTCATGAAAAAAAAGACAAAAAAAACCAAGCTAGTATTTCTGGAATTAAGCATTTGGAAAGAAAATATGTTTAAGTAGAAAATATAATCTCTTGTTTAGTCTGCCGCTTTGCATTCTATTAACCTTAACAATTTTTGCTTTTAAGGTTTACATTTAATGTTTTAAAATAATAACAAGTCTTAAAAGTCAGTATTCTGAATGATATTCATCTTCTAAGAGTAAAGCAAGAATCTTGATTGTCTTATCATTAACTATACACATTGTAATGATTATATATATATATATATATATATATATATATATATATATATATATATATACACACACAAAGTAATGATATATATATATATATATATATATATATATATATATATATATATATATATATATATATATTATTAACGATGATATATAAGGAATCACACATGGAGTAATAGATATATTGTCATAGGAAATGGACATGACAACCTGAGTTCAAATACTGGATGAGGCTATTTGCATTTTATAGAGCATTAATGCTCTAAGGACGGATATGAATCCAACTATCCTCCCAGTAGATATGGGTGAATAGTAAGGCAGACTTGACAACTAGTCTAAGAAAAGGAAAACTCTGAATTTAAACCTATTAAACTTTGCTTAAAAAACTCATGTCACATCCAAAAGGGAGTTGGAAAATACACACACACACATATATACACACACACACACACACACACACATACTCAGTGTGTTTTATAGTTAGTGAAACAAAGCAATTGCAGATCTTTTTCATTAACTTTATCATCTTTATCTTTTTAGATTATTGGTCAGAAATAATTAACATTTTGATATATTCAATCAGATATAGTGAAATCATGCCTTGAACAATGAAGCAGAAGATCTTTTGTCTAAAGACATAATGAGACTAAGTCTTTCAAAATTGTTCAAGCAAGATACAGAAGGAAGTTCAATTTCAACACGTTTTCAAATAGGAGTCAGATTTTCAAGTTGGTCAAGACCTTTGAAGCTCATGGTGCTTATGAAGATTGTAGCACAAAAGGTGTCTCATCATCTGGGTTTCTTATAACAAGTGATAATCAAGGAGGAATGTGTACATTTTTCAACAACTTTGAATGCCACATTTAACTGTACCTACAACTAAATGGAAGACTTCTGGAGCATGTACTTGAAAGCTACTCTTGTTTGAGACTAAATGGTTACTGATCTTAAAATGGTATCTTTTTACTGTTCAGTAAATGTAATTTCTATTATTCTATCATTTGATGTCTTAGATTTGTGCTTAATCACTTTATTTCAAAAATTGTGAAATACTCTTTATGTGTGTGTGTGTGTGCAACACCCCACAAGACACCAACTGTACGGCCACTTACCCCCTATCACGAAAACTATCCAAGTTAGACGAACCAGACATGCAGGACACTGCTGGAGAAGCAGAGATGAACTCATAAGAGATGTACTCTTATGGATCCCCACACATGGCCGCGCAAAAGCAGGACGACCAGCTCGAACGTACATTCAGCAGCTATGTGAGGATACAGGATGTTGTCCTGAAGACCTACCTAGGGCGATGAACGATAGGGAGGAGTGGCGAGAGAGGGTCAGGGATATCCGTGCTACCAGCGCGATATGATGATGATGATGATGATATATATAAACCCAGTCAGCAGAGGCAGTAGAATATGCTGACTGCTACTATGCAGAGGGGTAAGACCTTCAACTCCATTGAGTGTCCTGGATCTGACACTAAACCCTCTGATGGTGAGGCTCCAGTCCCGGAGCTTTGGGGAATGTGGAGTACCCATTCATATCCAAGACCTAAAGAGCCAGTACCTGTTAGGGTCCCATCTATGGATCAAATAAGTTAATCATAGTTGAGGGCAACCAGAAGGCTACCTTTTCAATAGCTAATACACCGAAGAGTAGGGGAGGGCGCTACTCCTTTCCCTGGATTGCTCCACTTTACCCTTGATACGTACCTTATATTGCTGAGTGTTAAGCAAGGAGGTATCAAGTACCATTTTTAAAGTCTTTGGTATGACCCGATCTGGGATTGAACACTCTACCTACTAGGCCAATGAGCTGGTTGATATGGATCAAATAGAACTGTTTAACCATTTAACTGTGTACAAACAACTGACTGATGTTAAATCTAATTGTTACTGATAAATAGCAATACTTGAAATCATTCAACTGTGTGTAAACAAATAATTAATATTGAATAGAATTCTTAGTGTTAGATAGCAGTACTTGAAACCTTTTAACTGTGTGCAAAGAAAATAACTCAGGTTCATTTAAAAATGTTAACTACAAACTATTTGTTTACAAATCATGTGTATTTAATATATGTATGAAAAAAAAATTGGCATTAGATAACCATCAAGGGTTGATATGCCATAAAACCCAACCAACCTATATATATATATATTTGAAATCATCAAGTTATGCTGACAGCATAGAGTTCCTGAACTCTCTTTCACCATTGATCCCTATCATCCATCACTCATGGCAGGTCTTTTAGACTGCATCTTGTGTCTGTGCAGAGTTGATATGTGTAAGTTTTTGCTAGTTGACTAACACTGGACGTTGATATTGTTCATAAGAGAATGTCACATGAGTTCATTCTTGCTTCTCTAGCAATGCTTTGCATGTTTTGTTCATCTTACTTGAATGGTTTGTGAGATGGGAGACAAGTGGCTATAATGCTGCAGTTTTGTGTGATGTTGCTTCCAGGATTTGTTCCAGACAACATGCAGCATTCTTGTGTAGTTCCCATCAAGCATTTTCTCTATGCATTTTGTTAGCAACCATGTAGTATGGACACAGATACAGCTTGGAAGAAATCCTGTTTTATCTTATTGGATTGATCAGACTTCCATAAGATCAATAATCTGTCAATAGCAATTTATGCCTTCACTGGGCATGTGTTGACATCACTTTCAGTAGATGAGATATTATATATGAACTGGTTTACTAATTTTAGAGGTTTACCACTTTGAGTGGAGATCCAATCATAGAATTGTCATGGCAAAGATATGCCTAAATCTATGCAAACAAGAAACAAATAGTCATCATGACACAATACGACTGGCCCTCACTTACCAATAGAGATATATGTAATAAATATATGGTAACTGTAAGAAACAAATTTGATTCTCTTCAAGAGATATCTGAAACATATACTCCAAATGATGAATATGAAAACTTCATCACTGCCCATGTGGAAGCAGCAGCAGAGTGCATACCAATCAAACCAAAAGCCAAATGAATTGGAGTCAATAATAGGAAAAAATGAGGTAACTTTAAAAAAATCTTTACTCGTTAAAAGAAACCCAACAAATGCTGACATGTAAAAACTTAGAATGTTCAGAAAGAACTAGCCAACACATATCAAAAAGAGCAATTAGAATATATTCAAGGCTAAATGGATAAAATAAGAAATTCAGTAGAAGATAGACAATCAAGAATAGCTTGGCAAACAGTAAATGAAGTGCATATCAGGAGCAAAACTAAAAGCTACCTGCCAAGAATGAAGACCTCACAAGTGGAATGAACATTTCAAGAATTGGTTGAGAAACCCTCATTAAACCACTGATAAACTTATCCAAAAAATTATTAATAGCCAACTAGACATCAGACTAAGTCAGTTTATGAAGGAATAACTTGATGTAGTATTGAAAAGAATTAAAAACAGAAAAGCTGCAGGCCTCTATAAAATACTCTGTAAAGTTTGGAAGACAAGAAAATTTGATGACATACTTCTGATTATGCAACACAGTCTATAAATAAAACACAATAGAGAAATAGACAAAATGTTACATTCTTTCCTTCCCCAAGAAAGGTGATCTCAGAAACACTAAGAACATCAGAGGCATAACTCTTACTGCTAAAGCTTATGCTCTGCTTTTCAATTGTATCTGATCTGAAATCAAGAAAAAAAATCAGCTTGTGAAGAAATTGCTCCATAACCTCACAGATTCTGACAATCTGTTGAATCATCGAAGGAGTAAGGGCAAAGAATCTTGAAGCAACATTATTATTTGTTGACTTCTCCAAGACATTTAATTCCATACACAGAGGAAAAATACTACTTGCATATGGTCTCTTCAAAGAAACTTTTATTGTTACAATGATACCCTCTCTCTCTCTCTCTCTATATATATATATATATAAAATCAAGGGGTATGAGTTATTAAATGAGATAAAAAAGATGAATAAGTTTTAAAACAATCTATTTCTGTTGGAAGCATTCTATTATAAATTTGTGTGATACAATTAGTGTTCCAAAATTTATTTTTAAAAAATGCATACCGCATCAGTTTATCTATGTATCTTATATTGATATCAATATTATTTAGCTCATATCTACTTATAGAAATTCAATAACATATCTATCCTTCTTTATCAATGTTAGCCTACTTCCTTCTGTCTGTTTTATTGAATTATATTTATCTAAGTATATGTAAACAATGAAACTAAATTATTTTAAATAAGGGATTTAGTAACTTTTCAGCACTAATCTGACCAATTAGCTTCATTGTTTATATATACTTAAATAAACATATACTTTGATTAAACGGAAATAGAAAGAAAGGGGGTTAACATTGATAAAGATGGATAGTTATATTATGGAACGCTTATAATAGGTAGGTATGAACTAAATAATATAAATATTAACATATATAGACTGATGTATAATTCAGATTTAAAAAAATAATTATAAATTTCAGAACATTAATTACATCACGCAAATTTGAAACAGAACAGCACCAATGGAAATAGAATGTTTTAAAATTTTCTTTTCTCTTTGGCTTCATTTAATAACTCGAATGGTCTGATGAAGGTCTAAAAACTGAAGCATTTAACATTGGCTAATAATTCAATAAATAAAATCATATACTTGTGTTTTATATATATATATATATATATAGCCACTGGTAGATGACAAACTAAACAACAATGTTATATTAAAGTCAATAGTATAAATCATTACATAGTACTGATTATACATATATTAAACATTACATATTAATGATTATATATATATATTTTGTAATAGTTTATTGTCATCATTAACTCACTTGGTGAGATAATAGTGGAAGAGATTTTGCAATATTATTAAATAGTGGTCAGTGATAGAGCTTTTATATATGTGGTGCATTCAATAAGTTTCCAGACTGTTTTGTACAGGCATTTAAAATTGTCGTAGACTCTTGAAAATTCAGTATGTTATTACTAGACATCTTATGAGATGACAGACCAATTTTTATGATTTCAGGTTCAAATCAACAGCTACAGCAGCAGTTGGAATACACCCTACTAAAGCCTGATTGTCACTGCTGGTGAATTTCAAAAATGCAATCTGGACATGAGGACACTTTAGAAGAACAATATGCAATAAAATTCTGTTTTAAACTTGGAAAAAATGCCACAGAAACGTATAGAATGCTTCAGACTGCTTTTGGAGCATCTTGCATGAATCGAGCATTAGTTTTTGAGTGGCAAAAGAGATTCAAGGAAGGCACGGAGTCTGTGAGGGATGATGAGAGGTGTGGGAGGAGTAAGGAGGTCAATACCCCAGAGTTGATTGGCCAGAGGGTTATGGTTAGGGTTACTATGTTGAGGTTTTAAGGGAGTTCAGGAAGAGATTCTTCAAATCAGGTCAGTGGCATTTCCACCAGGACAATGCACCAGTCCACAATTCCATCCTAGACACAAACTATTTGACTAAGATGGGCATCAAGACAGCTCCTCAGCCTCCCCATAGTCCAGACCTTGCTCCCTGTGACTTTTGCTTATTCCCTAAAGCTCAGAAGCTGTCGTTATGAGACAATTGAGGAGATGAAAGCGGCTGTGACGAAGGTCATTGACATGCGCACACAAGAGGACTTCCATGGAACCTTCCAGAAGTTGTTGGAATGGTACAAGAAGTGCATTGCAGCCGGAGATTACTTTGAAGGGGACTAGAGTTTCATGTGTTTACTATCAATAAAAGTGCCCATACGAAAAATGTCTGGAAACTTATTTAATGATCCTCGTATATCATTACACTGTTTTAACATTGCAGTATCTCCACAGAGAAAGTGCTTGATATCTGAGATAGAGCATAAATAGGTAGTATAATGCAAAAATAAAAAGCATGCTTTGCAACAAATAGTTGAACATTTTCTCAATCATCAATCTAACCTATATTTGGAAGAATTTTAAGTATTATGGTGAAGTACTACATGGGATGCATGGAATACAAAATGGAATCAGATTAATATTACAGAATATCAAAGGAGTATGAAATTCATAGCAGTTTAAGCTTTTTAGTATATTAGCCATCATTAAAATATTTTTTAAGATGTCTTTGTTATATCTGTTGTCCTACTAAATGGAATAGTTATCATCATAGGAAATGAAATCAGCAATCTAAGTTCAATTCCTGGATGAGGCTGTTTGCATTTCACTTTTTGCTTATGCTTTTGAGAAAGGCATGAATCCACCTCATCCTCCCTCCAACAGTGTGCAAATGGTAGGATAGACAAAGTACTTTTAGTATGGCAACCAATCTAAGAGAAGGAAAACTGAATTCAAATCAGCAGTACTCTAATTAAATATCCTGCCTATGTTGGAGGGATTGGTTGACTACATACTTCTCATATTTTCTGAAATATAAATCTGATTCTGTTTTATATTCTGTACTTTCCATAAACCACTTTCTTGTAATATTTGCAATTCTTCAGACTGTAGTATCGCCTGATGAAAGCATGAAACAATCTGTTGTAAAAGGGGGTTTTAATTTTTGTTTATATGTGTATATAAATGCGAGTGTGTGTGTGTGTGTGTGTGTGCATGCTCATATACTACCATAGAATTAAGATAAAAAATGCTGGAATTATTTACATATGTATTGGCACTTCTGTTGAGGACCAGAGTATATGAGCACTCTGCCAATGAATCAATGTGTCACCTCTGCTTAGAATCCCTACTGTTTTAGTCTTTAGGGTGAGACTAAAGTACAATACTTGTTTCTCCTCAACTGTATTTTTGTGTTTGGGTGGGATGCATTAAAAGACAAGCTCGTAGGTTCAACTCCTCTCCTACTGGTGTGTTATAAAGGGATAATTGGAGTAGTCTGAAACCTTAATGATACTGGTCACAGGGACTGGGTAATTTTTCTCCTTGCTCACACATGTGGGTACCAATCTTAAACTGACCATGTGACATATGCTACACTATATTAGGAGAATGTAGCAGATTCAAGTGCAATGAATGTGAAAAGTGTGTGTGTGTATATATATAGTGATGGTTAGAGTGTTCGTCAATGGACTGAGAGACTGGGGTTCAATTCTAAGTCGAGTCATACCAAAGACAGAAAAAAACAGTACTTAATGCCTCCTTGCTTAACACTCAGTAGTATAAGGCACATATGAAGGTTAAGTGGAGCAAATCAGGGCAAGGAGTAACGCCCCATACAACACCTCAGTGTAGTAGCTATTGAAAAGGGAGCCTTCGAGTCGCCCTCGACTACGGTCGGTCAACTTATTTATATTGGTGATAGGGTATATATATCTAAGTTAGGATGGCAAAAACAGAGTCAACGGGAATTGGTGACAGTTTTTTGCTCATGCTATCATTGAACTCTCTCTCTCTCTCTCTCTCTCTATATATATATATATTGCATTTTATATATGTTGATATATGACCGACCATAGTGCAAAGGTAAACATGGCAATCTCACAGACCTCTTTTCTGGTGTAGTGAGATTAATCCATATGCCAGATTTTGTTTAGCTTAATAAATAACTTTTGAGTGTTATTAAATAATTTTTGTTTTGTGCTTTGTAGTTTTGTCTCTCACATGAATTTATTTACACATTATGATCATTTATCATATTTACCCAACCCCTCCGCTCGGGCAGGATATAACACAAGGTCAATTTTTTAAAGCGAAGTTTAACAGGTTTGAATTCAGAGTTTTCCTTCTCCTAGACTAATTGCCTCACCAAGGCTGAAGAACCTAGTCTGCCCTACTATTTACCCATAGTTGGAGAGAGAATAATTGGATTCATACTTTTCCCAAGGGTATTAGTGCTATGTGAAATGCAATCAGTCTCATCCAGGATTTGAATCATTATGATCATTTATAATGACACCTATGTATACAATCAGTTTTTTTTTTTTTTTTACGTGTGTCAACTAGACAACAGTAATAGCCAAAATTAACTGAGACGATAATGACGATTTTTGAAGGTTCATGATTTAATTTTTCAAATGATAAACCATTTTTGATTCATACTGCTCTCTGGTAAGAGACAACATAGGCTATTTTATCGCTTTATTTCAGTTTCATATAGCATAAGATCCCATGTGTTGTATTTATGAAGCTACCTATCACAACACTAAGCTTTTTATTTTTCTATGGCAGGACAAAAAGTTTGTTCTTCGAAACAGTCAAACTTGACACGTGTTTGCAAAAAACACCAGAATCTACCCAAAATAAATATCTTGCACTAAATTTTTTACTGCATTTGTTGAATGTTGGAAGATAATATATTTTTTGCTTACCTAAATTCATGGTTTTTAAGTGAGCGACAATAACTCACTTCTTGGTCACTGAAGTTTTTTTTAAGCTTTTATTTATATAAATCTACAATACGTAACTAATACTTGTACTAATACGAAGTAATCGGCTAAGAAGTATTTGTTACTGTTCTCTAGTTTATCTACCACGAGATTGAAGCTCTCTTTGGATTTACCTTTTTTCATAATTAAACGCATTCAACCTGGATAAAATCATTTTAAAAAACTTTAAACCTGAACTAGGGCAATAAATTTTGTATGGAGAAAAAATATCAGACGTACTCCCACGCATTTATCAAAGAAAAGAAAAAACAAAGCTAGCGAAAACGTCTACTTGTCGATAAGGCTCTTCTACTAATAAATATATCAGATACCTAAAGGCAAAATCTATATAACTCAAACTAACAGTTGTAATAACACTTAGGTTAGTCAAAAATAATTAACAGTTGTTAAAATAAATGTATTTTTTATTTTATTAAAAAAAAAAAAAAAAAAAAAAAAAAAAAAAAAATTTTCACCACAGAAACCTGTCCGTCCCTCATAGCCGAGGTTAAAAACGCGGTAAGGGTAACCCGAAGCCGAACTTTTTAGACCTTATTTTTCCGAAGCAGGTATCAATGGGAACGAGAAAAGTTTCAGAAAACAGGCCAAAGCTTAGCCAATATAGCAAAATCTCTTCGTTTCCCTATGATACCTGCATTGGAAAAATAAGGTCTAAAAAGTTCGACTTTGTGTTACCCTTACCGCGCTTTAACCTGGACTAGCAAGGAATTATTAATGTTTGAGCCTGTGTCACCTGTTTTTATTTATTTATTAAAAATCCACATTTCCCTGTTATGAAATTAATTCTTAGTTATATTATCATTTTTTTCTTTCCTTCACCATTATTTTTAAGCAAATGTCTCGTTTTCTTTGATTCATATTGTCCGACAGATATTGCTCGTTTCCACAGGCATTTCTCTGACTGCTGCACTGTCAGTGTCATGGCGATCTTTATTTGCAGCTTTTGAAAACATTTTATTCTAGCCAGCAGCAGCCGGCACGGCACACTAGTTGATGAAGAAAAAAAAAATTGCAGTAAAAAAAAAAAAAAAAAAAAAAAATAATATAAATAAAAAAATGTCAAGAAAAAGTAGAATCAACCATTAAGTAACGTAGTAGTAACAGTAGTAGTCGGAATAATGGTGATAAAAAAGACAAACTTCGTCATCGTAACTTTTTTTATAATCTTAAAAAAAAAAATCAATTCGTTCTTGTATATAGAGAAAATCTTTATTTCATTTGTCTTGAAATTAAAAAAAAACGAAGTCTTTTTTTGTTTCAATACAATAATATTTAAACGATTTGAATACGAAAACTCATTTGTAACACACTGGCTGGACATTTGAAGAAGATACTCCTACCAATTGTAAATAAATGTCTGGTTGTTACGAAAAAGAAGAAAATGGATAATTTTTAATATGTCTCACATAACAAATAGTAAAGATTTAATTCTTTTGACTGAAGAAATATTTCAGATAACTGGTCTGATTTTTTTCTTTTAAATTAAAACAACATTCCAACCAATTTTTTTTCTCACAGCAACACACACAATTTTTCATGAAATTGTATTTTCTAATATTCAAGAAAAATGAACAAACAAGAATTTTTACTAACTCGAAGCATCAAAATAACAAATAAAAAGACAAAAATATTCAGTAAATGATGAATTCAAGAAACTAGAAGATGGACATGTCATTTTTCTTTTTAGGTTTTGAAATGCTAACATTTAATACAGTTAATGTCAGTCAGCTTTAATCTCGATTCTAGCTAGGGAAAACTCGGTTCAACCAAAGACCTAAAAAAACAAATCCAGTTGCTCGATTTGAGGAATGTAAAAATTAAACAAAAAAACAATCACAACTAAAACCTTTCGATATTTAAAAAAGAAAAAGAAAAGAGGAATAAAGAAAAGACATCTGTTTATAAAAATCACATGCATATGTAAAAATAAACAATAAAGGGTTCTCGGTATAAGTAACGACGAGACTATTTTTATTTCTTTTTAAATGTGAATTTTTAATAGTTATTTACTTTACAGATTCAGTGCTTTAAAAAAGACTTAAGGAGTTTGATGAAAAAATAAAATGAAGAAAATAACACTTAAAAGTCTAAGATAACTTCTCAATGGAATTAAGGTTTTTTTCTTAATCTTAAACGATCAATTTAACGTTGGTTACAAATTAAACGAAGAAAGGACATTTTTTAAAAATTAAAGCATTTTGTTCAATTGAAATTTCAGTACTCGTTATAAAATTCGTGCCCACACCTCAAAAAGTGGGCTTCCATACAATTACTGCTAGTATTACTACTATTACTAGGTAGCAGTCATTATTTTTACATATTCGAACAATATTGTGTGCTTAATGGAAATTTTATCTTTGAAAATTAGTAAATACATTTTTTATTCTTTTATTAATGAGGAAATTAGTTTTAAAATAACAAGTAATAACCGATATTAATTTCATTCATTTCTTTTTTTTTTCTATTATAACGATGAAACACTGTCTTGACCTGAACGGAGAAATTTGATTGGTCCATGCAACATGTTGACCTCATTGCGTCATCATCAAAGCGACAAGAGAAATCCAGGAATCAGTCCAACTGGATCGATATTGATATTATTTTGGGTATATCAACCAAGGACGTTATAAAATTATCAATAAATAGAAGTATAAACAGTTTTTATATTTGAGTATATTTAGTTCAAGTCATTTCGTTTTTAGTTTGCTTTTTTCCTACAATCATAGACTCTAAAAAGTCCATATTCGTATTGATGTCATTGGCAAACACAAAAACATGTTTGTTGAATGAATGGAATAGAATGAAGGATTTATCGATCGAAGTCTGTGGAGGAGATTCTTAAAATTACTTTACTGTATTTTTTCACCATTTTATTCCTTTTACTGTGGCAATATAGCTGTTAGGTGTGTGATACTTTTATTTAGTGACTTGTACCACGATATTTATAACTTAAAACTTTTTATGGGGCAGTACGAGTAGCATTTTATCTTTTAAATTTGGAATAGGGAGGAGAATAACAAAATATGCAAATTAAGATTAGACTCAATAGGCACAGAATAAAATTAAAAAAAAAGATTAAAAAACAAAACCAAAAAAGAAGACAAAAATAAAGAGCGATCACGACAAAATATTAAAACTATATTTTTGTCGGAAGGAAGCCAGTATTTTGCAAGTTTTGTGAATGTTACTGTCGTAAATGAATAAATAACCATGGGAAAGAAAGAAGAAACAAAATGGACATCTAAAATACGTTTCTTTCTTTGATTACATTTTTTTTGTTTTGTTTTATACAAACGATTGAAAAAGGAAAACAAAACACTTCTAATTACAATAATTGTGAATGTTTAAAATGATTTGCAATGTGAAACTCGGAAAAAAAAATGTCACTCATTGAGATTTTTAATGACTGCTTCTTTTAGTCTGGGATGAAATTTAAAAAAAAAAAAAATCTAAATTACAATATTGCAAAAGTTTGTCACAATTAAATAAAGTACATACATGCATTTAAACGTATTAACCTTAAGTTCATAAAAAAAATAATGATTTGCCAAAAAGAAAAAAAGAAGAAAATTGAGCGGGTTTGCATGGGTAAAAAAATAAAAAGGGTGGTGCTGTTGATATTATTGTGTATATGTGATCTATTTTTAAATTTATTGTGCTGTCAATTTTTTTTTTAAAGATTCATGAAGCAAGCATGCAATTTAAGTGTGACCTTTCTTAGAAAGCCTAGAGAAATGCAGTTTCCTTGTCTTGAAAAAGAATCATGCATGCCTTTTTTTTTAACTGGAAAAAAAAGTTCTTGTTTTTGTGAGATTAGTAAATAACTTAAAAAATTAACATTTTTACAACAAATAAGTGCTATCTACAACTAGTCTACTGGGAAGTGAAATGCTAAAAAAGTAATTGTGAAATTTAAAGTAATGCATTCAAGATATTGTTTAAGCTTTTTTTTTCTTCCCACCTGCATTTCAGCAACTACTCTAGTAGCAAACAACAGTCGGTGCAGTAGATTGACAGGTTGTTGAAACAGTTGTAATAAAACATCTTGACTCTTGAGAAAATCACCACCATTCATCCAACTCCATACACAGACACTTCGGGAAAAATAGCGAGAGAGAGAGAGAGTAGGGAAGGGTAGCCAGAAACAAACAGAGAGGGGAATTATTAGAAAGAAAGGTAATAAACATAGTTTAAGAGAAAGAAAGAAGATTGAAATTTGAATATGAAGAGGAAGTAGAACTAAAGAAAAAAAGCTTTACAAGATAGAGAAAGACTCATACAAATAAAATAAATAAATAAAAAGTAAGAACAAAAAGAGTATCATGAAATGATATTAAAGAGAGTCAGGAGAGAAAAAAGAGAGAATGAGAGAGAGAGTGTGAAGGGAATAAAGTTGAATGAATGAATAAAAGTGAGAAGAAACGTTAACGCAAAAGGAAAGTATATATATATATATATATATATATATATATATATATATATATATATATATATATGATGTAAGAGAAAGTATTGAAAAAAGAGTGGGTTAAAGTATTGAAGAAAGAATCATTTAGAGAGAGAGAGAGAGAGAGAGATGCAAGAAAGAGTAAGCTAACGTATTGAAAAATCATTTTTGAGGAGGGAGAAACAGAGAGATCGATAGATATATAGAGAGGTTAAATAAAAAAAGGATAGAAATTCAATTTAATTCGCAATATGAAACGTGTCGTTTTATTCTAACGATTGGCGTTTTTTTATTATATGAATGAATCATTAATAAATTTCAAGATCGCCAAGAGAATGTTTTACAACAGAATATAACAATTGAAATTGACAGTTTTTTAAAACCTGAACTACTACTAAAGATTAATATTACTTATTCTGCAATTGCTAAAGCTTAAGTAGTCTCACAAACAACTTAATTTCATCATGGTAATTGATCATCAACTGTAAATGGTACAAAAGTTCAATTTAAAGATTATGATATTTTGCTACTTCCTTACGCAGTATTACTGCAGCTGTTATGACAGAAGCAACGAAATGCTGCTGTTCTGTTAGTGTTACTAATGCTCAGTGAGGTTATCTTGATGAAAGTGCAGGGATGGTGGTGGTGATGAAGAAGAAACCAAATATAGAGATAATTATGTAGATGATGATGACCGCTGCTGCTGCTGCTGAAGCTACTGCATCATCACAATTGCCTTGATGATGGCAATTGTGGCGTGACTACAACAACTGAAGCATTTCTCTCTATTAGAAAACACAGTTAACAACTGTGTTTACAACTCGTGTCGTTACGAATTATTGGTGATTACATTCATTATTAAATTCAGAGGACATCCATATTCGTCTTTCCATGAACTGGGGGGTCTGATGCCTTCTTTAAAAAAAAGAAAAAAGGCGGGCCATAGCATAACAGCCCTCTGCTGACTGGATTTTAAAAGAAAAAGATTTTGGTTTTGGTTATACAACACCATTGAACTGTAAAATTCAAGCCATTTTAAAGAAAAAAAAAGTTATGCCACATAAAAAGGGATAAATCAAACTATATATTTATATATATACATATATATGTAAGTATCTTTCTTGAACCATTCATTGTTTTTTTTTCTGGAATCTTAAATGAACGAATGAAAAATTACATTAAAAATGAGTTTAAAAACATTCTGTGGGTATATGAGTATTTTTTTTTTGTTTTAGTAACATTGGACCCTTCATTCATATCATGCATTATTCCTTAATATTTTAGGAAAATAATTTGGTTTATACGTGCAGGTTGCAAATTTGAATTTTCTGTTTTTATTTATTCATTTTTGAGAACTATAGATACCTGTTTGATTTGGATGTATATCTCGGTATCAACGTAGATACACATGTTATCTTTGGTTGAATCCATTTATCTTTTAAAATCACTGACATTAAAAAATACTGGTTTAATATTTACTAAAAAGTGAAAATATAGAATTATTGTCTAATCAATAAATGAAAATGATAATCAGTTGTGATTTTTGCGTTTTGAACTCATTTCTTGCATAAATTGTGAAAATGATTTATTCTTCTTTGCAAAAAGTATCAATTTATTTTTGAATTCCTGAATAAGAATTTTTAAATGTATTTTACTGACACTTTACATAAATGTAAGTAAATTATATAATCATGTACTTTGGTTAAGAAAATATTTTTATTTCTCTCATTTTTTTTATTTGTTTATTTGAATACATTTTTTTTTAAATGCAGTAATTTTTCTTACGTGCAAGCAGTGATCTTTTTAATTCAATTATTCTAATTCACTTTATATAATTGATTTAATTTTCTGGACAGATTCATTGACTTTATTCAACAGTAACTAAAGCAGAAATTTCTTGGTGACTTAGTCATTTACATTTAGTAGTAACCATTTACGTACTACTTTAGACAAGACAATTTATGTAAATACTATATGGATTTTAAAATAGTTATATTTGTATAGACCAATGGACACATAATTAATTTAAGAAAAAAAAATTAATTTTAAATCATAAATGTTTTATCCGCATTTTTGTTTTATTACTTCACTTAAAAATACCTTTGTAAGTGTTTCTCCTCATTTTCAGGAAAAAAAAACACACCTAAGAATACAATTTAAACTTCATTTATCTATCTATTTACTAATTAATTCATGAAAAATTTTGCATTTTTCAAACATTTACAGTTTTGTGAATTGTTTATTTTAGGTATTATTTTTTAAATGCTTCATTTATCACCTGACTACTGTAAAAAAATGACAAAACTTTTTTGCACACAATAAAAGAATCTCATAGAGATTAATATTTATAGAATTCATAATCATTAAATCTAGTATTCTTCAAATATATTCGCCTCTTTAATGTAAATCAAATGAATATTTTCATTATACCTGTAAAAAAAAAAACGTGTCCGCCCCGAAAACTAATGAATGAATAAAATCTTTTTGTTTTGATCGGATCATTTTTCCCCCTGTTAAATTGCCATATTATTCGTGTTAACATATGTCATCTTACATATCCAGTTCTTAAACCAAATTGTGTTGCTCCGCTTGTAATGTCAATCTCAATTGCTGTTAAATTATTTTTTCGGTATTTACTATTTGAAATAATTATTTGACAGGATCAGATACTTTTCAAGCCTTTGAATATTGAGAAATTGTTTAATCGAATCTATTTGATTAATTAACTATTTGCTTCGCTGTCATGATGACAATTATTTTTATTTTCTGCAGATATAATCAACCAGCATTGAGCAACAATTATTTTCATTTTTTTTATTACTCTTAGGTAGAGATTTTGTGCAATAATTACATTTACTGATTCAGTTTTAAAAAGTCCCCACTGCCTCATGAACTGATCACTTCATCATTTTTTTTTCATAGATTTGTCTTTTTCGTGATTCTGATTTATTCTTCAATTAACATTTACTCTAACCCATATGATTTATTTTATCTACTTCCTTATAACTTATAAGGAAGTGTGTAAAACACTACATTAATAAGGAAACTACCGCTAGCCTGTAAGTTAGTGGTGGTTCCCTATATCACTACTGTCGTATTATTCATCATTCAATTCAA
Source organism: Sepioteuthis lessoniana (assembly GCA_963585895.1). Lineage (NCBI taxonomy): Eukaryota > Metazoa > Mollusca > Cephalopoda > Myopsida > Loliginidae > Sepioteuthis > Sepioteuthis lessoniana. Next base: position 11,650,793 of record OY757915.1, on the reverse strand, counting down.
TGTCCTGGGTATGGCCGGCATCCGGTAGCAGTGAGGCTCCAGTTCTGGAGTTCTGTGGAGTGTGGAGTCACCTATTCATTGCTATTACTCTAAGATTCACTGTGACCCAGAATAGTTGTATCTGTTAGGGTCCCATCTATGGGTCAAATAGACCTATTTGAGATAATGTTTAAAATAATTTTGAGCTACATTGATACATTAGTTCTTAAAACATTGACATTGTAACTAAATGTGATATGATACACTTCAGTGTATCATATTTACCCAACCCCTCTGCTCGGGGAGGATATGACACAAGGTCAATTTTTAAGCGGAGTTTGAATTCAGAGTATTCTTTCTCCTAGACTAGTTGCCTCCCCAAGGCTGAAGAACCCAGTCTGTCCTACTATTTACCCATAGCTGGAGGGAGAATAATTGGATTCATACCTTTCCCAAGGGTATTAGTGCTATGTGAAATGCAATCAGTCTCGTCCAGGATTTGAACTCGTGTCGCCGTGTCCATTTCCTACAACGATAACCATTACACCACAGGCTCCTCTAAATGTGAAGTGTATATTGTGAACTATGTAGAAAGGTTTGTAAATTATTAGTATTAGGTAGGAATAGTTAATTATAAATATAAGCAAATGATTATCAAATAAGTTACTTGAAATCATATAACTGTGTGCAAATTATTTGTATTAAGTATAGTTATTTATGCTTGTAAATAATTATCATTAAATAGGAATAGTTACTTGAAACCATAAAATTGCTAATCAAAAAGACAAACTTTGGTATTAAATAACCTAACATTTACAAACAATTATATCTTCAATTAACTCTTCTTAACTTAACGGTTGACATGTAAAACCAACCAATGTGACTGAGTCAGTGTTCAAATTTAAGTCTATTTAAATAGCCCAGTCAACTGGGACTGTTGAATAGTAATTTACTAAGTTTTTTGCTTAGATGTGGCATAAGGCCATATGAAGGGAGCACCCAATGAGACTCATACTCATTCATGTAAGCTGAGACTGTAGAATACACCAATTGCATCTCTGCAGAGGGGTAAGACCTCCACCTTCAATGAGTGTCCTGGATATGATATTAAACCCTCTGATGGAGCTTTAGGGAATGTAGTGTATTCCTTCATTGACATTGCTCTCTGACCTGGAGTGATAGCACCTGATAGGGTCCTATTTATGGGTCAAATAAAACAAACTAGGTGTGCAAACAAATGACTGATGTTAAATTGTGACTGTTATATTGCAATGCTTGAAACTATTTAACTGTGTGCAAAAAAGAGCTCAGGCTCATTTAAGAATGTTATCTACAAAATGTGTCTACAAATCATATATATATATTTGATATATATATATATATATATATATATATAAACAGGATTTGGCATTGAATAACCTAGAATGGTTGATATGCCATAAAATCCAACCAAACTATCTAATAATTAAGATTTTAGGTGCTAAATTATAATCCAGGCAGATCCTCTTCACTTGGATTATATAAGGCAACAAAATCTTACAACTCCCTCTCAAACCAAGCTAAGTTTTTTTTATCTATCTATCTATCTATCTATCTATCTATCTATCTATCTATCTATCTATCTTAATCTGTTCATATTTATTAAGAAACTAATATAGAAGTGTAGTATAATGACTTTACAGATGGGCCACAAGAAAAATATAATAGAAATATAAGTTATTAAATTTTATTTACAATTATTTTTGTGTTTATCTCATTGGAAATACAAGAGCCTTTAAAAACCCCTAACCACACACACATACACCTCAATACAAAAGTACAGAATGACATTCCATGGTTTAATCCTTTGTAGTAATAACAACAAAAATTATTAGTAAGACTATGAAGATATGTTACTATTATTTAGAGGGCATACTTTCTGCTAGTTTATAAACTTAACAAGTGGATGGTCTGTCTCTTATGAATGGTTACAAAACTTGACAATCAAAACTTTATTTTGTCTATCTACTCTAAAGAAGAGGTAAATGACCTTTACTTACACTAACAGCTTTTAGTTAAAAAAATTTAGAATGTCTCAGTTAAATCAAATATTTGATGCATAATAGTTATAGAAATAGTCTATGTCAAGGATGATTATAAAAGGAACAGCTTTCAGTTGCCTCTGTCAGAGCATGTAAATTAGAAATTGAATTTCCTAGTCTGCACTCCTTGACTCTTTTCTCTATCAACATATTTGGTGATAAGACAGAATACAAAGAAGTAGATTCATGTCTTTGCCAAAGATACTGACAGATTTAGCTGGAATTTAGACTTGGTAAACCAATTTCATTTGTGGTGATTGATTGATTGATTGATTGATTTTTACAGCTTGTCAATCCATAACGGTTTATTTTATGCCTTGAGGTAAGGGAATTGCATTCATTGTATGTTTATATTTGTATTTTTTATGTAGTTTTTTCTTTAGAGTTTTTTTGCACAGTTATATGATATCAAGTATTCCTATTGAATAATTTATATACAAGTATGTGGTTTCAAGTAATTATTTCTATTGAATAATAATCATCTATTTGCAAATTGTTATATAATTATCACTAATAATAACCCTTAGTAAACAATTATAGCTTCAAGTAATTATTTCTTAATATAAATAATTTGAAAACAATTATATGGTATCAAGTATTCCTATTTAATACAAATAATTTTTAAACAGATCTATTTGAACCATAGATAGCATTCTAGAAGTCACTATCACAATTGGTCAGAGTTGACCTGAGACTAATGGTAATGAAGGGGTACTCCACACTCCCCAGATCTTGAAAATTTACCATCCAATGTAGTTTAGTGTCTTACCCTGGACACCCATTCTGCAGGGGATATAGTCAGTGTATTATTCTAAGCCCTGTTGCTGCCACATCTCTGTGAGTAATGATAACTGATCATTAACTTTACTCAGAACTGCTTGAATTTGAATCATGATTGTTGTATATAAAAAAACACTAAAAACTTTATACAAGAGAACTGCATTTAGAGCTATCATTTACTTTCACTATTGCAAATAGAATGGGTCATTGTATATAATGGGTATATGCAAAAGTTTCCAGATCCCTCATTTTGAAAATTAGCAACTGAATACACTGTAGATAACTTAATTTTTAATTTTAAAAATGCTGAACATTTTGCACCCAACTATCATATACAGTCTGATAAGTACAAGGAAATCAGATGAGATCTGTTTCTGATCTCAGAGAAGTGAATTATTACAATGTTTACTGTAAATTTGAGTTGTAAGTTATTATGAGTTGTAATACAACAGCAGGTTCTGGAATGTCTTAATGAAGATTGATAATTCTATGATTTCATCAATCATGACATATGAGTTCAATTACCTAAACTTGGTAAAGATACAACTTATAGTAGAATACAAAAAAGTGTTGCAGAAGACAAGTTTTTAAACACACAACTATACAACATTGATCCTATAAAATGATTGAATCTTCTTACTATACCTACAATTTTCTAGATTTCAGCATTAACTTATCTCAATGTGTAGCATTGTCACTGATGACTGCTATGTCAGTGAAGGTGGTCATCTAGTAGATGAGAGAAAACACAAGAACACAACCCAACTCAAATATGAGGCAATCTGTTGTTTATTCTTTTTGTTCTAGAACTGTAAAAATACATGAAAATTGCTGATGCATATGACAGATTCATGGGTCTTTTTTCTTGTAGGAATCAGTTCTTAGATCTTTGGGTAGTTCTTTTTCTCCTTGTACATGCTATGGATTTTCTCACTCTTGTCCCCAGCTACATAGGGAAGTAAATCAAAAGGCCCAGTTTCTTTTATTGGGGTTCTCAGGACAGTGAACCTAAACTCTTGCCTGTGTGGTTGGCATGCCTGAAGAGTTTGTGTGACCACTTAGATGAATTCTGATTATGTTGGCAATTTTGGTTTTCATGCTGGGGTGCCAGATAAAGTATATCTAATTACATTTAGCCTACCTGATAAGATGTGGAATTTGTCAGCTTGGCTCTCACTTCCAACTACTGTTTTATTTTTTCATAATATATCTATTTAAATTTCACAACCACTTGTTTTTTTTTTATTCTTATTTTTTGTAGGATATGAATTTCATTTTTCTTCTTTCTGACTATGTCTGTTTTTCCATCCTTCCACACCTCATATAATCATCTACATACATATAACACCTAGGATTATAAACAAAACAAATTTAACAAACATTTTGGAGAGAAAAAAATAGCTTGCCAACAGAAAAAAATGTCTCTCCCAAATGCGAAGAAGTTCTTATATAAACAGAAAGTCATTGCTGTGTTCCTTTTTCTCATCCATTTTTTTTATTGACATGAAATTTTTTTTTTAAGCCTGTCAGTTTCAATATTTTAACAAGAAAAGTCTCTTTTTAGACACTTGTTTTGGTCTTCATATTTTCTTTTTCATACAATAGATCATGTCACTTCCTTTATTTTGTATTTCATTCTTTTCTGAAGTCTCATCTTTATGTCTTTGGCTTCTTTCTTTCCAGTTAGGGGTCAAGTAGCCATGTTCACATGTTAGCATTTGTTTACAATGTTACACGAGGATGAGTGATGTTTTTATGTTCCAACCTAAGACTATCTGAAATGGTTTCTATTTCAAATATTAATGTTACTAAATGCTGTTCAACTACTATTATTTTCTCTGAGTACAAAACTCAGGCATCTAGTGTGGATTAATCATTTTTACGAGAAAGTTCAGAATTAACATTTTTGTAAATCATTAAGGAAGCTATTATTCTAACTAAAAAAATATTTATACAAATTCTCTGAAATCATTATCTCATTTTGTGTACTGGAATTTGAATTGGGAATTGCCTCAGCAGGAATAGTCATATCAATAGTGAATTCACTATTCTCTCCCAATCTTTATCTTTTTACTATCCAGTTTTAGGGGACTGGCAAACATTTGTAAAGTTTTTAGTTAATAATACTTCAACATTATTGTTGTTTTAATAATTGTATCTTTTATTATCAAGTTGGAACAAATGTAATGTCTAATTTTAGAGTATATACTATAAAGAAAAAAACTTATGCCTATAGAAATATTTAATCATTAAAATAACCTCCATTTCTTCCTAGAACCTTAATCCATCTGTTAAGAAGCTTATAGATGCCATGCTTGTAAAATTCTTTAGGTTTTAATGCAAAATATGAGACCAGCTCATGTTCAACCTCTTCTTGATATCAACCTAAGACCATCCAAAAAAATATGGAAGATGAAGCAACTATTTTCCAACTCTAAGATATCTTTAGTCAACTGAGTTGGGTGAGGACAGGCATTATCATGATAGAAGATGATATCCTTTCTGTCACAAAGGAGAGATATTTTTGGCCAAAGCTGTTTTCAAATGATGAAATTGATTGCAGTAGAGATTAGAGGTAATGGTTTGATTATTATCTAACAGTTTGTAATGGACAAATCCTTGAATATCAAACCATACACTCATCATGATCTTCTTTGAATGAAATCCATTTCTTGGTTGCTGAGCAGATCTGTTTCCTCAATTGATCCACTTAGGATAGCATTTAAAGGACCCATTTCTCATCACCACTAAAGCATATCTAAAAAAAGTTTCCTGATGTTGTCTTGTAAGCAATGACTCACAACAAGCAATTACAGAACTATTTGGATGGTCTTAGGTTGACATCAAAAGAATAGTTTAAATACTAGTTGGTCTCATATTGCATAAAAACATAAAAAAAATTACAAACGTGGCATCTATAAGCTTGACAAATAAAATGAGGTTTTAGGAGGCAGTCGAGGTTATGTTAATGATTGAATATTTCTAATGACATAAGTTGTTTTCCTTTATAATATATAGTCTAAAATTGAACATTACATCTGTTTCAGCCTGATACTTCAAAATATAAATAATATAAAATTGAATTCTATTCTCCTCCACTTTTCTTTTTCTCTTCCATTTCACTCCAAGTTTTTTCTTTTAATTTTTCGATTTTATCTATAAATATTTCAGAATATAATATATTCTTTCTTTTTTCTATTGTATTGACTAACATTTGATATTTGTTTTTATATCCATTTCCAGTACAAGTGCAATTTTATCTTTTGAATCTGACAAAAAATTGATCAAAAGTTTTTTATGATGAATACACATTTATTGTTAGCTTATGTTTCTATCAATTTATGGTCTTTCTATCAATCCATTGTCCTTTTTTATTGATCCATTGTCCTTTTTACTATCAATCCATTATCCTCCTTTTTTGTCAATACATGATCCTTCTTTTTATCAATTCATGATCCTTCTTTTTGTCAATCCATTGTTCTTCTTTCTGTCAATCCATTGTCCTTATTTTTATCAATTCATTGTCCTTCTTTTTATCAATCCATTGTCTTTCTAGTTACCAATTCTTGGTAGATGTATAATAATTGAGTCAAAAGTGTTTTGTTGAATTGTTACTGTATAAACCCATGCTGTGACCGGCTAATGAACTCTGGCATCAGATTATCCAACCAAATGATTAATCTGACCAGAATTGTTCATTTGGCAAACTAACCAACTATCAAATTTCAAACCTAATAAATGGGATTAGTATTTTATCCTTTCAATGTTAACCAGGTAAGTGTGAATATAAAAGAAAATGTAGGTAAATTGTCCAGTTAGTGCAACTACCTTTCACAAATCTTATATATTAAAAAATAAAAGCCTAAAGTAATGTTTTGTTTCCAATAACAAATCTGGCACAGTTTTAAATCACTGTGCAAAAGTTAGTAAAGATACCTGAGTGAAAATCAGTATTTATCATTCTATATAAAAACCAGTGATTGTTACTTTGTAATTCACAAAAGTTGTCATGTTTTGGTTTTATTCTTATTTAAAATTTTTTTTTTATTTTGTATAAATAATCCGAGAACATTTGCACATAAAATGGTATAATTTATGTTGCACAAGAATGCTACCAGCCATATTGAACAAATCCTGGAAGCAACATTCCACAAAACAGTAGCTGTACGGACACTTACATCCCATCTCTAAAACCATCCAAATAAGATGAACAAGACATGCGGGAAACTGCTGGTGAAGTAAGGATGAACTTATAAGTGATGTTCACCTATGGACTCCTTTACACGGACATGCAAGTGTAAGATAGAGATGAATGGTGAGAGAAAGAGTCAGGGAAATCCATGGTAACAGCACAACATGATGATGATAATATGTCGCACATCTCAACTTGGCAACTACCAAAGACATTATAAGTTATAGCAATGATCAGTGACTGTTTAATAAAATTATAAAAGAAAAAATTGTAATAATTTAAATATCTTTTTTAAAGTTTTAATTTTGATTTTACTTGCAAAAAAATAGCATAAAATTATTAAAAAATACTTTTATATACATTAAGCATGTTTTAAACTGTTTTAATGTCAATTTTTGTCAAAATTCACTTTGTTATGAGTAGTGTTTGCCTACAATAAAAATTAAATCAGTTATTGAAAATCTTTCAGAAATAAAGTAGCCATTATAGAAATATAGAATTCAATGGAAATGATAACTTAACTGGATTTTGAAAGAATATTTACTTTTTGTATAAATGTTATAAAAAATATATTAGTTTGTAGCAGATATTTATCTCCTGTGAACTCTTTTCAAAGGTCAAGAGGAGTCAAATTAATTTTCATTGCCCATATATAATGAAAGCCTGCTTAAACTTATGAGTTTCTTATAGGACAGATGAAGAATGGATGAGCAAAAATGTCAAAACCTATTATACACAATGGTCAAAGTATATTCAAATTACTAAAACAAACATCAGATAGCAGGCAACACTTGAGTTTCATTAGAATTATTGAAAATAATCAAAAATAAAAAACCTAATAATACACCAGTTGTTTTGTGGTCTTAATATTAGTTTAGTAAAGAACCAAATTAAGAAAATGTAGAGTATCTATTTACCCAACCCATCAGCCATAAGCAGGATGTGATATGACATTAATTTTTAAGTGGAGTACAGCTTCATTGAATTCAGAGTTTTTCTTCTTGATGTGTTGCTGTACCAAGGCTAAAGAGTTCTGTCTGCCTTACTATATAAATATAGCTTGAAGGAGAAGAGATGGATTCATGCCTTTCCAAAAGGCATAAGTGCAAAAGGAAATGTAAACAGCATCCAGAATTTGAACTCAGGTTGCCATGAGAGTAATGAGATTTTATTGAACCAGTCTTTCAAATACTGTAGAAAGAAAACCTACTTTTCTTGAAAATCAGCATTTGAAATCCTGGCTTTTTACTTGGGTTTGAACACTGGTCACTAGTGCCAAGAGGAAGTACAGAATTATAAAACAAACTACTTCTCTTGAGATCTTCTCATCTTAGAACACTTTTCTTAGCTTGGTATAAAGCTATTGAATTGGGATCAGGCTCATTTCTATAGTGAATTGGTCTGTATAATGCAATTGCTAGCCATCAGAGTATAATTGATATCCCACTTCTTAGTCCTCTGAAAGAGTGCAATCTCAGATTTATTATTATTATTATTATTATTATTATTATTATTATTATTAGTCTCCTTAGAGAGAGTGCTCATTTGTTACAAAGCATACCAAAATGTTCATTTTTAAGTCAATGGAGAGTATTATCTAATAATCATTTCAATAATCTTTTATGTTCAGCTCAAAAAAACTCTTTTAATCTCACACTACCAAGTCAGCCTAATAATTTTGAAAGGATAGAAGTTTGATTACAATTCCCATACATTTAGTTGATGACTCATCTTCTGACTATGATGAAATTCAATAAATGAGAAAATTTTACATGACGTTATTGAATTATGTAGAACTAATTGACATGGGAAAACACCTATAAATTTGAATTTGACTTGAAAAAGTGGGCATTTCTCTTGATGTGTTAGTTCAAACTGCCTGGTTTTCACATACATTCATGTGTACTTATACAGTCATTGGAGAGTTTAATCATTCGTTGAAAGGGTTTTATTTCTGTGTTATTGTACATGGTGTTTATAAAAGAAAAAAATCACATGTAATTTCCTACTAAGAAAATTAAAAATCAAGAAAAGTTAAAAAAAAAAACAACATGCATTTATGAAATAATGTTTAAATCTTATCAACAATATTGTTTTAATGATAGAATCATTCCTTTTTCTGTATTAAAAAAAATTAACCGGTAATCTAGTTTGCCTGTGGGAGCACTATTCATGCAGTGTGTCTTGGTGAAGCTAATCCCTTTGAGGCCCTGATTTGAATTCAGTTTTCCTTATAGATTGTTTGCCATAGCAAAGTGAAAGAGCCCTGTCTACCCAACTATTTATCCATAACTGGAAAGAGGAGGTTTGAATTTATACCTTTCCCAGGAGGCCAGTCAGCTGGGGCTGTAGAATACACTAACTGCATCTCTGCAGAGGGGTAAGACTCCTCCGACAAGTGTCCTGGATATGACACTAAGCAATCTGATGGTGAGGCTCCAACTCTAGAGCTTTAGGGAATATGGAGTACTTCTTCATTGCTATTACTCCCAGGTCCACTCTGACCTGGAGTGGTAGTACCTGATAGGGTCTTATCCATAGATCAAATAGAACTGTTTGATATTTAAACTGAGTGCTAGCAAATTTGAATTGAATTGTTAGAAATAGAACTGTTTGATCATTTAACTGTGTGTAAATGAATGACTGATGTTTAATTGAATTGTTAGTGATACATAGCAATACTTGGATCCATTTAACTTTGTTGACTTATGCTAAATTAAATTGTTAGAAATAGAACTGTTTGATAATTTAACTGTGTTTAATAAATGACTGATATCTAATTTAATTGCTAGTAATACATAGCATTACTTGGAGCTATTTAACTTTGTTGACTTATGTTTACAAATATATATCTAATATATATGTATAAAGAGGATTTGGCATTAAATAACCTGTAATGGTTGATATGCCATAAAACCAAACCAAAACAAATCTGTCCCTCGGGAATTAGTGCTATGTAAAATGCAAACAAACTTCTTCAGGATTTGAACTCAGGAAGCTGAGTTCACTTCTTATGATGATAATTTTTATGCCACAAGTAGAGTATAATTTTGGTAAAAATAATTTGTTTTGCTAAATGTTAAACTCTCTTATTTCCCTGCCTTGATTAAGATTACAGAATCTCAAAACTTGAAGAAAATCCATGAGACAACTTTTATGTTATATGCATTGAGCTATTATTAGCTATTAGCAGAGTGCCCAATTCTTTTATGATGAAGTACAGTTCATCCAGATTAGTATATTGATAAGGTTATGGAGTCAGATGAATGTCTACATTCAATAGCTCTTACACCAAAGTGTAGGAAAGAGTGCTACTCCTTTCCTTGGATTGCTCCACTTTACCCTTGATACGTACCTTATAATGCTGAGTGTTAAGCAAGGAGATATTAAGTACTGTTTTTGAGTCTTTGGTATGACTTGACCTGGGATTGAACCCTGGTCTCCCAGACCATTGGCAAACACTCTACACAATAGGCCAATGGACTTATATAAAATCTAAACCTTTACCACAAAATGGTTAACCAGTAGAATAGTACTCTTAATGATTGATATATACTCTTTACTTTAACTTCAGCAGACTGCGACAAACATTTCCAACTTAAACTTGTATTTGGTGAATATATTTTACAAATTAACACAGTTTAATATAAAATAATAAAACTGTAATATAAATTAAGTATTATATTGATGCTATATCATATCTCATTTTCAATGACTGATGCACTGTCTGTAAACTAACTGGAATATCACAGCACCCAGGCATCCTGTCAGACAACTATGGTATGTTGTTGATCTGTGCAATTTCATGATAGCACAATAGATTATCATAGCCTATCGGCCACCAGCCTCCAATCATGAAAACTATCCAAGTTAGATGAACCAGACATGCAGGTCACTGCTGGAGAAGCAGGGACGAGCTCATAAGTTATGTACTCCTATGAACCTCCACATATGGCCAGGCAAAAGCAGGACTACCAGCTTGAACATACATTCAGCAGCTATGTGAGGATACGGGATGTGGCCCTGAAGACCTACCAGAGGCGATGAACGATAGGGAGAAGTGGGTAGAGAGGATCAGGGATATCTGTGCCTGCGGCATGACATAATGATGATGATGATGATCCTCATTTAGGCCTACTGGGTAAGTTTTGGCCGATCAGTAGCCTACTGTATGTTTGGGGGTCAACCTATACAGCAGGTCTAACCCAGAATTTATATGCCAGATTAAGTTGTATGCCACAGTTTATGGTATATCTATTTATATAAGATCATTCAACAAGTACTTTCACATGTCATCATGGAAATTTGTTTAATTTTGTGAATAGTGGGAAGTTATATCCAAATTTGATTCCTTATACTGATATTTTAAAACTATTATATACTCTGTGTCTCATTGGTCTAGTGGGTAGAGTGTTTGCCAATGGTTCGGGAGACCTGGGTTCAATCCCCGGTTGTGTCATACCAAAGACTTTAAAAATGGTACTTGATACCGCCTTGCTTAACACTCAGCAATGTAAGGTACGTATCAAGGGTAAAGTGGAGCAATCCAGAGAAAGGAGTAGCGCCCTCCCCTACTCCTCGGTGTAATAGTTATTGAAAAGGGAGCTTTCAGGTAGCCCTCAACTACGGTCACCAACTTTACTTTACTTATATACTATAATTTTATATATTAGTAGATTATATATACACACATATATATATATAATTATATTTACCACACCTGTAATAGATGATGTCACATCCATTCCAGTTACCACAAATTTATAGAATAATAAGTGTTTTACTTTGTTTTTGATAGTTATTGGCCTAGTGGGTAGAGTGTTCGTCAATGGCCCGGGAGACCAGGATTCAGTCCCAAGTCGCGTCATACCAAAAACTTAAAGATGGTACTTGATACCTCCTTACTTAACACTTAGCATTATAAGGTATGTATCAAGGGTAAAGTAGAGCAATCTGGGGGAAAGAGTAGCACCCTCCCTTACACCTCAGTGTTGTAGCTATTAAAAAGGGAGCCTTTGGGTTGCCCTTGACTATGGTCGCCAACTTTATTTACTTATTGTATTCTTTTATAATAATGATAATGATAATAATGATAATAATCATAATAATATGTGGTTAAGAAGGCAAAATCTGAAGAATTGAATTTCTTTTAATAGCATCAGAACATAATGCAATAAGGATTAACTATACCAAAGAAAAGATTGATAATACGCAAAAGAGTAGTAAGTGTAGGTTATATAGTGATAGAGATGGAACGGTTAATCACATAAGTGAATGCAGCTAACTGGCACAAAAGGAATACTAAGCATGAAAGGATGGGAAAAGTGATCCACTGGGAATTGTGCAAAGGATTAAAATTTAACCAGGCTGTCAAATAATGTATGCACAACCCAGAGTCTGTCTTAGAAAATGAGATACATAAAATTCTCTTGGGCTTTGAGATATAAAAAGATCATCCAGTCCTGACTAGGAAACCAGACCAGTTGTTAATTAACAAGAAGAATGTAGAAGTCATTACTCTGTGGGTAGAATAACAATAATAATAATAATAATACTTGTCAAATCTTGTCCAAAAAAAATTGTGGATTTTACACCCTTTCAGTGGAACAGAGTGAAAATAAAAGAAAGTGAAAAGATAGACAAATACTTAGATCTTGCTTGAGAGCTGAAAAAGCTGTGGAACATGAAGGTGACAACAGACCACAGAAGGAAAATAAAAGCAAGTGAAAAGATTGATAAATATTTGGATTTTGCCAGAGAGCTGAAAAAGCTTTGGAACATGAAGGTGACAATGATATCTATTGTAGTTGGTGGCCTTCGAAGAGTCCCCAGAGGCCTGGAAAAGAGACTAGAGAAACTGATGATCAAAAGAAGGATTGAGACCATGCAGACCACAGCAGTGTTAAAATCTGCTAGAATAATTAAAAGAGTTCTGGAGACCTGCAAAGACTTGCTGTCACCAGTTAAAACTTGTATGAAAAACTCATATAGAGTGAAAAAAAAAAGAACAACAAGAATTGTAGCCCTATTAGGTTGAAAATCCTTGTTGTCGTACCAAAAGAAAAAAAAATCTATAGTGTTTATTATCCTTGTCAATTAGAGTTTGCTATATCAGTTTAAGCAACAAACAGGGTGTTTAATAGGCTGTTGTGGCTACTGTTGTATTCAGTACCATGGTACTTGTTACTATTGTTACCATGTACTGGTCAATGTTCCTTTTATTTGCTTAGTAAAACAACTGGTCACTTTGTTTTATCTGAGGATAATGTTACTAGTTTTCCATTTCTTTTCTTGGAACAAGATTACTTTAATCAGGGTTTATACTGCTTGTTTGTTGTGGATTTGTAAAAAAAAAAACAACAAAAAAACAATTGGCAAGCAAAAGTTATTTTTTTGCTCTGATTTGAAATTAGTTTTCTGTAGTGGATTTGTATTTATTACTCCTGAGTATTGTGGATTTTATAAGCATAAGCTGCTGGTGTTGCTGGAAGAAGACTTTTTTTAAGGAATGGAATTTGTTGTTTTTGAACACAGAAATCTGAGGTAACTTTGCTAATTTCATATTTAACAAGCATTTTTTACCTGTAAATATATTTGTGAATCAGAAATGACCTGATTGATTGATTTTGATGGGATATCAACCTGTCAAGGGTTATTCTATGCCTAGAGGTTCATATAAATTCATTGTATGTTCTAATTAATATTTTTTGATAGTTGTTTCTTATGAGTTGTTTTTTTTTTGCACACAGCTCAATCAAATATAAATAAATTTCAATCAGATCTATTAGACCCATAGATAGAACCCTAACAGGTACTATCACTATATCTAGGCTGATCATGGAGTAATGGCAAAGAAGGGGTACTCTTCAATTTTCAAATCTCCAGAATGTAGTTTAGTATCATATTCAGGACACCCCTTGTCTTCGTAGGGTGAAGGGGGTCTTACTCCTGCAAGAAATACTGTCAGTATATTCTAAACCTCACTGACAGAACATAAAAATAATCTAAGAAAAATAAGCCATTATTATGTAAATTTTACATGGAATTATATCAAGATCCTTTACTGGGAGTTTTTTTATTTTTGACTTGAACAAGGTTTGAAATATGCCTTTTACTGTTTTAAATAGAATCGCTGAAGTAGGATTTGAATAAAGTCTCCTTTTTATTTAGTTCAATTGAAGTGTGTGTGTGTGGGGGGGGGGGGGGTAAAAAAAGTCACAAATGATTTTTGTTGAACAGTTAACATACCAAGTTAAAACAAACAGATATCTCCTTTGTTGTTGTTGTTGTTGTTTTCTATTCCATATTTAAATACAATGTAAAATTTAGATCAGACCAGGTAAAATTAGCCAAGAAAAAGTTAATGATGGTCTCATACAGTTTTAAACTGGACAGTACCAAGTAACCTTAGCACTCATCAAAGCCATTTTATGAGAAAGAGAAAGGTAAAACATTAGTGTAATTTTGAAATTGTTTATGTATAAAAATAAACTATGATCATTTGTGTAAGATAATCTATCACTTAATCAATTCATGGAGCACAAGTTTGTATTCACCCAACCCTTCCAGCACAAGCAGGATGTGACACAAGGTCAAATTCTAAGTGGAGTAGACTGGGTTGAATTCAGAGTTTTCCTTCTCCAAGACTGGTTGCCTTATCGAAGCTAAAGAACCTAGTCTGCTCTACTATTAATCCATAGCTGAGGGGTGATTTCCGAAGGAAATTAGGGAATTCATTTTGCTTGGAATCAAAGTTTTCTTTCACTAAAATGAATATGTGGTAACGAGCTTCATCAATTTAAAAACTTACAATTGAATAATCTATTCTTCTGTCAGTCCTTGTATAAATTTAAAGTCTTCTGATAAATCACACTGATTTGAGAATCAAATTGAATTAAATATAAATTTGATAGAAAATTAGTGAAACATTCAAATTCTAATAATAGTTGTTTGTTGTTTAATGGCATATCAACTTTCTTGAATTATTTAATGCCAAATCTATCCTTCTAGAAGGACAGTAGTGGTACTATTTAACTCATAGCTGGGAGGGTAAGGGGGTTCATAACTTTCCCAAGGGTATTTGTCTGAAAGTGAATGTCATAGTGTGACTGGAGTTTGAACTCACTTACTACAAACCCACAGTCCAGTGCTTTTAACATTATACCACAAGGATACCCCCCCATTAATAGTTGTTGATAGCTGTTTAGCACTAAAACTTTCTAGGAAGGGCATGAATCCAAGATTCTGTGTAGCTTGTCCTAAAGTCAGTTATCTTGACCATTGTCCTTTAGTTAACATAACATGTTGATAGACAAAGAGAGAATTAGAAAGATGCTAGTCTTGCTAAAATTTAAGCCTTTCAAAAAAAAGGTTAAAAAAGTTACTTTTCATTATAAATCACTTATGAGGATTTTATTAGTAAACCAATGTATACTGCATACATTTCTATGGTTTCATAGTAAGTAAGTAAAGTTGTCTCCCTTTAGTCGAGGGCCACCAGAAAGCTCCCTTTTCAATAGCTACTACACCAAGGTGTTGGGGAGGGCGCTACTCCTTTCCCTGGATTGCTCCACTTTACTCTTAATATGTACCTTATATCGCTGAGTGTTAAGCAAAGAGGTATCAAGTACCATTTTTAAAGTCTTTGGTATGACGCGACTGGGGATTGAACCAATGGTCTCCTGGACCATTGGTGAACTCCTACCCACTAGGCCAGTGGGCTAATACTTTTGGGAAAGGCATAAATCAAGCTATGTGTAAATAGTAGGGCAGACAGAGCTCTTTAGCCTTGGTACAGCAACACATCAAGAAGAAAAACTGTAAATTTAATGAAGCTGTACTCCACTTAATAATTGATGTCGTATCACATCCTGCTTATGGCTGATGGGTTGGGTAAATAGATACTCTACATTTTCTTAATTTGGTTCTTTACTAAACTAATATTAAGACCACAAAACAACTGGTGTATTATTAGGTTTTTTATTTTTGATTATTTTCAATAATTCTAATGAAACTCAAGTGTTGCCTGCTATCTGATGTTTGTTTTAGTAATTTGGTCATTGTGAATAAAAGTTTTTTTCATTTTTGATCATCCATACTTCATCTGTCCTATGAGAAACTCATAAGTTTAAGCAGGCTTTCATCATATATGGGTATTAAAAACTAATTGACCTTGGAAACATGGTTGTAGGTACTAAAAGATACCATCTTGATTGTAAATCAGAATTTTTAAGTGTTATTAAACTAGTAGCTAAAAGGAAAGTTTAGAACCTTCGGATACCAATCTATTACTCTAACCACTGAGCTAATCTTTTGACTTGATATTTATATCTGTAAGAGATTTTAAAATTTACAAGGTGTTGAATAATTACTTGGACTTGTGAACAATTTCCCTAAGTTTAAAGTGTGACTAGCATATAGCATTTATATATTTATAAAATAATTCTATATTTGCAAATATTATTTATACATTATCATTATCATCATCATCAAGTCACATTGACAGCACAGATTTCCCTCTCTCTTTCCATCCGCCTCTATCATCGCTTTTGGCAGGTCCTTCAAACTACATTCAGTGTCCACACAGAGCTGATGTAAGTTCTTACTGGTCAGCCAACACTGGCTTGTCTATGTGTAGGATTTCATAAAAAAATTTCGGTTATAAGTTCATCCTTGCTTCCCCAGCAGTGTCCCACATGTCTTGTTCATCTTACTTGGATGGTTTGTGATAAAGGAGGTAAGTGGTCGTACAGCTACTGTTTTGTGGGGGTCTTGCTTTCAAGATTTTTTCAAAACAGTATGTAGCATTCTTGTGTAATTACCATATTTACCAACCCCTCCGCTCGGGCAGGATATGACACAAGATCAATTTTTAAGCGGAGTTTAACAGGTTTGAATTCAGAGTTTTCCTTCTCTTAGACTAGTTGCCTCACCAAGGCTGAAGAACCCAGTCTATCCTACTATATACCCATAGCTGGAGGGAGAATAATTTCCCAAGGGTATTAGTGCTATGTGAAATGCAATCAGTCTCGTCCAGGATTTGAACTCGTGTCGCCGTGTCCATTTCCTACAACGATAACCATTACACCATGGGCACCTCCTTTACATTCTTGTGTAATTACCATATAACTTTTTTCTCCATGCATTTTGTTAGCATCCAGGTGGTGTATCTGTACAATAGTAATGACACAGCTACAGCTTGGAAGAAATCCCGTTTTATTTTATCAAAGAGATCAGATTTCCATATGATCGATAACCTGTCGATAGGAGTCCATGTATGTATTGACATCACTTTCTGTAGATGAGATATTGTTGCTGAGGTATGTGAATTGGACTACTAATTTCATAGGTTTGCCACTTAAAATGAAAATAGCCAGTGCCTCCTGATATCCCTATTCTGCTAATAATGCTAGCCTTAATTCCTGACTACTGATAAGTCATTTTTTCATAATTTGATATACATTTCTAGAGTAAAAAATGCAGCAATACTTTTCTATTGTAAGTCATTAGCAATGCATTTGAATTATACATATCATGAGCTTGTTTTATTAGTAACACTTGTATTAATTCATGGTCCCTTACAATACTTTTTTTTCTTTATTTTCAATGTACAACATGTCGGATTCATTGCTGAAACTTGTTAAACAAAATTTTTGGTAAAAATTTGAAGAGTTTAGTGTTCAAGCATTAATTCTTTTCTATAACCATAAATATTTAATTCATTAACACAGTAAATAAAAGAAGAAAACTTGGGTAGTGGTAGAGTATGCATTTACTTAACCTCTGCAGGATGTGACATAAGATCACTTTTTAAGTGGTTTGAATTCAGAGTTTTCTTTCTTCTAGACTGGCTGCCTTATCAAGGTTAAAGAACCCAGTCTGTTTTGCTATTTATTCATAGCTTAGAGAAGAAGAAATTGTTTCATGCCTTTCCCAAGAGCATTAGTGCAAAGTGAAACACAACCTCGCACAGGATTTGAACTCATATTCCTAATTCTGTTTCCTACTATCATGACTGTTACACTAAGCATGCGTTGCCCAGTTGGCTGGGACTATAGAATACACTGACTGCATCTCTGCACAGGGGTAAGACCCCCACCTCCAATGAGTGTCCTGCATATGACATTAAACCCTCTGATGATGAGGCCCCAGCCTTGGAGATTTCGAGAATGTGGAGAACCCCTTCGTTGGCATTGCTCCCTGGTCCACTCTGAGAAGGAGTGGTAGCACCTGATAGGGTCCTATCTATGGGTCAAATAGACCAAACTGTATGCAAACAGATGACTGATGTTACATTGTCAGTGTTATATAGCAATACTTGAAACCATTTAACTGTGTGCAAAAAAGAGCTCAGGCTTGTTTAAGAATGTTATCTACAAAATGTGTTTACAAATCATATATACATATTCAATATATAAATAGGATTTTGCATTAAATACCTTACAATGGATGATATGCCATAAAAACCAAAGCAAATCATATATATCTGATATATATGTATAAAAAGAATTTGGCATTAAATAACCTACAATGATCAACCATTGTAGGTTATTTAATACCAAATTCCCTTTATATATATATATACCATAAAACCAAACCTAACCCAACCTAAGCATGCCAAATAGAGTAGTAAGTCAGTGGACAGAAAAGACAGCAAGATCAGGTGAATTGGGTGGTTGCTCTTGTACAATGATGTCCCTCTTGGCCAGGAAACTGCTGGATGTTCAGAGTGTTGTGAGCAGGTGCATTGTTGTGTTGAAGCAGCCACAATTTTTCCTGTCACTACTTTCACCTCTTTCATGTTCACTGAACAAAGTATACACTGTAGGATGTCCGTGTAGATTTGCTGATTGGTTGTCTAGCGCTGTGGCAAGAACTCACTGTGGACTATGCACTTCACATCAAAGAATTTGGTCAACATAACTCTGACTGTCTTACTTTCTTTGTCCTCAGTAATATTGGAGACTTCCACTGACTGTTCTGGTGCATGGTTTCTAGGTCATACCCAAATCTTTGGTGATAATCTTCCAAACACTGTCCTTTTTCATATCCATCTAACTTGTAATCATTCAGTCAACAAATGGTCACCTCACACCAACTACCTTACCTACTTGATGTTGACCTTAGTCTTGCTTGTTGAAGGCCTCTTGCTCCTGAAGTCATCTTTCACCTCTTTGTGCCTCTGAAAAACAAGTTGATGTGACATGGTGTTATCTCTATATACTCGCTGAAGCATTTCAAGTGTTTGTGATAGAGTTTTCGTCAACCAGACGAAAAAAATTTCAGTTTTATTCTTTATTCAGTGCTCATAGCAGAACAACCTTGTATGTGATCATTATAGTGCAAGAAATCCTTGTAATATTTGTTTAGTATATATATATATATATATATATATATATATATATATATATATAATGAATGTGTGTGTGCAAATTATAGCCTGGTACAGTAAGTAGTTGAATGTAATTTTGATTTGAAATTTTCACTGAGAAAATGTTTGATGTATTTTGAGAAAAGTTGAGTTTGGTTGACAAAGAAGGAGACTATGTTGAAAAATAAAAATTGTGTAAAATAAATTAACAGTAGATTTATTGATGCACACACACACACACACACACACACACTCACACACACCTGCCAAAATATACAAGACCAAAATAATAGTTTTCTAATTTGCTTAGAAAATATTTGAAGTGCATATAAACATTTAGCATTGGTTGTATTATAATATATTGCAATTATGAAGGCAAATGAAAGTTTTTAACACATTTGTTTAATAAATTCTACTTAAAGCGACAGTTTACAAGATACTATGCTGAATCTCCAATGGTCTGGGAAACCGGAGTTCAATCCCAGGTCGAGTCTTACAAAAGACTCAAAACATGGTACTTGATGCTGCCTTACTTAACACTCAGCATTATAAGGTAAGGATCAAGGGTAAAGTGGAGCAATCCAGAGAATGAAGTAGTGCCCTCGGTGTAGTAGCTATTGAAAAGGGAGCCTTTGGGTCACCCTTGACTATGGTCGCCAACTTTACTTTACTTTTATGCTGAGTCAAAAGTTTTGCAATATTTTGGTAATGTGAGGCACAATTTTGCAGCTCTTGATGCTTTTGCCAAAATTGTGAGGGTGACAAACCAAACTGGAGTGTGAGATGTCAAGCTTGCTGATACTCTCTCCAAGTGCTACTTGCTGGATTTGCCTCTATGGCTTGGAGCACAGCCTTGGAATTCATAGTTTTAGGCATACCTGACCTTGCTTGATCACTGTGGTTCTTGCAACCTGAACTAAATTTCTTAAACTATTTGTCTACTGTACTGTGACTAAGTGTAACTTCACCTTTTGCACGACAAATGTTTTTGGGTGGTTTCATGGCATTATGGCCCAGTTTGAACTTGTAAAACAAAAATTCCAGAATTAGACTATGTTGCACATTCAATTGTACTGTGTTTATATTACATACAGTATTAGCTCACTGACTACTACAATACTACCAGCCACACTGGGTAGGTTCTGTAGCTTAAACAGGTTCAGTTACATGGCATTCATGCCAGGCTGTTGTTTGCTGTCTATGACACCTTGGCCTCAGGGGGGGGCGTTCTCCCAGGTCTTTGCCTGCTTCAGCAGGACCAAGTTTATTACTTGGTGCTTGAGGCACCCTATTAGGAAAATGCTGATAGGGTCAATTATTTTTGGCACTGTTGGTCATGTGCACTTTGGCCCATGTTTGGTTCCCACTGTAAAACAGCCTCGTGCCATACTTCATCTTGACAGGAAGATAAACAAATACTCTCACATGGTATATATGACACAAACTAGCATGTACCTAAATAGTGCAAAACTTTTGATTCAACCCAAGTAATTTGCAAGATTATTCAATGATTTTATAAAATGGATACAAAATGGCGCTTTTTTATTCTTCATAGTTTGTTGCTTGATTTATAACAGATTCAATTTCTTTAATAAGAATTGAAAGATAAATTCAAAATTTTAGCAAAAAAAAAGAAAAATAATGAAAGGAAAAAAATAGGAATGTCAATGGAATCAAAGGATGACTATATAATACAAGAGTCATTCAAGAAATAAGGGAATTTTGTTTAAATAAGTTAAGTAGATATTTTTTCAGAATTTTTTCTATGAATGTAAACTATACATTGTTTGGAATTGGTTTTTAGCAAAAATTATTTTAATCTCACAAAAATGTTTATTTTGAGGCTATTTGAAATAGCAGCAAATTAAACAGTGCTTCAGGTTTAGACAGAGGTCTGTCATTAAATTTTTGGTAGTTGAAAAGTGCAAACCATGTGAAGTTTATAGAAGAATATGTGATGTGTATGGAGATACATGTTTTAGTTAAAAAATGGTTACAAATAGGCTAAACATGGATTTGCCACTATGAGCCAAAGTGGAAAAGACATTCTATGGAGTGGAAACACATTTTTTCTGATAAAGAAAAAATTCTGAGTGCAGCAGTCAGTAAAGATCATGCTGATAGTCTTCTGGAACATATAAAAACCCATCACTATTGATTTTCTTGAAAAAGGTGTAACTGAAAACAGTGTTTTCTATTGCCAATTCCTTCAGCAAATTTACAGTAATTTATTGAATGAACCTCATGTTTTGTAACAAATTTTTCAAAAATTTTGATTGAAATCCTTTTTGACAGAAATGATAATTCAAATAAGAATAATTTTAGAATAAGTGTTAATAATGAATAAGTATGTTTGTTGTCATATTTAGGTGAAATAAAATTGGATATTTTAGAAAACTTAATGTATCTATCAAGATCAACAAAAATAACTTGGCAGCTGTGGGGTAATCTCAAAGCAGCTATATGATTTTGTAGCCACTGTGTTAAACTTTTTAGGTTTTTTGTTTTTATAAGAAATGTTTCTTTATAAAATAAATACTACACACAGTTACTTAAATCCCTCTCTTCCTGGATACTGTGATGGGTTAAAAACAAAACATCTTACAAAGATTTGGTAGATAAGTTGGTGACCATAGTCGAGGGTGACTTGAAGGTTCCTTTTTTATTAGCTACTACACTGAGGTGTAGGGGAGGGTGCTACTCCTTTCCTTGGGTTGCTCCACTTTACTCTTGATCCATACCTTATAATGCTAAGTGTAAAGCAAGGAGGCATCAAGTATCATTTTTTGAACACCATTCTCCCAGGCTATTGGCAAACACTCTACCCACTAGACCCAATTTTTCACAAATATGGGACATTAAGTCTTACTTTAATGAGTTTTATGGATAATTACTATTTTAGTGAGTTCAGTTCTTACTAAATGGTATCTATTTGGGAATTACATAGCTATATTTAGTAAATAACTGTTTCATGGGATGCATCAGTAACTCAATACCTAAGGTTGATAAATTGTCAAATTTCCAATGAGTTGTAGACCTGACTATGTAAAATAAATAGAATGAATAAAAAAAAAATGAAGGTTTTGGTTATTATATTTATAATAGCACTGTCCTTTCAATAATATTTGCTTTGATTCTTGATCACTCACAATCCATTTTTTCTTGATTTTCCAATGCACTTCTGTAGTAAAATAATTTATAATGTATTTCTATAGTAAGGTCATTTTGGTTTATATATATATATATATATATATATATATATATATATATATATATATATATATGATTATGAAAATAATTCCTACATGGCCAAGAGCGAGTCTACCTAGGTTTCACCTAAACAGTTCTTCAGGATTGCATTGGCAAAGTGGTTAGGATAAAATAGATTTTATTGATTAAAAAGACCCCTCATCTATACTGAAATTAACATATAAAGAAAAAAAAATTCTAATCTTAAATTCTGTTGGTGTGAAAAAAACCCAGATTGTACAATTTGCAAATTCTACAAACTGATATCTGGGGAAAAGAAATTTAGTAAAAAAGAAAAGACAAAAAACACGTGCTACTTGAAAATAATCAAGAAGCATGTATGTCTTGTCAAAAGAAAAAACACTGACAGAATTACCTAAGCTAAAATGTAATAAAGTGCTCAATACATGAGATAGAGATAATATTATAAAAATAATTCCTACATGGTCAAGAGTGAGTCTACCTTGGTTTCACCTAAACAGCTCTTCAGGATCGCATTGGCAAAGTGGGTTAGGGTAAAATACATTTTATTGATTAAAAAGACCCCTCACCTATACAGAAATTAGCATATATAAAAATTCTAATCTATAATTCTATAGATTAGATACAAAAATTAAAATATATCTATCTATATATATATATATATATATATATATATATATATATATAAAATGTAGTTTTCTGTATTCATAAATAAAGTATGCTCAATATCAGTGGCTTGATGATTACAGAGGAGAGAGACTGGGATTCATCAAGTGCCTTTGACTCTGTTGCAATGCTATCCTAACATATTATATGTATATATATATATATATATATATATATATATATATATATATAATGCGTGTGTGTGATAATCTTGGAAACAGTTTTATCATATCAAGTATTCCTTTCTAATCTAAATAGTTTTATAACAGACACATAGATGGGACTCTAACAGATACTACTCCTAGTCAAAGTGGACCTGGGAGTAATGGTACTCCACACTCCCTAGATCTCCAGAACTGGAGCGTCACAACCAGATGCAATTTAGTGTCATACCCAGGACAAGCCATTTTTTGGTGTGAGGAATTTTACTCCTCAGCAGGGTAAATACTTAGTGTATTCTAAGCACCTCAGACAGGATGAACTAGGATTTGTTGTGATACTATATATGTAATCATTGGAAGGAATGAAATTTTTGTCATATCTAATAAATTTTACATGTGTTATACAAATTTCTTGTAATTGAAATAAATTCCATTCATAAAACAAGATCTTTTATCTTTTAATTTTCTTGTAAACCATAAACAATCAAAGATATATTTATTCTGTATGAATTTTAAAGAGGTGAAAAAATTGTGTGTAAAATAAGCAATATGTCTAACTTAATCTGATCTAAAAATAACATTTCTAAAATCAATAATTTTGATAAACAAAATAACTCAAAAAGCATTTAAAAAATTAACATGTACAAAAAAAATAAAGGTAGTGATCTTTGTTTCAAAATATAGATAGTTGGAAAAAAATGGTGTAAAAACAGATAAAATGCCAACTTGGTTATGTAATTAAAGACTATGAAAAATATGTGTCTATATGCAATCAAATTACTTGAATTGATTTATTCTTGTTTTTTAATAAGGTAAATAAACAGATCAAAATTATGACTAAAATATCTTGAGTGATTTAAATTGAGGTAGAAAATCTAATTTAGCATGTTTCTTATTTCAATCTGGCTATTAATGTCTAGATAGAGTATCTCTGCATTTCCTCTTGAAACAGCTCTTCACTTTTTTCTGTTACATTGTTATATAATGTAGGTTAAAGCCACCTAATTAAGGTTAGTCGTTTAAACTGCATATATTAGTCTAGAGCAATTTCCATTGTCACTCTTCATTTGTAAATCTTGTTACTCCACCCTATAATCCGTTTTTTTTTTCTTTTGTTTTTTTTTGTCAATCATAAAAAACATCCCTCCCACCTATCCTCAAAATTGGTTTTTCTTTTTATTTGCTATCAGTGAATGATAGCTTAGAGCTTAGTAAATATCAGACTGGGGGCAATGAACTCTTTGCTTGTAAAAAAGAAAAAGAAAAAAAATAACTATTATATTAATGAAACTTGTTATCACATGTGGGAAAGTAAGAAAATAATCATTTTTAGGAACATTTTTTTTGTATTCATAAATTCTTGCATAATTTACAAGAACTAAAAATCTTCCCCATCAGACAATTATAAATTACTAAGGATGATGGTAACTGAAATCTTACTTGTAGATGATTGGTTGGTTTTTGATGAAAAAATAAGAGCAATGGTATTTCACTATGAATGACACACTATCAACAGGGTTTAGAATGCACTGACTGTATCCCCTGAAGAGGTGTAAGATCCCTTCAAAAATTGATGTTTTTATTATAATTTTAAAAATAAAATAATCAGGGTTGTTATCAAAACCTTCATCCACTTTGTTGGCTGAACTTAAAATATGCTGGCTATATCCTCTGTAGAAAGTAAGCCCTCCCCCCTAAAAAGGGTATCCTGGATACAATACTTAACTCCATCTGATAGCAAAGTCCCAGTTCTAGTGAGTGTGGAGTACCCTTTCATTGCCATTTTATCCAGGTTCACTCTAACCTGAAGTTATAGTACCTCTTAGGGTCCCATTTATGGGTCGAATCAGTTTGCAAATTATCTTGATTAGATAGGAATACCTGATATCATATAACCATATGCAAAAAAAACTTTTAAGAAACTACTCAAAAAATTATAAAAATAAATGTACACAATTCCCTAACCTCTAAGGCACATAAAATAACTCCAGGTGAGTTGACATGCCATTAAAATCAATCAATCAATTATTCACTGTAAATGCTGATATCAATAAATATGTATGAAACCAAAAAAAGAAAAAATGAACCATTTTCTTGTTTAGTAATATATGATCTATTTACAAGCATGGTTTTCAGAAATCCCTCCATCTTTAGCTAAGTTTAATACGTTTTTAAAAGTAAGCTGAATTTTGGTTACACCAATAGAAGTCTTCTAAGTAGGTCATTCACTTTTTACTATGAGGGAATTGTATTTGAATATTTATCGTACACATCTTATAATTTCTCTTTTCTTACTTAAAGGTCAATATGGAAATGATACTGATTAATAAGTAGCTTAGATCAAGGCAAAAGGTGATTTAGATCAATGTATGAGGTGATAGATGGGTGATTATAAAAACTCATACGACTATATATTATGAATCAGGTCATTTGGGATGATTTTATTTTCCACGAGTTCTCTAGAGAATTAATATGAATTCATTCTGTATATATGTTTATATAAGTAGATGCTTAACTGAAACAGAAAAAAAACCTGTCAGCAGGGCTTAGAATATGCTGTATACATTGCAGAAAGGTAAGACCCTACCCCAAAAATGGGTGTCCTGCATATGATACTAAACTCCATCTGATGGTGAGGCTCAAGTTCTGGAGATCTGGATAGTGTAGGGTATCCTTTCATTGCCCTTACTTCCAAGTCGACTCTAACCTGGAGTAGTAGTACTTTTCATGGTTCTTTCTACGAGTTAAATAGATCTGCTTTAAAATTATGAGTATTTAATAGGAATGCCTGATTCTATATAACTATCTATTATTTGTATTATGCATAGTTACTTTTGTAATCCACTCAGGGTTACATCAAAATAATTCTCCAACACAATAAACAAAGGCAACATGAATTATAAATGTAACAACTTTTTTGTTTATATCATTTGTTGTATTCTGTTTTAAACCTTCCCACTACTTAGTTGAGTGACACTTGAATCTGCAACACAGTTATAAATGGTCAAGTAGTAAGTCAAGACATCAGTATTTCAGATTGGCACAAGGTCTTGGGTTCAGGAGGTTTTTCAAAGTGATGTGTAATGGCATAGTGCTGAACTGCAGCCTTGAAGTAAACAAGTTTGAACTCATACTGTTATATTTACTTTTGGACTAATACTCTTGGGGAAGGCATGAACTTCCTCGTTCCCCCAGCTATAGGTTAAATAGTATCACTGCTTCTCTTCTACAATGATGACTTTGGCATTAGATTACCCACAAAAGTTTATATGCCATTAAAACAAAGAAACCAAATCAAGTATATTCACCTAAGAAATAAATGAAATATAACCTTAAATTCAGTTTTGTGGATAAATATATTTATCTTCTTCTTGGGAAAAATTTACTTAACTTTTTAGATGGTTTGATTTACAATAAGGCTAACATTGCCAGTTCATGAAAAAGTCAAATTTGATAATTCTATTGTGGCCAAAAATGTTTAAAAAAAGAAAATGGGTTTTTAGAAAAAATAAGAACGAAAATTAATAATAAAACTAATTCATTTTTAATTTTATTTTTTCTAATTATTTCTTTTTTTAATAAATGAATTTTAAAGCATAATATACAAATTAGGTAACTCAATATGGAAGAAATCACTACCTTTTTTCAAGTTATACTTGTTTGACATGGAAAGATGTAGTTGTTTTGGCAACAATTTTATATTGAACCTGAACCCAAATAAACAATCAAATTTACGGCAGCTTTATATTTATAGATATTGTTATAAATTTGTAATTAAGTTTTATTTCACTTTTATTCATAGGTTTTTGATGAAAAAAAATTCTGTTAATTTGAATCAGTCAATCTGTTGAACATTCTGGACTTCTTTTTTTATCTGAATTTCTTATCTATTTTTACTATTTCACATTAACTCTTTTGTCTTTATATATTTTAGCTGTTTTCATATCCAGTTTTCAGGTGTTTGTTGTATTCAACAACTTTCTAAGAATGTTAAGCAAAACATTTCATTGGATACATAGTATTTGTTTTTATTATATCTATCACATCTCATGTTTTGCTGCATGGTAAGGCATCCAATATTAATTAAGTATAATTTAAACATTCCCAACACATGTAGTTTAGAGAAACTGGTAAAAATCAAATACTCTCCAGTTAACAATTGACTTGATTGCTAAAAATTGCTTGGCATAAGTTGTTTGTTGAAATTATAGTTGTTTCAAGATTACTGACTATATAACAATCTCTGGAGGCATGTAAGTAAGGTTGGCGACCATAGTTGAGGGTGACTCGAAGGCTCCCTTTTCAATAGCTACTACACAGAGGTGTAGGGGAGGGCGCTACTCCTTTCCCTGGATTGCTTCACTTTACCCTTGATACATACTTTATATTGCTGAGTGTTAAGCAAGGAAGTATCAAGTACCATTTTTAAAGTCTTTGGTATCACACGATCTGGGATTGAATCCAGGTCTCCTGGACCATTGGCGAACACTCTACCCACTAGGCCAATGAGCCGACTAATTATTTCAAATTATTTTATCAATTATATTTATCAACTTCTGAAAGAAGTTTTATATATTTTCATTATGTTAAAACAATTTTATTTTTTATGTTTGTAGAAATATTTTTGTTTGTTATATTATCTTGAATTTATTAGATGAAGCAATGACAATTATTTTTGCTTTTTCAATAATACAGTTTGAGAAGTTACAATAAAAAAATAAATGAAATTAAGATGAAAGAAATATGAATAAAAAATTAATTGCAGTTTTATGTTTTATTTATTTATTTTTAATAGTATTGAAAAATTGGTTTTAACATGTTAATCTGGCTGTAAACATAATAAATAGAAATCATTTGGAAGTTGCCATGGAGTAATAGTTATCAAATCAAACAGTTCATTACTATTGTAGTACCTGAGTACCACACATCAGTTACCTTGCACTAAGCTGAGTTTAGTGAATATATTAGGTAACTTACCATAAAGTAATAGCTTGTAATCTTGTCTAGCAGACTTATTACTGTAGTAAATCTTATCCTCACTGAGTGCACCATACTTATGGCCTTGTGCTAAGTAAGCTAAGCTTAGTAAAAATCAATAAAGAGAAAACATTTTATCATCAACTGATATCATACTATATATATCAATGAAAAATATTTACTAGTTTTGATTAATATTTTTTAGATGTTTAAATGACACTATATTGTAAAAAGGACTTTAAAAATACTATTTTCAAGGTTTTTCAAAGATAAAAAAATAAAACAAAAATTTATTTAAAAAAAAATGAATAGCTTTCAAAAATCATTTGAAGAAGAACAAATTTTCAACTGCCTCATGGAAGATTTACATGACCCAGTAGATAGAGTATTAAAAAGTGGAGCCAGTGAAATAGCTTTGATTCTGATTGTTTGGTTTTGGTTTTATTTTGATTCTGATATCTCTAGATCCTATATTAGATCCACTGTTTCTGGGGAAAAGTGATTTGTCTTTTTTTGTTTTGTTTTGCTATGCAACAAGTAAATGAGTCTATAGAATTTAGGAATCATATTTATAGACATAGGTTAGATACTCCCTGGAAAGATGTTACTGTGACTAGTAACTATGACTAGTCAGTCACAGGATAAAATTTGATTACGTCAGATCAACACGTGTTTTGTCATATATATATATATATATATATATATAAGGTGTCTATTCTAATGTCATGTTAATCTATTTTTATGCTCTGATGACTTTTTTACCTTCAGACAAAAAAAAAAGCGCATGTGAATAATTATAGTTTTTAACCTTCTTAATGATGAAGATTTGAAACTAAGTATGTATTGATCTCTTTGCAATTGTTTGATTATTATTTGTTTTTCACTCTATTCAAGTTTTTCACATAGGTTTTAACTGGTAGTTTTTCACTGTAGTTATCTTTATTATTGTTATTATAATTACTTTATTTTCAGTTTATTAAAATCCTTTGCCAAGTCTTTACTCAAGATCTAGAATGAAAGAAAGTGCTGATTACATGCATTCTACGTAAATGTTTTTTTACTGCCTCTTTTGGGTGATATTTTTCAGTCAAATTGATAGTACTCTCTTAAAGAGATGAGCAGTTTTTTGTATTTCATATAGACTAGTACTGCTAGATATCTTATTCATGTGTTTATCTGTCACTTTCTTGATCATACCCAGGGCTCCCACTATTACTAGCACATTTTAAGGTGCTGCATTTTCCCAATTTTTATTTCCAGGTTTTTGTATTTACTTATTTTATTTTTTGACTGATATGTTATCTGTTGGCATTGACATATCATTTAGAAGGCATGTTTTTCTTTTATAGTCCTTAACCTCTATATCTGGTCTATAGCTCTTTATTCTTCTACCAGTTTGGATAGCAAAGTCTCAAAGAATAGTCAGTCCTTTTACTTCTGTTATTGGTTCTGGTTGGTGTTAATACCATTTTTTACAATCAAACATTCCATAGTATCTACATACTTTCCAATGAATATAATGTCCTATTTTATCCTGCCTTTCTTTAGATTCTATTGGTGTTAGAATTGGGCAACCAGTCACTAAATGGTCAAATGATTCAGTTTTTGGTTCACACAGTCTATATATTGGAGTTCATCTGTTTTTTTTTTTTGATAATGTTTACCTGATAGTTTCTAGTTGGTAGTCTCTGGTCCTGTGCTGTTATTATTAACCCCTCTGTCTCTGCCTTCAGTCAAGCACTTTTCAACCATTGATTAGTCTTTACTATATCTATATCAGCATTTCTAATTCTTTGTGTGTATCATCATCCATGTAAGGTTTTTTGTTCCCACTTTTTTAAAAAATTGATTTAGTCCTTGTGATTTGCTTTTTTATATTTTTTGCTGCCTCTATTGCTTCATCTTTTATTTCTGTTTCTTTTGATATGAAGTCAAGTTGATTAGCAAATTTATTACTTTCTTTACTAACGGAATATCTTTTCTTTAGCTTCTAGTATGTGTTTAGTAACAGTAGCATCCAATCTGTTCTAGTGTCAAAGTATCTTTCATCCAATAGTTGTTTTGTAGGTCAATTTGAGTTGGATTAATCCTTTTCCATCATTTTCTCTTATGACATTGATGTTTTATATTTGCTCTTGGGTGATGTATTCTGTAGCGGGTTTCTTAACTTTAGTATCCATCTTTTTTATTTCGGCTAATGTCCAGTTTATTATATTAAAACTAAAAATCTTTATTGGTGTTAATTGTTTTAACTTTATTTTCACATTCATTTCTGTTCTTAATATAGCTCTTATTTTGTAACTGAATTCTTTGATTTTTTTCTTTATTTATAGTATCACTGACACCATTCACTTCATTAATTCCTAAATCGTTATAGATTTTATTGTGTTCTCACTCTGTAATTTCCATGTTTTTACCTAGAGTGATATTTTTAGACTTTACTAGCAAGCCTTTTTATTAAAGGTGACTTTCACATATTTTCTCAGACCAAATTGCTTCCCTCATCACTAAATCTTTTTACAGGGCTTACACCTTCTAGATTGTCATCATTTTTTGCATATAACTTTAAATTATCCATATAGAATAGGTGGTTTATTTTTTTAGTAGTTTTAAATCCATTGTCTGTGTTTTTAAGTTCTATGGAGAGACATAGACAAAAATGAAAAGGAGAAAGTGAGTCTCCTTGGAAGATTCCATTGTTAATGTTCAGATTATTAGTTTTGAGCAGATTTTTTTCATGGATTGATTTAGGTTAGTATGCCACCTTTTTTTATGATTACTATTATTTTTATTTTTATTAGAGAATGCTCAACCTCAAATAGAAAACCCAGACTACACAGAAAAAAACATTAAAATCACCGAAATAAAACAAAATATTATCAGAGAACTCACCAAGGAAAATATTTCTTTTATCATTTAAGAAACTTGAATATTTTCAATGAAGAAGAAAAATAAAATAAGATCAATAATAATAATAATAATAATAATAATAATAATAATAATAATAATATAATCCAGACCACAGCATTTTTAAGATCAGCTAGAATACTTAGAAAAGTCCTTGAGACCTGTGGAGACTTGTCACTCAGACTTCAGTGAAAAACACCAGTTAAAACTGATGTGAAAAACTTGCAAGCAACAACAGTGTTGTTGTTGTTGTTATTATTATTATTATTATACTACTACAACTACTGTTACTACTACTACTAATAATAATAATGATGATTAAAAATAAAAACAACTACTCTTTACTGTTGTCTAAATAATACAAAAATGAAAAAAAGCACTGACATCTTACTTTATCAGATATATTTTTGAGAATTACATGAAAATATCTTGAAATACTATAGATTAGATTTATTTGAAGGAATCATCATTGGCTTCAACCATGGCATCCAGATGACTCCGGTATCTTCTGCAAGATTTTCTTACAGTCTCCTTGTTTAAATTGTTAAATGCTGCTGTTATCCTTACTTTCAGTTCATCTTCGGTGTTGTATGGAATTTTGTTAATCTCTTGCTCAATTATGCCCAACACATAATAAAGGGAATTGCAATCTGGGGAGTTAGGCAGCCAAATGTTAGGGGTGATGTAGTCACAGAAATTTTTTCACAATCAAGACTGGGTTCTTCTGCTTGGGTAACATGGTGCAGGGTCCTGTTGCTAGACATAGGATCTTCCAGCAGCCACCTTTTCAATCCAGAGCAGCACTACCTTTGTGTTAAGTCTGAGGCCGTATAGGAAGATAAATAGAGGGCATAACATCACTGTCACTAGTGACACCCCCACCCACCCAAACACCATAATGTGGACTTGGTGTTTGGTTTTCATCAATATGAATCTGTTCTCAGATTTACGCCCTAAAACTTTGAAATCTTGGTATTGGAGCTTCTGGCGTGAATGTTAAGCAATACAGCATACCATTTCCAAATTTCTGGAAGAATGAATTGCATCGTGGTGCTACTTTCCTCACAGACTGTGACCCAACTGACTAGTTTGATGCACAGTAGACAAAATCTGAAACAAAGTGGATTTGCAAAATTAATAATTTAAGATAGCAATAATTTATTCATCACACCCTGTATAACCACCACCCCAACTTCAGACTATGATATTCTGGAAAAAAAAATTCTTGTGTATAATACACTTGCAATGCAGCTAAATTTTGTATAAATTTAGCATTTAACTTTTGATTTGTATTGACTAAAAATAAGAATTTATATAATGTCTTAAAACACAAAATTTACACAGTATTTAGAGCAAACACCGGACATTGGCATAATGGTTAGAGTGTTCATCAATGGCCCGGGAGACCTGGGTTCAATCCCAGGTAAAGTCATACCAAAGACTCAAAAAATGGTACTTGATGCCTCCTTGCTTAACACTTAGCATTATAAAGTGTGGAGCAATCCAGGGAAAGGAGTAGCACCCTCCTCTATACCTTGGTGTAGTAGCTATTGAAAAGGGAGCCTTCAGGTCACCTTCGACTAAGATTGCCAACTTTACTTTACTTACTGAGAGCAAACACACAGATGGATATGTTTGTTCAAAATTGCAACAAACTTGCTGTGAAAATAAGCTCACACTAGAAGAAACAAAATTATAAGCACATATTCCAGTGGATATTTCTGTGTAATGGTTTAAAACATTAGTGTGAACAATAGATATAACCTACTTTCAGTCATCCCATCCTGAATATGGTGAAGCATGAAGCCAGAAAAAAGTATATAGTTCTTATGTATAATATGCACCTCTAACTTTTGGTCTGAAAAATTTAGAAAAACAGTGTCTTATAGACAAATAATTATGATGATATGAAGAAACAATTATTTTTATTTGTTTGTTTGCTTGTTTTTTGGTTACATAAAGGAGATGTGGGGGGTCTTGCAAGAGTAAACAGCATGGAAAATAGTCTGGAAACTGACTTCAAATTCTGGTTGGAGCTATTTATGTTCACTTTATGATAATGTCCTTGGGGAAAAAGGCATGAATCCAATTCTTCTCGTGCTCTGGCATTTCTCCAGTTATTTTGCCAAAATGTTTTGTTACTTAAATGACTGATGGAGACAAGAATGGGTTTGGGAATGCTTCAACAAGCCACTTTCCTATAATTACTTTATCTGTCTAGGTAGTAAGTGTTGAAAGCTGTTACTTCTATTGTCAAATTTGACAGAGCCCAAAAAACAATGAAACAAACACCTTTTATTAAATTTGGGAGATAAATGAAGAAATTAATATTCGTTTAAAGCTTAGTAAAATATTTTACTGTCTGTCATTTTTAGATTTGCTTCTAAATCATCATTAAAAATAAATTAATTTGCAAATATTGAATATACTTCTACTATATGAGCAGAAAATGCATACAAAACAAACAGTTTATCTTTAAAATTCTGACAGTAGAAGGTTTGGTTTGGTTGGATTTTATGGCATATCAACCATCATAGGTTATTTAATGCCAAATCCTCTTATACATATTATATATGATTTATAAATGCATAGTTTGTAGATAACATTTTAAAATGAGACAAAGCTCATTTTTATGCATACAATTAAATGGTTATACGCATGATTTGTAAGTCAATTGTTGGTAGGTAGTCTTCATTTTAAATGAGTCAGTATTACTATTGTTTGCACACAGTTAAATAATTCCAAATATTCTAACACAAATAGTTCTATTTAGTATTAATCATTTGTTTGTACTCACTTAAATGGTTTCAAATATTGCTATCTAATAGTTTTATTTGCACCCAGTTAAATGGTTTCAGGCATTGCTGTGTAATACTAACAATTCAATTTAGGCACACAGTTAAAGAGTTTAAAGTATTGTTAATCAAAACTAATAATTCTATTCAACATTACTCATTCACTAGCACACAGTTAAATTGTACCAAGTATTGCTATGTATCACTAACCATTCAATTAGATATTAATCATTTGTTTAGACACAGTTAAATGGTCAAACAGTACTATTTCTAACAATTCTATTTAATGTAAGTCTTTGCACACAGTTTACATGTCAAACAGTTCTATTTGACCCATAGATAAGACCCTATCAGGTACTACCACTCCAGGTTAGAGTGGACCTGGGAGCAATGGCAATGAATAAGTACTCCATGGGAATATTAAAAAGACTGAACATTTTGTTAGTTGGAGTTTTACTTTAATTATTGCAGACTATAAATTTTTGCAAAAGAAACAATGAAAAATTTACACACAATTATTTGGTTGCCTGAATATTGTATTATTTGACATTTATTACTTTATAAAGATGGTAATCTTTTAATTACTCATCTTACTGCCATTGACTTTGTGATGGTAACATTAATATTGATTAATAAGAGATGAAATTGTTCAGTAGGTAATGACCTTTGTATTATTATTTGCTTAGATAATTTCATTGATTTTTCAAAACCAATGTATCAATCAACTTCTTCATTAAATTAGTAATAACTATTTTCCTATTAAGTCTTTAAACTTAACACCTTTATTTTCAATCAACTTTATTGTTAATATTTATAGAGTACATCATTGTTTCTTATTCAGGTAAAACTTTCTATGGTTAACTTTTGTTTTTTGTCTAACAAATCATTTATTCATAATATATCTTGTATATGGGTTGACTTTCAGGTTTTGATTGTTTTATAGCATATCAAATTCTTATGGATTATTTAATGCCAAACTTTGATTAATTTGTAAATGTTTTATCATGACAACTATATTTTCAATTGCACTATTTTGTCTATAATTATTTGCTTGTACATTTGTATGGTTTCAAGTATTTCTATCCAATATTAATAATTTATATACAATTATATGATTTAAACTAACTATTCCTATTTAAAAATATTTGTTAGCACAGTTATATGGTTTCAAGTATTCCAATAAAATAGAAGTATATGATGTAAACTAACTGTTCCTACTTAAAAGATATGTTTTGCACCACAGTTATATGGCTTCATGTATTCTTATTTAATGTTAGTAATTTACAAGCAATTATATAGATTCAAGTAACTAATGACAATAATCCTTAGTAAACAATTATAGTTTGATTGGATTTTATGGCATATCAACCATTGTAGATTATTTAATGCCAAATCCTCTTTTATACATATATATTGAATATATATAAAATTTGTTAACACATTTTGTAGCCAACATTCTTAAACAAGTCTGAGCTCTTTTTTGCACACAGTTAAATGGTTTCAAGTATTGCTATATAACAGTCACAATTTAATACCAGTCATTTGTTTGCACACAGTTTGTTCTATTTGACCCATAGATAGGACCCTATCAGGCGCTACCACTCCAGGTCAGAATGGACCTGGGAGCAATGGTAATGAAGAAGTACTCCACATTCACCAAATTTCCAAGGCTGGGGGCCTCACCATCAGAGGGTTTAATGTCATATCCAGGAAACTCATTGGTGTGTGTGTGTGTGTAGGGGGGGTTTACCCCTCTGCAGAGATGCAGTTAGTGTATTCTACAACCCCCACTCAGTCAACTTGACTGTAAACAAATGCAGTGTTTTTAATACAAATAATATACCCTCAGTGAAATCGTTTCAAGTATTCCCATCCAACATTAAAATAATTCTATTTAATAATAACCATTTGTTTATATAGTTATGGTTTCGTGTATTCCTATCCCATATTGATAATTTTTAAACAGATCTATTGATCCATTCATGGGACCCTAACAAGTATTACCACTCCTGTTCAGAGTGGACCTGGGAGTAATTGGAATGAAGGAATACTCCACACCCTCTGGAAGTTCAGCCTCACCGCCAGATACAGTTTAATGTCATACCTAGGACACTCCTTTCGTGGAGAGGTTTTGCCTCGATGCAGAGAATACAATCAGCACCCATCGATACGGCGTCAGTTTTTGAAGATAACAAACAAGAATTTATCGGGAGGAAAGCACCATATTTTAAAATATATAAAGATCACTTTGGAAGAAATTCTCTCTAAACACCTTTCAATATTCTTATAAACTGAGGGTGTTTCAGCCTGGCATATCGAGTACCAAAGATAAAATATTTACTATTTATTATTGTATTACTTTATACTTAAATAGAGAAAAAAATGTATATTTCCACGCAAGTACTTATTTAGTTCAATTAGGATATAATGTTATTTTTGTAACTTTAATCATCCTATCATGCACAACCTCATAATACTATTACGGATAAGTCACATTTTCATCTAAAAATTTTATGTTCAATCAACAAATAGAAATCAGAGATACACGAGTAGCAAAATTTACCTGAGTTTTTTTTGTCCCTGCTTAAAATAAAAGTGTAATATCTGTTCGTGTTTTTCCGTTCAGTTTAGAAGAACTTTTCTTAATTCTTTTTTTGACATCAAGCATAATTCAAAAACATTAAGATGCTTTAAAACAAAAGCCTATATCTAATCAAATGTTTCAGATTTGTCAAAAAGAATTAAAACTTTAAAATCTGCTAATGGCAAATCTGACTCTCCATAATACCGTAGACTGACGTGTCTACTACGCATGCGTTTATAACGCCTCCTCTCATTTCAGATGAAAATTTCAAGAAAAAAAAACCCAGTTCTTTTGTCTAATGCACTGTACTTTCCGTCTCAGATGAAAGGTCGGCAAATATGAGAAAAATAGAGGTACTTTTGGATAAAAAAAAAAGGTGTGTTTCACATGGCAGTTCACGGTAAACTATTTTTAAATTGTTGAAAAAAAATTCGTAGACAATGTCAGAGATTTAAAGTTTTACTTAAACATGTGGAAAGGTGTCATTTAAATATAAATTTTGATGCAACATTGACCAACTAATGATAACCCTGCTCATCTCTTGAGCTATTTACAGTGAGTTTGTGTACCTTATTGGTTATTTCACGTTAAACTGAACCCATATCAAAATTACCCCTGTGAGGACGGTGGCTAAATCTCAAACAGCCATAGAATGTTGGATTATGATTATTATCTGGTATTGCCCCCCCCCGCCTCCTTAAATAAACAATTAATAATCTTTATTCTGTTGTGGGGATGCGCTATCACAGAATGGAGTTTGGCCATTATGCAACGGTGGGAACTTTTTTTTATTGTACAATAATCTTGAGAGAGGCACCATCAAAGATTGAATTCCTACATTGTTGTAGCCATTTCGGAAGTGATATGCAGCATTTTAATAGACGTCAGTATTTAACGGGGGCGTTTGGTGGTACCTTATTCGTTAATTTTTCTAGAAAGTGGAAAAATCTTCAGATTTTACTTTAAGAAAAAAAAAGGGATTTTTTTCTGAATTTTGTCTTAAAAACCCTTTAAAATAAACAGAACAATAAGATAACTAAATTTAACAGTTAACTATTTAGTTTCTATTTTATTATTTTAGTTAAAATTCATTTTTCAGTTAAAAGTTGTCTGCCTATTTTGATGCTAGATGAGAAACCAGACGATTCTTAAAGAATTCATTAGTCTACTTGAGAAAAACGTCTGTTATTCTCGGATTCAGCGATCTTTTTAGATTTTTAGTGAAAGTTTCAATTAAGCTATCTTTTATAGTATCTGTTATAAAATTAAAAAAAAAAATGATATTTTACTTCTCTCAAGAGAAGTCATTCCTAATTTTCGGTCTTCATGCTCAATTGTAATGGCAAAACATGATAGAGAGAAGTCATTCCTTACTGGTTCATGGCCAAAGTTCTTAAACTATATCGTGTTCAAAGATTTCATCTTTGGCTAAAAAACAAAATGTTTATTTCAATTATTATAAAATGTACTTAGTTTGATTCTACTGATTGGTTTCACTGTTCAATTTTGGTAAATTAAACATTTTGAACGAAGATTAAAGTTTGAAAAAAAATCAACAAACAAAACAAACAACTTTAAGAATTTTGCCTTTGGGTTATTTGATAGTTTTCAACATCATTTGTTTGTGAAATTGTTGACTCGTGGTATTTCAATAAAATAAATATAACTTTTCTAGTTATTTGAACAGAATTTAATTTGTTCTTGCTGGCTGTTGTGTCAACTTAATAAGGTAATTTCTTTTTTTTTCTTCTTTCAAGTTCTTGTCTTTATAAATTCGTTAAACAAAGTTATACCGTTCTAATAAGTTCAAAACTGAAAAGATTTCTAAACGAATGTTTTATAAATTTAAAGATATTTTCTACTTTTTGTCGAGGATTTTTACTTTCATCATTTAAATAACATGAAGAAAAAAAGTTTTTTTTTTTAAAAATCAAATCTTAAAACTTTCTTTTTTATAAGAAAAAGAAAAAAATCAGATTCACATTTTCGTTCAATTTTTTTCTTTGTTCTTCCCCCGCCTAATTTCAAGCATTAATTTCATTGTATTTTTGTCCGTATGAAAAAAAAAAATAGCTAATTCAAAAACTAGAATATATAATAAACATTCTAAACAACGGAATTCATTAAACTTTTAATTAAATTCTATCATTTTTTTTTTTTAAACTATAAACAAATGAATGATAAATTTAAGGAATTGTCAATAATAATTATGCTATTTTTTCTTATTCTATGAAATTCTTTGATTTTTACTCTTAATTATTGGAAATAATTTTGTAATTATTCGATTCTGTTATGGAAATTTCCTTTCTGAAGAGTTATTGGTTTTTGTCTATTTGATGTTATTTTTTAAATGATATAAAATTTATTTATTTCTATCATTTACAAAATAAATTATTTCTCATTAAACAATTTTATATAACCCTTAAATTCCGTTTATATTAGAACTCAATATCAATGAAATAACATTGAATATAATTAACAATGAAATAAAACCTAGTTTCTATTATTCAATTAATTATTGCTGAATTTTGCAATGTAAAAATCTGTTAAACTTTTTATTTCGAGCAAATCTTTTCAGAAATTGGTGATTTAGTGTTAAGTTGTGGGACATAATGGGTTACATTATTTGAATTTTAAATTAGTTGAAATTTTACAATTTTTTCTTTTATTCACATTATTTTGTTGATGTATTTTTTAATTTGAATATCTGGAAAAATGTTTACCCAATCTGCTGTGGCTGTAGATTACACCGACTACTTCTCTGCAAAAGAGTAAGACCCCCCCCCTTCAACGAGTGTCCTGTATATGACACTAAACAATCTGATGGTGAGGCTCCAATAATGCTGGAGCTTTGGGGATTGTGGAGTACCCTTCACTGCTATCATTCTCAGGTCCACTTTGGCTCGGAGAGGTACTACCTTTCCAAGCCAGAGATTCAAGTTAACTTGTACAGTTTCTCTCTCTCTCCTTCCTATACTTACTGTTTATAATAATACAGGTCTAAAATCTAAAACTGCTTTTTAAAAATTTTTTTAGATACAGTGTGCAAGTTATTTTTCTGAATATTGATTATTTTAGCAATAATCTCATAGTCTGTATTAAAGAAAATCCGGGCTTCTTTTTTTTTAAAACCAGAATTCATTGACATCAGTGGAAGATACACAGCTATCTTTGCTATAAAGTAGACATTGTTCTCACACAGGTTCCTAGAAGCATGAAATATGATAAATTTTCAAACATTCTGAATACTTAGTCTTGGCCCAAATCCAAAGCATTGAATAATCATTATTAAGACATTGTTTCTGCAGAAATTTCTGTCTACAAGATTGTTTTGAAATAGCTATGTATTTAGAAATGAAATAAACCAAATAAGTCCAGGTTGGATTTGAACTTGCGTTTTTTTGTACCTGCTGCTTTCTTAGATTCAAAAGAGAGAATGAGTTCAAATCTCAGTGGAAGCTTATCCTTTATTGTTTATTCTTCAAGAGAACAAGTCACTATATCCTGAATATGCATTGGTCATACAAGACTTATGTACTCCTTTATACTCAAATGAGAGGCAGTAGATAATGTTAGAACTGCCCTGTCGGTTGAAGCTATAGAATACACTGACTGCTTCTCTGCAGAGAGTTAAGACCCCTCTAAAAAGTGTCCTGGATATGACACTAAACAATCTGATAGTGAGGCTCCAGTAATGCTGAATACCCATTCATTGCCAATGCTCCCAGGTCCACTCAGACCCAGAGTGGTAGTACCTGATAGGGCCCTATCTATAAGTCAAATAGAAATGTTTGACATTTTAAACTAAGTGCAAACAAATGACATACCAAATAGAATTGTTTGAAATAGAGCTGTTTGATTATTTAACTGTGTATAACCAAATGACTAATTGAATTGTTAGTTATACATGATAATACTTGGAACTATTTAACTTTGTTGACTTATATTTACAAATTATATATGTCTAATATATATGTATAAACCTGATTTTTACATTAAATAACCTACAGTGGTTGATATGCCATAAAACCAAACCAATTAAATGAGAGAAACAACTACAGTGTATAGCATGTAAAACACTCTACACTATTAAACATTTCCTTAGAGAATGCAGAGATTTAGCTCTCATTAAACAACTTTTTTTTAAATGCAAATAATATGAAGGACCTAATTGAAAATGTCAATGTGGATGATATTTTGTTCTATAGAGAAATAAAATTTTACCAAAAATTATAAGCGTAAACATTATCAGTACCTTTTGAAAGAAATTATTAGAAAACAATTCCAGAGGATTTTGACATATTGTTAAAACAAAATAAAAACTCTTAAGAAACAATTGCACAAAAAATGTAAATATAAATGATGATGTATATTGTTTCCTTACCTTTTGGCATAAAATAACCTCAGATGGGTTGATATGCTGTTATATAATTGCGGAATGATTTTTTTATATTATCATTTTTCATTGGTTATATCTTATCTTTCGGTTTAGTTAAGGTTAGAACTATTCGGCTTAGTGCACGGGTAGGGGCACACATTGAGCGCAGGTGTTCACACTCGTGCGGGGAGGATGTGACAATCACAGATGTCATAATAAAAACCCTGGGGATGTGAATGATGTCATGCCTGGAAGTGATGGGCTGAGGATTTAGGGTGATTTTTGAAAAAAAGCAGTTAGTTGAGATTTGAAGCTGGACGAAGCAAGTTGATTTTTGGACCTGGGCGAGGCCAGTCCAGTTATGGACTATGGGATGCCTGCGCATTGTTGGGTCAGATGGAACAGTCAGCAGAGTAGAAATTGTGTCTCTCTCTCTCCTCGTGTCGAAAAACGTAAAAGTCAAGAAGGTAATAAAAGTTTTGTACCTGACTAAAGAAAGTCGTCAGTGTTTCGAGTGTTTTTCGGATTCCTATTCATGTGAACGTTTTACGTATCTGAATATTTCACATATTCGTATTTGGCTATGTTACAATGCTGTTAAAATCAATCACTCAATCAATCTATTGTTTTTGGTAGTGCTGTTCTTTGATGACAAAATAATTTTAAAGAAACTATAGTTTCAATATGTATATCTATATAATATATATAATACAGTTTCAAAGAGGTGCACATGGTGTGATGGTTATTGTTGTAGAAAATGGACTTGGCAATCTGAGATCAAATCCTTGACTAGACTGTTTGCATTTTACATAGCACTAATAACCTTGGAAAGGTAGGAATCCAACTAACTTCCTTCCAGTTAGCACTAATAACCTTGGAAAAGGTAGGAATCCAACTAACTTCCTTCCAGTTATAAGTAAATAATCGGGTAGACTAGGATCTTTAGCCTTGGTATGGTAACTGGTCTCGGAGAAAGAAAACTCTGAATTTAAACTAGTTGTACTCTGACAAAAAATTGATCAAGAGTCACATCCTACTTGTAGTTGGATGAATACCTACTTATACAGCTTCAAATTGTCAAAATTTTGGTCAAAGATTATGAATAATCCAACAAATGCAAAAAAATCATGCTACCATAATAATAGAATTTCTCATTTTTCAGTAGGGTTTGGGCTGTGATTTTAAAAAGAAAAACAAAAAAAACCCAGCTAAATTCACAAAGTAACAATCATAATTTATTAATGAAACACCCTGATAATGTTTGCAATCACAAAAATATGTAATATCAGTGTTAAATGAAGAGGTTGACAGAAGGAATATATCAGACAATTGATGATTTGATAGTTGTGAATGCAACTTACTTTTGGCATGCTTTATTTTGGAGAACAACTGTTCAAAGCTTTATGTAGTGCTCAACGTGCTCACTATTTGCTGGGTGTAGGTGATAAGGTTAGAGAATCATCTAGATGGAGGCACATGGTTCTTATAGAAATCAAGGATATGGCAAGCAATAAATTTGGACTTTAAATTTTCTAAACATGTTCACTATTTGCTGGGTGTGGGTGATAAGGTTGGAGAATCGTCTAGATGGATGCACATGGTTCTTATAGAAATCAAGGATATGGCAAGCAATAAATTTGGACTTTAAATCTTCTAAACATGCTCACTACTTGCTGGGTGTGGGTGATAAGATTGGAGAATCGTTTAGATGGAGGCACATGGTTCTTATAGAAATCAAGGATATGGCAAGCAATAAATTTGGACTTTCAATCTTCTAAACATGCTCACTACTTGCTGGGTGTGGGTGATAAGGTTGGAGAATCGTTTAGATGGAGGCACATGGTTCTTATAGAAATCAAGGATATGGCAAGCAATAAATTTGGACTTTAAATCTTCTAAACATGCTCACTACTTGCTGGGTATGGGTGATAAGGTTGGAGAATCATCTAGATGGAGGAACATGGTTCTTATAGAAATCAAGCATATGGCAAGCAATAAATTTAGACTTTCAATCTTCTAAACATGCTCACTACTTGCTGGGTGTGGGTGATAAGGTTGGAGAATCATCCCAATGGAGGCACATGGTTCTTATAAAAATCAAGGATATGGGAGCAATAAATTTGGACTTTAAATCTTCTAAACATGCTCACTACTTGCTGGGTATGGGTGATAAGGTTGGAGAATCATCTAGATGGAGGCACATGGTTGTTATAGAAAATTTTGGAAATTTGACTACAGTTAATATTTTGTTTTAACCTAGAAGTCCATGTTTTCCGTTATCCGAGGGGGTAGGAAAACGAGGGACTTGGTGGAGTATGTGAAAGTGAATTGGAAACCTCCTCGCCAGCGTTGGAGATCAGTCTAGCCCCAAATTAACCCCCACATTATTTGCCAGTTTACCACATGCCCAAAATAGGAGTCTTGACCAGGACTTATTTTGAGGAGGGTCAAGTGTCAGACTGCCCTCGACGTCACATGCGCATAAAAATGAACTCTTATCCTGAGATAATTATTTATGCAGCGTCACACTATCTATAGGTTAAATAGACTGTTAGAATTATTTGTATTTGATGTGACCAAATGCTAAAAAAATCTTTAGAAACAGCTACACAAAAAATGTAAAAATGAATATCCAACGAACACAATTCCTTAATCTCTAGCCATAAAATAACCCTAGATGAGTTAATATATGGTTAAAATCAATCAATCAGCTATGAATATTTTTTTAATAATAAACTAATCAAAACTGAACATGTGAAAAATGCAGTAATGAGTTAAAAAAGTTTGTATTTTTTTCCCTATCACATGGGTCATTCCAGCCAATTTCATCTAGGGTCTGCCTTGAAGGGTCTTAATTTTTTTTCAAAATTTTACCATGTTTGTATCCATATGAGAAGTAAATCCTGAAAATTGCAGTGTAATAGCATTAATCATTCTTGTTA
The DNA here is from genome assembly GCA_963585895.1 of Sepioteuthis lessoniana. Classification (NCBI taxonomy): domain Eukaryota; kingdom Metazoa; phylum Mollusca; class Cephalopoda; order Myopsida; family Loliginidae; genus Sepioteuthis; species Sepioteuthis lessoniana. The sequence continues at coordinate 11,606,750 of OY757915.1, read as the reverse complement.
TAAGACCATTTAAAATTTGAACGAATTTTCAAAAGTTTTTGCTTTTTGAGTTTTTCTTATTTTCGAGTCATGTATTTTGAAATTGGGTTTGTTACAACCCTTGGTTAAGATGTTTTTCTTATCTTCATCGTAAAGTGTTTTTACATCAGTTAGAACTAATTATTCTAACTTAATTACCTTTGAAAAATTAACTATCAAAAATCTTTTAAAAATGTTTAGAGGGGTAATTTTTAAAAGATTGCTCTGTGATTATATGTTAAAAGCACTCCATTTCCTTCACTCTAATGAAAATGCTTAGAGTAGTTTACCAAACATCTAAAACCCCTTTGATTAGAAATGTTTTTCATCTTTAAAGGGAACAGGTTTGAAAATGCAAGAAAATTAAGTCTGGAAAATAGTAAATATTTTTCAATTGGATCTCAATAACTCATCACAGAAACATCAAAACCATAGAAAACTATATATATTCCTAATATACATCTAGAGGTGTGTCTAGATTTTTAAAAATAAAATATTTATATCTGTCCTAATCTTTCATTTGGGCCACTTGAAAATGGACCAATTCAGAAATTGCCAAAATCACTCACCTGCAAGGGTCTAAATTTTTAAGTGTGACAATTTCAAAGACTGAAACTTATTTGCTTTAAAATGTTGATGTGTTAATTCTATAATAACAATTATGTCATTGGCAAATAGACCCTTTCCAGAACAGCTAAATTCAGGGGGTTTAACTATAGATAAAACTGATTTTAAAACCCTTTAAGATGGTAATAAGAAAAACAATCTTAAACACCCTTGTAACAAACCCAATTTTAAAATGCAACCCTTCAAAATAGAGAAACTGAAAAAGTAGAAAATTTTTGAAAATTCATCCAAATTTTAAATGATAATAAAATAAGAATGATTAATACTATTAATACTGATGAATGATTAATACTGCAATTTTCAGGATTTACTTTTTACATGGATACAAACAAATGCTGAAACTTAAAAAAAAAATTGATGGACTGTAGATGAAATTGGCTGGGATGATCCATTTATGGAATGATAAAGTATATTGAAAATGTGTTAACTATTTAATAATTTATGATGATTGAAACATACTTTCATATAGTGTATATAAAAAGGGGGAATATGTTTTTTTTTTTTTTGTTTTTTTAAATGAATTTGTCTTTGGAAGATACTTATCCAGGATGATATCAACTAAATTTTTTTTTTTTCGTCCTCTGTGTGCTTTTAACATCAGAATACTTTCTCCGTGTTTCATTTAGAATAAATCTCTCATTTTTCCCGTAACCTGGTTTAATCATGAGTATCTTGGGTAGAAATAGCTTGACACAGCCCAATCCTCTCCATGTCTATAACTGGTTTGAATTCAGAAGTTTCCTTCTAAACCAGTTGCCATACCAATGTTAAGAGTCAAGTTTACCTTACTATTTCCTGTAGTTAGAGGGAGAATAGCTGGATTCATACCTTTTCAAAAGATGTGAAATGTGAACAGTTTTGTCAAGGACTTTAACTTGGTTAGCTGAGTCCACTTCTAACAGTGATAATCATTACATCACAAGTGTCTCCAAATAAGGTCAATATCCATCATCAATAGCTTGAAATTTTAAAATTCCTTAAATATATTCTATCAAATTCTTTTATTGTATTTTTTCATTTGTTCATTTTATGTAATATCTTGATTGTCATCTTAATTTTAACATTGTAAAATATTTCCATGTTTAATAGAGATTAAAGTTATCTTATTCAGGATTTGATATCAATATATGAACCATGTAAATTTTGAAATATTTGCTATTGAAAAAATGTGTATTAACTGAATTTGTTGTATATATTTGTTGTGTTTATTATAGCAATATATTTTTTCAATATTTAAAACTTTTGAAGCTCTTTAGTGTGTTTATCCAGACTTAGATTCAATCATTAATAACCATGTGCAGAGAGGTTCCTAAGTAATGAGGAAAGAAAATCTTGAGCCAAGTTTCAGTAATAATCTTGTTTTATGATATTCTCTTCTGTTTGTTTGTTTGGATTTTATGGCATGTCAACCTTATGTTATTTAATGCCAAATTCATTTTATTCAAATATACAGTTCTATTTCAAACAATTCAACCTAGCCTAAGTACACAATTTCATTATCAAAAACATTTCTATTTCAAGCTATTCAGTTTAGTCAAACAGTTCTAATTCAAACAATCCAGTTTAGCGAAGTACAGTTTCAATGTCAAAAACAGTTTTATTTCAAACAATTCAGTTTGGCATACAAAAACAGTTCTAGTTCAAGCAATTCAGTTTAGCAAAAGTACAGAGTTTAGTTCTTTTTTTTTTCCATAGATAGGACCCTATCAGGTGTCAGCACTCCAGGCCAGAGTGGACAGAGGAGCGATGGCAATAAAGGGATACTCTGTATTCCCCAAATCTCCAGCATTAATAGAACCTCACCATCAGATTGTTTAGTGTCATATCCAGGACACTTGTTTGGAGGGGTTTCTTACCCCTCTGCAGGAAAGCAGTTGATGTATTCTAAAGTTCCAGATGACTGGGCAACATTCTCTTCTGTTAGTAATATTCTTTCCATTTATATTTATTGAAAATTCTGATGAATAATTTTTTAATAATTATATTTGTCTTATTTCCTAGATAAAGAATAAAGGTTATTGTCAAAGGGGTGCAATGTGTTTTGTTTTTTATATCTAAGAAGACATTGCCAGTTTATCAATCTTTCAATTTACACTTATCTTTTATTAGCCTTTTCTGTGCAGATTTCTACATTCTCAAATATCACATAATATTATTCCGATAGTTTCTTCCTGCATTTAAATG